>JAVGVS010000028.1:3856912-4204911 GCA_032718565.1 Distichodus sexfasciatus | reverse complement strand
GAAACACACCCGTTCATAGGATGAGCACGCACTAGACAGCAAGACAAAGTTTTAACTGCCTTCACAACAAACAGCACAATTTGCAATTCCTTGTCACAACAAAACTCATTTATTAGTTCTTGGAATTTGATGACCATCTGAGGACATTTTAAGATTTGGGCTCCCAGCCGTACTCTTTGAGAAGGATATTCATTTTTGAGTTTTTGAGGGATTGCGCAAAGGAGACACCTGTTCTAGGTTAGTAAATACATAGCAGTACACACATTATTACGGTTATAAATCAAATCATTCATTTAAATGTAAAATCTATGTTTACATTTGAATATGTTTTTTAATGGAATTAACACTTACTAATATCATTCAGAATGTCAGTAGGTTTATTAAGCGCTTTATCTTAGTGCTATACTTTATTTATATAAGTTGTTGTATTCCAAATAAAGCATGAATAAAATTAACCAAAAACTGAATAGTTCAATTAATTATTTTTCAGCTTGCATTTTGGTCCACTTTGTGGTTTTCTACACTCTCAGAATAAAAAGTACAAAATTCTGCAATCTTGTCGCTTGGGTCTTATCTTTAGTCTCAGGTCAGAGGAACAAAACTGATTTACAACATATATTATTCAAATTTGTAAATCATAAAAGGGACAATTTTTGTAGTTTTAAAATACAATATTTAGCTTTACAGTGGTATTGTTGTGCCTATTCTCATTGTGCCTTTTTATTTGCATTCAGGCACAAAAATATTTTTTCTTAACAGTGTATAGATTTAGGATAAGAAGTAAGATTTTGTAATAATGCCACTTCTCATGTGACATCAGCTACATGTGCTATTGTCTTTCGACTGATATAATAAAAGTGAAATATGCTCATATAAAATTGGTTTCTGTAGAGGTATTAATGGGGTTGAGGTGGTTAGTGTTAGTGTTGGAGTTGAAATGCGTTATAGACCAGTGTTCTAACATCTCCTCAATAGTTACTGGGATTTTTAATGAACATTGTCAAAGAAAGTAAGATTTGTGAGAGAGCTAACAAGATTTTATTAATCCTTAATTAATCCTTCTCCTTATCCTGAAAGATAACAGACAAAGACCTTTTTTAAAGGGTCAGACTCAACATGGACCAGGAACCCAAAGCAGAGAAAGCAGAGGAGCAGTCAGGCAGCCTCTTGCTTACCTACTTCGAAGGCGACATCAACAGCATGGTGGAAGCCCATTTCTCCCGTGCTTTGAGCAAAGCCACCAAACCGAATGTGGATGATGCTAAACGCAAGAAAGCTTGCAGACCTCCCAAGTTTGGTGAGTAAACGTGCTTTGAAATGTTTCATATCTAAACATTTAGAGGTTTGAGAATAGGCATGCAGAGATAAACAAATCTTATTCCAACAAATTGCAGAGGGCACAAGCTCAAGCCCCAGGGAATTGCAGTCACCTCCATGGATTCAAACTGCGTATTCTCAAGGAAGGACGCAGCTTGGAAGACATGAAGAGCTACAGACAAACCCTTGTCTGACACTAGACCCTGCCTTGGAGAGCTCAGCTGTCTGGCCTGGCCCTTCACGGCAGGGCGCGGGTTTGGTACTGTCCCCCATGGTGTTCCCCGCTGCCACATCTCATGAGGGTTTGGTGATGACAGACCGTCAGTACTCTAATTCCCTGTTAAACCTGCTGCACAATGACAGTCCAGACCTGGGGACAGTCATGGTAGCACACTCAAAGCCAGAGTTCATGTCAGGCTGGCCAAGGCATACGGGATTCAGGGATCCGATGGCTCCGGATCACAGCCTGGACTCTGGTACTGGAATTTCCATATTTCTGAAAATTAGTTAGTCTATTGGATTTAGTGCAATTTGGTTTAAACCCACAATGTAGATTTGCAAGCTCAAAGGCCTGTTCTTGAATGTTAAAATCCAATTATTATCAGTTTGGTCAATTTATCTATTTATCATTGATTAAGGTTCTTGGGTTTGAGTTCCACGTTAAAACATAGCTTGTAAAATTGTAACAGTTTGACATTTTAAATTATGTCTCTGGGTTGTGTTTAATGCATAATTAATGACATGGCCATGGTTACCCTACAATGTCTATGGAGTTCATGAAAATGGAAATTAAGAGACAGAAAGAACTCTATTAGAGTTAAGCTGGACACTTAAAAAGTATGTACTGGATACACCCCAGTTTTATTTCTACCATTTAAAGTCTTGCCTATTTTACTCTCTAAACAGTTAATACTGACATTTTAAGCATAATTAAAATGTAACACCTCTCAGCACTTCACATTTTTACATTTCCTCTGCACTAATGTCAAGTGTTAGAAATTACTAGGTCCAATCTGATTTCTAAAAATCAATTATACACTTGTTTTGATTCATTCAACAAATTATCAATTCAGGCTGCAGTTTATAATGATGTGTTATAAAATAAAATATGGAGTGTTTAAATTAAGTACAAATGTTAATTTTATATTTATTGCAAATCATCTATAATGGAAATCAGAGAATTACACTGGGGTTTTGATATCAAATTTTGAGTACACAATGTAAGATATAGCAGAATTGACTCAACCAGCTCATTGTTCAAGATAATGCTGGATTGACTCTACATTACACATTTAACTCTCATTAATTTGTTGTATACATACTTGGGGGAAAAAATCTCACAGAATTGGTCTGTTCTTTCTTTCAGGCGTTCAAATGAGGGAGAAGAAAGACCTGTATTGGTATTGAAGGACAGCTGCATTTTTCTGAGCTCTGGCTGATGAAAGTCATGACTCCAACCGACATGGAAGTCTTACTTTTCTTTCAGATTCGACCCATTTAATGAGCTCAGAGCCCTGAATACTTCACCCAGGAGCCACCTAGGAGCGTTGACCAAAAAAATGAGACCATGTGTAGACTAACCTGTTCAGGAACGAGCTCATCATGTAATATTACAACACAGCGCGTCGTAAAGGACATTCCACACAAGATGTTTGTTTGAAATGGCAGCACGTTAATGGCATGGTGCGGCTGCAGGCAGAGCATTTCAACAAACACAGCCACGAACAGAAAAACTTGGTCGTAAAAGCCCTGTTAAAGATATTTATTTAATTAGACTCCCAGGTTCTCTGGGCGTTTATTGGAGGGAAACTTTTCCTTTAAGATTTCAGAACTGTATACAAAGAATATTGGTGATATATGGTTTACCTTCTTACTTATAATCAGTAAACTAAATACAAATAGTAAAAAAACAACAACTAGCTAACCCATCCACATGTAATTTAAAACCAATGTATATGAAGGCTTTAATTTACTCAATCATGTTGTTATTAGGGTATTTTTAATCATCTTTATAAGCTATTGCAGAACATTTAAGTTACATTGTTGTTAGTTTTTTTTTTTTTTTTTTAATCAAGTTTATGCTGTCTGCTTCTGGTTAAGTGCTGTAAAAGAGAAGGTATTGTGAAAATGAAAGAAAGGCTCTTGGAGGTTTACTCAGCACATGAAAATTCTGAGACTGCCCGAACAGGTTTGATTTCACATGAGCACTTTTAAAAAGACAAAGCTGATTTTGCTTCCTGAAGTACCTTCTTGATTATGTAATTAACCTATTCTTTAATATAATAACCGTTTTTATTTAGATCTCTAACATCACTCATTTGACATATTATCTACAGAAATGCATGAGATAATTCTTTTTGAGTCTGTAGGACATACGTCTAGTATTAAGTCATAAGTTATAAAGACAATATAAAATGTGAACTTTTTCTTAGATCTGTTCTTGACCGTGTAAAAACAAAACAAAACAATGAAGAGTCAATAAAAGATTTTTTAAACTATAGTGCATCATGCCTTTACCAGTCACACAAACATTTTGTTTTTATGTTCTCCATTTATTATGACACAACCATATTTGGTGTGTCTGATTAAAACCAGTGATACAACATTGTTTCAACATTGCCACCAAGAGACCAAAATATGCTACTTTCACGGGAATGAACAAACAAGACTCTGATATAAATATAAGAAATAAGAGATTCGAAGCAATAATAAAAGAATATAAATTTGGTTCAAAAAAGGTTAGTCATGGCTTAGAAGACATACCACCGGCCAATGATATTTGGCATAATAGTCAGTTCTAAACTGTAAATGTTGGAGATATCAGTTCTCCTGTACCAAAAATGTCTCATTCCAAGCTAATTGTCATCTCAGTCATCAATATCCACAGACCAATGTGAATCCAGTCCAGAGCCACAGATGGATGGATGATCTCCCTCACCATACGTTTATGGATTATTGATGCTTCTAATTTTAGCACAATCCCATCTGGTGTAATTCCATTCAAGGGCCAAAACAAACAGAAAAGGAAACAGCAAACAGCAAACATTAAAAAGTGATTCATTTTTAGATGAGTATTTCTAGAATCTGTTATGAATAATGCATTAACATGTTTACAAACCATAAATATATTTGTCATGACTGTGTTGTGGAGGCTGCACTTGCGGGAGCCACAGAGCAGAAATTTATTTACACCAAAAAATCAGATGGTGACAAAATCCTTCTCAAAGAAAAACTGAAGGAAAAACAGGGGCCCAGGCTCGTGTTCAATGCCAAAAGGCAAGGCCCAGGCTGGAATGGTTTCCCAAACAAAAAAGAGTCCTTGTAATCAGGGGGGAGCACAAGCCTGCAAAACAAAAAGGAGAAACAAATGTTCAAGCGGTAGAAAGCAAAAAAAAAACCTCAAGACAGCAACATGGACAGAGGGAGACCAGACAAAGATGTCCAGGTAGAGCTGGGTTAAATAGAAACTAAAGTAAGCCATAGGTGTAGGAGACATTACATAGGGGTAGTGTCAAACAAAAAGTAAAACACTAGGAAGGGCAAATGTAGGGAGCCAAGAAAAAACACAGGATAAAAGCAGAATTTTTTTCTAAAAAATGGGGCATTATCAACTTTGTACCAAGTCAGGGTTGGAGTGGTGGAGATGACACGGCCGTGACAATATTGTATTTGTTTTATGATTATGAACATTTAAGTGTAGATTGCAAAGAAAAATAACTTTAGTAAAGCATAATAATTATACTCAGAATATTGACACAGTTCATTGCCATATTTACTGCACCCTATTTACTTGTGAACCTAAATATAGATTCAAATAGTCATTATTTTAGATACTAATAAAGTAAAGGTAAGTGTTTTTTGCCATTGTGAACACACAACAGGAGTAGCACACATTGCGCCATCTAAATTTTACCCACCTGTATAGGAGCAGTGAACAGCTGACGTGGGCACCTTGCTCACGAACACCTCAGAGCTACCTTTACCGGTCTCAGGTGCATGAATGAAAAGTAAAATTGCATTGAAAGCAAAAGAACGCTACTGAACAGTTGCTGAAATATGAATCACAGGTTTAATGAGGATAGGAGACGTGAAAAAGGTCTAGTGTTTGAAATGAATGTGACCGAAAGCGCTTCTGAGCTCTAAGATATTAAATTTAATGTTTATGTTCATCCTGCATTCTCTAAAGGAGTTTGCAATCTGTTAACATCCCATAGGTGTTACAGTATGTGTGGTAACTCATTATTTCAGTTTATGGCCAGGAGAGTGATAGAAATTAAAGTGCAGGCTGAATGTGTACAATGTGGTCTTTGGCATTTGAGTGGCCTAATAAATTCAGCACCATCTGTTCCAGTCCTACCCAGATAGCATGCGGATGTGGCCCACTTGTGGCAAATGTGTGGCACTGCTGCCCGGTTCCAGCACTGGCAAACGGATGTATGCCAAAAGTGGCCCACTTGTGATTAGACAAATGTGGGCCAAATGTCACAAAACAGATATGGGCCACATGTTACATACTTTATTCAAAAATAGTTATATGGCTCTGGCCCACTTCTGGCAAAGGTATGGCAAATGTGCCCTTGTGCTTACGGAAAATGAAATGTTTTCAAGATGGGTGTGCTATTTGAACAGAGAACATTACATTATTTAAATGTTTACCTCGCATAAAAATAATCGATATGATGTAGAGATTTAGGGGGTTGTCCACCAAACGCATTTTGTTGCGCTGACAACACATATTTTTAATAGAAATCCAGAACACTAAACGCCTTCAGCGCAAAAAAACACGTTAGCTGGACACATGTTGGTCTTTGCAGCAACAACACAACACTTTGAGTATCCGCCGGTAGACTTCTTAATTGTGATTCCTTCTTCTTCTTTTATTTTTTTTATTGGCGGTTGGCATCCAACCTGGTGCATTACCGCCACCAACTGACTCGGGTGTGGAGCATCAATGGGGACATTGTGATTCCTACGCTAGCGCTTGCAGTAAAACATGGCGGATCAGGAAGCGCTAGCAGTTCTAGCTGGTGGGCGGAGATTCTCAGATAGGAGGGTGAAGTTATTCAAATATCCCCTAATGTGACATAGAGTCTAAACCGCTTGTTTTAGCACAATTTCTGACATTTGTAAATTAATACTCACGCAGTTGACCATATTTTAAATGAAAATTACAAAGTGTGTAGAGGCAGTAAAGACCCAAATGGTTGGCCAAAGAACAGAAAAAGATTTTTTATTTTTTCATAATATGAGACTTTTAAGAAACGGAACGGTTGGTGACCCTTCCTCTGGTTTCTGATTGGCTATTGGTTGAGATTCAAGTTGGGTGAAAAGGAACGAATGCAGAGACAAGACTTTGTCCTTTCTCAAACTGAACAGAAGAGAGTTAGATGTTGTAGCAGTTGGGAGAGATAGACGGTTTGGAATAGACATCGATCATGTGTATGTAAAGGAGATGTACTGTGATACATATATTCTACCTAGCCCCTTAAAGGCAATGGTGGGAAATTATTTTTTTATTAGTTTTGCATTCCCACGCGACAGCAACAGCACTACTGGCTCACTTGCTATTTGCTGTAGCTGACGGCGTGGATCAACTTATCGAAATTTACTTTGAACTTGCCATTAAATTTGCGCATATATGAGCCTCTTTTACAATACCTGGAGTCATAAGGAATGATTGTGAGATTCACATAGCGTTTTAAATCACGTTTTTTTAGGAATATATATTTATACGAAAAAATCCCTGCTGTATTGAAGGATATCCCCAGAAATACACGCTTTAATGTGTGTATAGTATAAATTACTTCACAATTTATTCAGACATTTGCGTCTGAACTTTTTTCTTTATTTTTAAAAAATATTTTTCCCACCCTGACTGTTAGGGCGCTCCGTAGTTTTTTGTTGTACAGGACATTATTGTATTAATAATGAATCAACATAGGTGGAGTTCCTCATGTAGTAATATAAGGAAAAGGGCAGTAAAAAGGTAGACACATTGTTTCATTCATTACATGAAGAACAGAACTGTAGTCTCAGGGTAAGTGAGGACATTGCATTTGTTCCCAGTAGTTCCCCAGCCAATGAACTGTTGAACAATGGCGAATGCAAATCTACAAGTGATGAGAACAGTGACCAGGATAGTCATGATGAAGGGCAGGGTTCCCAAAAGGACAGTTTAGCAGAATGTCTAAGAGACTGGGCCACACAGTTTAGTATTTCTCTGGTTGCTCTGTCTGCCCTCTTGTCTATTCTAAAAACACATCACCCAACCTTGCCACAAGATGCTTGATCACTACTTAAAACAACAACTTCATACACTGTTGTTGCATTGGCTGGTGGATCTTTCTATTATTTTGGTGTTCTTAAAAGGTTCTTCAAAATATTTGAAAGACTTTCTTTGATTGTCCCAAGTCATAATGTTTTCAAATTACAGTTAAACATTGATGGTCTTCTGATTTTTAAAAGCTCTTCTGTACAGTTCTGGCCAATTCTGGGAATGCTTCAAGGTTATACCAAGAATCCTCTTCTAATATCTCTTTTCTGAGGGAATTCAAAGCCTTGGTCGTTGTACTTGAGTACTTGAAGGATCTTGTCTGTGAATTAAAAACTTTGAATAGAGGATTTGTAGTTAATACTAAGACCTTTTTTTTGACTGTGTGCTCTTTGATCTGTGATGCTCCTGCTAGGGCCTTTGTTAAGGGTATTAAGTCACACAATGCGTACAGTGGCTTTGATAAATGTGTACAGCCGGGCGTTTACATCAGGAATCGCATGACATTCCCCGAAATGAATGCAGGCCTAAGAACTGAAGCGTCTTTTACAAATTTAGAGGATGAAGACCATCATTTTGAGCCCTGTCCTCTTTCTGAAACTACTGTGGCAATGGTCAGTGGCTTTCCACATGATTACATGCATCTAGTATGCTTGGGTGTAGTACGTCGTTTGTAGTGTTGTAGTCAAGACCGCCTAAACCGAGACCAAGACATTGCCGAGACCGGAGAGTATCAAGACCAAGACACTACCGAGACTTGAGGGTACCAAGACCAAGACCAAGACCAAGACACACAAAGCGAGACCAAGACCAAGGCTGGTCGAGACCAAGACCAAGACCAAGATCGAAAACAGACTAGGCCTAGAATCGACATCACATTACTCAGATCAACTGTAGAGAAAAAGGGCATTGCTGTAAAGTGTCATTACTTATTAAATCAAATTCATGTTATCTTTTGAATTATATTGTCCATATGTCTCTCATTTAAAATCTCCCAGATTTGTCATAGTTACGAGGCCTGATGGAAAATAATATTTTCAGCAATCCTCTGCTATAACCATTTTATCAGACCTCGTCAAGGGAAAGAGATGGGATGTACCAGAAAGATGTTCATATTAAGTTTCTAATACCAGGGAAAGGGGCCTCGGGTAAGCACAATCCAATGCAAACCCAACACAATGAATATGGCTGTGTGACCTGCCTGTCTGAATTAAGTTTCAAACAATATTTAAAATGTTATTCATATGTTATTCCTATAGATAGACATCTTTCCTGTCTTAATTAGACATTGTGATTTTAAGTCTGGACTGACTTTTTCAAACAGCTTTTATAGTAGCAACCTGTCAATTGTTTAATTAATCTAAAGAAAGAACAGATTGCATTCATTTCTGTTTCAGTCTGACAGTCTGCTTTAATAATGCAGTGTAGTAATATGCATTTCTAAAGATGTAATTGCATACTTTTTTAATAGCAACTAGAAAGAAACAATGCTTGTTTGTCTGTTCTTTTGTTTAGCCTGCATTATTATCTATATTTGACCTATTATATTATCTATTAGGCTACTGTCAACATTTTTCAGAATTAATCCTCCTTTGTTCCCATTATTCATGTGTGCTAAAAATCATGCAAATGATACATAATAGGGTCAGCTTTTCAGAACATATTTTGTTCCAGTTTCAATATTGGTAGCAAAAAGCTCTTACATATTTATCACCTTTCAAGAAAATCACCTTAAATGACCTATAACTGTCAGGACCAAGCAGATCTAATGAACAAATCAGTGAGAGTCCATGTGGCCTGGGTGGTCTGCTATAGGAAATCTCATTAGTCTCATTAAAATCAAGCAAAGAGACAACAGGACATATCAAATATGCAAATACTATGTACTACTGGTATTATTACAAATGTCACAGATGCCATATCAGAATTTGTGAAGAGAGGTACCTTAAGATGTATTAAAGATTCAGTGATTAGACTTTTGATACTACATATTTTGTTGTGATCATTTCAGGAATTCTTATCTGCCTGCTGCCCAATCTCAAACTAATACACCTGTACTTTTTCCAACCCTCTTAGCACAATAAAACTAATTACAGTACTAATTTAATGCTTAATTAAATATCTTATTTGCTAGTATTGTAGTGCCAAATGTGAACATTGCTGTCCTTTTGTCCAATAAAGGACATGAACAAAATTAAGACAGGATCACAATAGCTAGAATTTCATTACATCTGTGTAATTAAACTGTCTTTTTCTTGAAATAACACATTACCATTGCAATACATGGAACCTCAAGGGTTATCAACAACATTCCTTTATGGATGTCATATATCAGACTTTTCTCATTATATCATTCCAGACCAGGTGAATAATTTCAGTTTCACATTTAGCATTATTAAAGCTGTGTGGATAATCAGAGATATATGATTGATAAAAAGAAGAATAGGTCTGAGAGGGTGTGATGCTGAATGTGTGTGTGTGTGTGTGTGTGTGTGTGTGAAGGGGTGTGTGTAGCGGGTACCTTCCCAGACAAATCTCGGTGCGAAACATTCCTGAGGGCGCACTCTTCTTGCTATGGTGGTCTCCATTTGCAGTGTGAACACCACCAGCAGCAGTCGCAGCTCCGCCTTCAACCTCAGCGCCAATGTGAGTTTTGGGGAATTGGTGCTGGCCCCAGACTCCTCCGGCCTGGGCAGGACCGGCCACACGGTGGTAGCCGTTTTTCTCGGATTCATCCTGGTCTTTGGAAGTCTCAATAACCTGCTAGTTCTCCTGGTTTTCGCCAAGTTCCGCTCGCTGTGGACCCCCATCAACCTGGTGCTGATCAACATCAGCGCAAGCGACATGCTGGTCTGCGTCTTCGGGACTCCCTTCAGCTTCGCATCCAGTCTGTACGGCAGGTGGCTTTTGGGACATCACGGCTGCAAATGGTACGGCTTTGCCAACTCTCTTTTCGGTAAGCGAATCACGAATGTCACTTTTTACTCACCGATCGTTTTTAGATCTCATATTGATCACCTTTGTCTAATTGGAACGTAGCAAAACCTGACGCGCCAGTTCAGAGAAAACTTTGCGGCTACAGTTTCTTTCTTCATGTCCATTTTCGGAACTTATCAAGTATAATGCTTTCGTGCTCACTGTACCAGTTTTACATATAATTGTTATTACAAAAGTTTTTACCCAAACTAAATTTTGCACGCTGGATAGATTCTGGAAATAATAACAGCACCTTGGAGAGCGACTTTTCCTGCGCCAAATACTTCCAGACCACCATGTGGATTACATTATAAAATCATAAGACTGCACCGTGTCAACCAAAGTTTTAATCGACATAATGATTTTTTTTTTCATATTAGTTATTTTTCATGAATCCTTAAAGGTTGCTTGGGTGTCTGTGCTGGGAATGTTTAGAATATCAAAAGTTATTTGAAAGCTAATGCCTGATTCAATATGCATTTATCAGTCACATATACAAATGCATGTAATAAAATGTAAAGCAGATTCACTCCTGACCGTGAAATATGAAATATGAAGTATTTACTCATTTTAAGAGCTATTCTTCTTTTTAGAAGAATCATTATTATTATTACTAGTATTGCAAAGTTACTTAAAGTAATTAAAGTAAACAAAAGTTACCTTACAAGTGCAAACCTTATGTTATGTGTTTTGTTAAAGTGCAATTGCACCAAGTGTTCTGTAAAGACAAGTTTCCTGAAGCTTGTGTGTGATTATAGTTTAGTAGTGGAGTAGACTTTTGTATTGAGTTTGTGTTTTAAATATCACAAGTTATGTGGTCAAGTTTAGAAGTCTTCTAGCCTGAATATAGAAGTTCCTCCCGAGTCTGCTTTTGTCAACATGCAAAATAGATGGTAAGTGGTAAGAGGAAAGCTTTTGATGATCCTAGTTTCTCTAATCCTGCATTTGGCTAAAAGTTTAACCATCTGAAGGCATTTATGGTCAGAAAAATGTTTAGATTTCCTTGTTCTGGTTATGCAACACATGGAAAGCTGAAGTACTTTAGTTCCAACCCTAATACAACAAAAATAGTACTGGTACCATCTTGATTTTTGAATCAGGAATTCCAGAATCCAGCAATCATGTTTATAATTCATAATTGCCACGAATAGCCTAACTGCTATTAATAAGCAATCATGCTACTTGCTAGGTACCATACTATGTTAGGCATTTAGCAGTGTGAATACTGTACCATGTGCTGATTTTTGCTATTTGTGGTATTTGTATTTTATGTTTGTCCTTGGTCTCTATGTGAGGTGCCTCATGGAAAATTTCAATGTCTTGTCATATGCTAATAAGACATTTTCCTTCTCTCAACACATGGTTTGGGTTGCCAGTCATTCAGCATCAGCAAAAGCTGCAATGCACCACAACGTAACAGAAAGTCTTATATTATTGTGACAAATTAGTCAGCAGATTTTCATGCAGCTGAAATTTGGGGTGTCTTAATAACTCCCTCACGGTTTGCCTAAATTTCCCAAATGAACACCAAGATGTTATGAGAACTTGTCCCACCCCCTAGTGTTCTGGCATTATAGAGCTAATTGAAGTTTCCATAATTGCTCTTGTGGGATTGCAGGCGCCTCACTTACTTGCCCTTGACTGTGAAGTGCAGAGGTGAAAGTCTGACTACAGTCTTTCCAGCACAAACCAGATTACTAAATGTCTCAAAGTTTTTAGAACGGGACAAGGCCAAAAAGAATCCTTATATCAATGCAATGTTTTATTCAGCATCCTTGCGCAGGCTATTGTGCACTGCTACCAAAGCCTACAAGTCTGCTGTTGGGGTCTAGTAACTCCAAAATATGAAACTTAATATTTGCCCTTAAAGTCAAAATGCAGTAAGTATTATTTTAATTAAGATGCTTCACAGTTCCACATAAATATGACCTAAACATCAGATCTACGCAAAATAGATGAAGAGAACCTGTTTAAAGAGGAGTATCATTTAGTATTTGTGTTTGGTCAAAATATGTGAACTTTTTTTGACAGTGTCTGGTGTGACCTATCTGTTTACAGTACTTGCAAACTTTATGTCAGCTCTCTACATAATTATCTACAAAATGCACATTTTGCAAAATCTTATAACTCATCCAACCTCATCATCCTAGTCAAGTTCCGGTGTGTTTCACACCACATCCGTGGGAATCTTAATAGATCAAAACCAAAAATCATAATTGTTGCTCTTTAAGAGATAAATTATTCATTAGATTTAATTTTTTCACCCTTCTTTTTCACCAACTGAACTGACCGTTCTGAAAGGAACAGGCCAAGAATCTGAAGTAGTTTGAATGCTTAAAATGCATCAATATGGATCCTGAGAGTGTTATTTTTACACTTTATACCATTGATATTTTGTCAGAGTGCATAGTTGAAATTAAACATAACACTTTACACTGTAATGGTAAGAGAGTTCACCCCAGGGCTGCAAGGTTGCCAGTCCCATACTGCTAAAAGTACAACTGAGGTACTCGTGAGCAAAGTACGGTACCCAAGCACTGCCCTCCGGGTGTTGCCAAGAAATGCCCCCTGCTCCTTCACGGATGGGTCAAATGCAGAGGTCACATTCCATTGTAAGACTGATATCAGACATTTTGCAGATTATTGGTATCTGTGTTAACTGTGGTAATTTTGACCATCACCGATATTAAGTAATTACAAGGTGCGCTACTCTGGCTCCACTGCCGTCTCTTTCCTCTGTGCAGTTTGCTCTCGATTCGCTGCTTAATGTCCTGCTAACAACAGTCTCTGATTGCCTATGTCACACGAGTAGCAGCCAATCAACCCTGAAGCCTTGTTGTCACTCACACCACAATTAACATGAGTGCGGAGAAGAGGAGAGTTTCAGCTGAGCTTGGTGTTTGTAAAATTCGGTCGACCGCTTTTACATTGTGATGCACTGTGCTTACTTAAGTCCATGTTCTCTACTCTAGTGTGGAATGTTAGAAATGAAATCTCAAAATGTGCTATTTATGAACTGGGAGTACCACCAAATTACAATGTAAAAATTGCCAGGCTAAACCAGAGTCAGTTCATTTGAGATAGTGATTGACTCTTCACTAGAAAATGTACCAACTTCATACATTTAACTTTGTTCAGTCTGCTCTATGTGTGATAAAAAGGCCGGTTAAATGACTATATTATAAGCATACTGCAAGCATGCACAAGCATGCACATGCACAAGACAGCAAGAGAATCTTAACACAGCTAGATAGTTGCATAACCTCCTAATCAAATCTGCCAATTTCTGCTTTTTATCTACTAGAATAACTCAGATCTGGTGTGAAACTAATGCTGGTTCTTTACAAGACTCAATCTAAACATTTTCACCACATCCGTGTTCTGTCTGCCCCACAGGGATCGTGTCTCTGGTCTCTTTGTCTATCCTGTCATATGAACGCTATGAGGCTGTGCTGCGTGTCACCAAGCCAGACACGTCAGACTTCAGCAAGGCGTGGCGCAGTGTGGCTAGCTCCTGGCTCTACTCGCTGGTGTGGACGTTACCCCCATTCCTGGGCTGGAGCAGCTATGGGCCTGAGGGACCAGGAACCTCCTGCTCTGTGCAGTGGCACCAACGTACAGCCAGTAGCAGCTCCTACGTGGCGTGTCTGTTTGTCTTCTGCCTTCTCCTCCCCCTGCTCCTTATGGTCTATTGCTATGGCAAGATCCTGCTTATCATCAAAGGGGTGAGCCAGAGGGTGAATGGGGCGGATTTGAGAATAGAGTTTTTTTTTGGTCTTTTTTTTTGTTGTTTCATGACTATAACGTTCTTTGGCATTTATTATACAATCTTACTACACAGAATAAATGATCAAATTCTCCTTTCAGAGCCATATTAATAGGTAGTAAGGTAGTTACAAGTGTCTTATTTTTGCCTTTGTAATTGTTTTTAAATTTATTTTAGAAATTGTATTAAAATATAGGACGATGCATGTAATGTTGTGACTACTTTCAGTGCTGGTTGTAAAAGCACATGTATATAGGCTTTGCAATAAGCTCCGATCCCTGCAATCCCAAAAAGGATTTAAGCGGGTGAGATAATGAATGAATTAATGAATGCTTACAATTAAAGAATGGCAAGTACATATATTTGGTGATGGAATTCCCATTTTCTAATTTGTAAGGAATACTGTCCCTGAAATAACTTGGGGTTAAGGGCTGTGCTCAGGTGCCCAACACTAAGCTTCTATTAAACACTGAAATGCCAGTTTTTGGTGTCTAATATACAGAAATACATATTACATGATGACTACGATTAATTAGATAACATATTATTTTCAGGCATGTTTAATTTTTTATTAATCTCATTGGTTAGTGGTGTAAGGGTCAAAAAGTCGGGGCTGAACAAAAAACAATATTGCCACTGGTTGGCCCCCTTGCTCCTAGAAGACTGTGTCTGTAATTATCGTAAGCGGTGTGCTCTTAATGCAAATTTGTCACAAAGCTAGTCTTTAAATCTACTGTCTTTAAAGAGCTGGCTTCCAGATGTTGCCGTAGGAGATAAACATAACCAGACACTTCTGTCGAGTACTGATTAAAGATCAGCAAGTATGAAACTAAATAAATGTATAATATGACCGACTGCATAACTTACCCAGAAATATCCTTTTAGCATATCACCATAAAATAAAAATAATAAAATTTAATGACAGATGACCTTTTCAGTACTCTTCTTACATTTATGAAATTATATGGATTATATTAAAAAAGATAAAAATACATCAGACATGTGTGACTGAGACAGCAGTGGGAGCAGGCACACAATCATCCTCAGTGGGCAATCTTTTATCCTTGAGTACATGAAACCCTATCCTTTAGTCTCCTTTCCTACCCAGAGACGTGCACCCACTGCAACGGCCAAGCTCCAATTAGTATTCCAGATCTCTGTTCACATGGCTATAAAAAGATCATGGCGTACTCTGTTTACACTATATGAATTCATTTGCTGCTGATGCGCCACCTTTAAAGCACCCGGCAAAAAGCGACTGACTGGTTAGCTGGTGTTCACGCTCCGCGAGCCCTCAGAGTTCAGTGATTCATGCCTGCCTCAGGGGCCTTACATAAACAAAGGGCTCGCAGAAGGAATATAAATGAGTTTCCCCAGTCGATGGCGAGCCGGTGAGATCTATGAATGAATCACCAAAGGGGCTATTTTTAGAAAGGCAGAAGTCGCTTCTTATGTAATGTTCTCAATTCCCCTTGGATTTGTGGTGTGTGGCCGCAGAAATCACACCACTTACCTGATTCATGGAGGGAGCCGTCTCCTTATTTGTGCAAGGGGGGTCGCTACAGAAAACAAACTCTGAGACATTAATTGCTTTCATAAAAACAGTGAAGATAGAGATGCTTTTCACTCAACACATGCTTAAATGACATAAATATATCTAGCTACTGATGTGACATTGTAATCAAACTCAGTCACAATGAAAATCCACATAAAAAGGCAAATTATTTAAAAGTACATATCATATATGTCAAAGAAAATACTATTTATTATTTTTTTAATGGTTTTATAAGTGTCCGAGTTCGATACTGAAGATCATTATCATCTTGCCAACTGGGGAAGAACACAGCTAACCTGTGACTTCCCTAAGACATGTGCAGTTGTCAGGTTTTGGCCACGAGGTAATGTTTGTGCAGTGTGAACTGCACGTTGTGTATGGGGACTTATGTATGTGTATATTAGAAGCAGGTCTTGTAAATGTTTTTAAATTTTCATTTTTTTGTTCAGCTCAGGTCATTACATGCAAATAACATTTTAGCACATTAATTGTAAACAGACATTAAAGGGATGTTGTAAGAATGTCATTTTGACAACTGGGAAGAAAGTCAGTAGTCAGAATACTCTGTACTCCTGTACTCATAAATTAGCACCTTTCTATTACCTTTTAGTAGTTACTTTTGTTCTCCATGCCCTGGCAGGTTGTAATATTACTGGGACTAAACCAGACATGGTTAGACATGTAATGGTAAGTGTGGTAGACCTATTACATTACATTCATTCATTTAGCAGCAACTCTTATCCAGAGTTACCCTCATTACCTAATTTCAGGGCCAGTTTCCCTGAGAGCAACTTGGGGTCTTGCTCAGGAACCCAATGGTGGTAGTGCAGGAGGCAGAATTCAAACCCACAACCTCTTTGTCCAGATGCAAGTATCCTAACCACTAGACCATCACCACCAGTCTCATGCACTGTTGACTTTAGTCTCGAAGTCTGGTACCCTGACAGGAAACCCAAACTGTGGTGTACAGTACTTGTACTGTAATAAGTGTGCTTAATTATTATTCAAAGTTGATATTTAGATTTAATATGATTAAAGTCATCAACTTTCTCTCTACTTGACAACACGCGCCAGATGTGGCAGGGACTCCAGCATCTCACCCACTTCAAGTCCAGCAGCACCACGACAGCTGAGGGCAATGGTGCGCTAGCGGAGGAGCTGAACCACTTCTTCGCACGCTTCAAGGTGGAAAGACCTGAGGCAGCTGCAGCTCGACCACTGAACCATAACAGCACCAGCACCGGTGCATGAACATGAGGTGAGGTGCACACTGAAAGGAGTGAACCCCAGGAAGGCCGCCGGACCAGATGGAGTGACCGGGAGGGTCCTCAGAGAGTGCGCAGACCAGCTGGCCAGGGTCTTCACCAAGATCATCAATGAGTCACTGTCCCAGTCCTTCATCCCACGATGTCTGAAGTCGACCACAATCATCCCACTGCCAAAAAAGACCACCATCAGCAGTTTAAATGACTACAGATCAGTTGCTCTGACACCGGTGGCCATGAAGTGTTTTGAGAAACTGGTCCAACACCACATCATGAACTAACAGATCGACGGAGGATACCATCTGCACAGCGCTCCACACCACCATCTCCCATCCGGAACAGCAGGGGTGCTATGCCAGGCTGCTCTTTGTCGACTTTAGCTCTGCCTTCAACACCATACTCCTGGAAAGACTGAAAACAAAGCTACTGGACATCGGGCTTCCAGCCACCACCTGCTGCTGGATCAGACTTCCTCTCCGACCGTGTACAAAGAGTCAGAGTGGGTCCCCATCGCTCCACAGCCCTCAGCCTCAACATTGGCTCTCCACGGGGTTGTGTTTTGAGTCCTCTGTTCTACACTCTATACACTTATGACGGTATCAGCACCCACCCAGACAATGTCATCATTAAATTTGCAGATGACACCACCTTAGTGGGACTCATCTCTGGAGGCAACGAGATGGCTTACAGGGAAGAGTTCCAGAGGCTGGTTGGGTGGTGTGCAGACAACAACCTGGTCCTCAACACCTCCAAGACGAAGGAGGTGATTGTGGATTTTAGGAGGAGGAAGACCGATCTGCAGCCTATCTGCATAAAAGGGGATTATGTGGAGAGGGTGCCCAGCTTTAAGTTCCTGGGTGTGCACATAGACGTGGACCTCAAATGGAGCTCCAACACCTCGGCAGTCATGAAGAGGGCTCAAAAGCGCAATAAATTATATGTGAAACACAACTGTACTTGTATATAGTGTATGATTTTGTTGATAAAGTGTTGTTGGGGTTACTTTTGCACCGAGGAGAGAGAACTGTGCACCAATTTCGTTGTGCTATTTGTACACAGTATGATTGTGCAATGACAATAAAGACTCAATTAATCAACAATTACAAGGAAGGTAGTGTACTTTCTGAACAGACTACATTTCCCTCTCCTGGTATGTATGTAACTGATGCCAAAATCCTCCCCTTGAATATACTAGTCATCTTCCCCAAGTTACACAGTGCTAATGTGATGGAATTTTGTGACATAGATCAATTTTGAGAATAAAAGGAATGTGAACTCTGAATGTGAATGTGATTTTTAAATGAAAAACCACTGTGTGAAGTATTTATTGTAATGGTGTTAGTAAACATTTACTACCAGCTAAGTGCTTGAGTAAATGAGTAACCTACAACTAGACCTATATAAGTTATTCAATACTTATGTAGTATTCCAATAGATGAATTTACACTTTTAATTGACTTGTTTTCTTTGCATAGGCTTATTATTATCTTTTATTTAAATTACTTGTAATTTTGGCTACAGCACCTTCTGACTGAGACCTGTTGAGTAATTGGCATAATCTCTGTTCTTTGAAGACAATTTTATATGTCTCTTATCTACAGATGAATGGGATTTGCAATAATATTTCATTTAAAGTAGCATGTTATCTTAGAACATGACTCATGTCTCAGAAGTCCTGAGGGTAAACACAACACATTCTGAAATAGAACATTAATCATTTGGAAACACCAATCACCATGCTCACTTATTCATCTGTTTGTCTTTACACAGGTGACAAAGATCAACCTGTTGTCTGCGCAAAGGCGGGAGAACCATATTCTACTGATGGTGCTCACCATGGTGTCCTGCTATCTGCTGTGCTGGATGCCTTATGGTGTTGTGTCTCTGGTGGCCACTTTTGGCAGGCAGGGAGTCATCACCCCTGTCACTAGTGTGGTGCCGTCTGTGTTGGCCAAAAGCAGCACTGTGGTCAACCCTGTCATATATGTTCTGTTCAACAACCAGGCAAGTGGCAAAAGAAGTTTTTACTGTGTTCCTGTCAAACTCTTGGCCACCCTCTGCTTTCAAATGGCTCAAAGTTAATGATTCATTCCCAAAATCATTTAAGTCAGTCTTAATGAATTTAGTCATATTTGGTTGAATTGCTGACAGATATATTAACTTCAGAAGCAACCATATTAACTTCAGTTTGGACTAAGATATCCGTATGAAGCTAAGCTGGTAATGGCACATTGACTTGGTGAAGTGCGTTGAGTTTCTAGAAAAGCACTATATAAAGTCAATATTCATACTAAAGCAAAAGGAGGCATCCATCAGCATCAAAAAGTCAGTGACCAAAGTAAAGGTGCATTGGTGAAAGAACAGGGATTTTTTTCCACATTTTATATGTTAGAAATGACTTCTATTCAAGGCCACTGAACAAAGTATCAACTGAAACCTCATTTCTTGGAATATGAGAAACATGACACAAAACACTTATCTAAATGGGCCTCATTCACCAACCATGCAGTCCCTACTTATGCAGTTTCCAAGAGTCTAACATTCACCAATGTTTTCTTTGAGATTTGTTCAGGGGTAAGAACAGAGTCTACCAACAGCAAAGAGAACTCTAATTTTACTGCATGCCTGTTTGTGCAAAACATTTGCTTATTGGGTTTTCTTCAATTCTACTGTATAGTATTATTGTCTTAAGAATAAATTTATGGGAAAGAAAACTCAATAAAATATTGATGAAAGCGTGTTTATAATACTACCGAAACATATACATGGTCAAATAGTCATGATATGAGAAATTTGAAAAATTAATATAAACTTTCCTTGTGTGTCAGTTCTACAGGTGCTTTGTAGCATTTATAAAGTGTGAGGCAGAGCCGCCCATCCAAACCCTAAAGCACCGGCACAGCAGCAGGATGGATCAGGATGGATCTGGTTTATCTCGACCCTGTACTGGGTCTGCCTGGCAACTAAATGTCATGAGCCACAATAAGTCACCCTTGGAGAAAGATCATCAGACTTTATCAATAGTTGTCCATTATACACCCTGATATTTTCAATAATTGTTTCTGTAATAATTCGGTTTACTGTATATGCTCTACCACCTCTGTTACCATACAGCAGAAAACACTTTTTATTGTGAAAAGGGAAAAGTTAGGAATTGTTTTCTCATCCTTAAGAGCAGGCTTGCACTGATGCATCTGTAACAAATTCCCACCACAGGGTATATCGTGATTCTGTAAATCAATACGGCAGTGAGGGATAGAGTCATGAGTTTGGATTTTTCCTAGAGAGGTCACTTTCACCTCAGCGTCCTTGAAAAGGACACTTAAGTTGCTCACGGCAGAGTGTCCATGAAAATTAAAAAAGGTTAGGAGTCTGAGAAAAATGTGCCAAATCTTGCAAATATGAATGTCTGTTATTTTCATGTTTTATCAGTAAATGCAAATAAAAATTCAGAAGGATTTGAGAAAATCAGTCAGAAAATAGATTTGTAAATTTTATCCCTATGAGCTGAGTAATGTTATCTAAAGCTTCAGCCAATATGGAGCTTCTACAAGGTAACAATAAACAAGATACTATTTTCCAATGGACTGTATTGAAATTAAGTTTAATCAGAATTAAGTTTAATTAAGTCTTATCTGATAACATCAAAACATTGGATCAATCTTTTTTGCACATTTTCACAGTTTCCAGCACATGTTACTATCAACACTAGCATGTTGACTTTTTAATCAAATCCTTCAGGTAGTGGAGTGACTCTAGCTGCCAATAGTAGGCGCTACTGCACAAATGGAAGCACTGCCATCTCCGTATATAGGTTTAAAGTTACAGAGCCAGTGCATGTAAATAACCCAGCACATTTTGTGGAATGTATTATTTTTCTCAAATCTCGAAGTGCAATATATGTATATGGTATACTGTATGTTCAAACATCTCAGCTCATTTTTTAATTTGCAAATATTCACTTTTTACAGTAGGAAAGCCACACAAACTGTACTTACTCTACAAATGGAGGTGTGAGATTCATGCCTTAACTTGTTTAAATGTTGTTCTTGTGTATTACCTTTGTAGGAAAAAAATATAAAATATATAGTACCACAAAAAATCCCCTCTTAGAAGATGTTTTCGACCAGTACAAACAGTCAAATTGATGTCCATATTTGTTGCCTAAAAAGAAAAGATATGCACTTGTAAAAAAAAAAAGAGAGAGAGAGAGAGAATAAATAAATAAATAAATAAAAAAGAAGAGCATATGTAGATTTTTTTGGATGTATATAGAAAGTAATCTTACAATTTAAAAATACTTACATATAAAACAAATTGTTTTGGGATCCCAAATCATTTTGGGATATTCAAAAGTCTGTTGATTTTTACTATTATTCAAAGAGTTGGAAAACAGGACAAAGTCTGTGTAGGCATGTCCAATTTTTTGACAGCAGTTACTGTACACACACAATTTGAACAAAAAATGTCATACTAAATAAAAAAAATTTACATAGAAAACATGAATCACTTTTATTGTTACTGTTGTTTTCCTTAGCAACTATATTGCAGATACTGTATTTAGGCAACTTCAAACCATATACATGAGTTCATAGACATGCAAAATTGAACACCCACATACAGATACTTACACACCCCACACACAGCAGAAAGGGGTTAGTTAAGCATTTTTTGTAAATAAAGGTCACAAAGAAATTGACTCATTCTCCCAACAGTCTATTTCCAGGTCACCTTCAGACAGGGTTGCACCTTGACTGTGGAATCCTTTTACAATCAATCCTCTTAGTTATGGGAAAAAAAAAGACATCGAGAGCCAGAAGGTGCCTTTCTTATTTCATATTTCTGCCCCGTTATCTCCGGCGGGGGGTGGAACTGCGGTTGGCATCTGTAATTGTCACAGAATCCAATGCCTTTTTTACACCGAATACGTGGAGGCACACTGCTGAGTGTTCATTTCTGGCCAGTGACCCTGATGACTTTTGGAGGAATGTAGGCATGTGCCATTTACAGAAAGACGGACCAAACGTCATTCGGAAACTCGCTGTGGAAGCCAGACTGTCACGACGTGATAACATTCCCCCTATTTTGGTTAATTCCCCTCTTCGTATGCTATTTGCCTGCCTTGTGGCCCAAGTGAGGGTTAAGTGTGAAAACTGAAAAAAAAAAACAATGTACCCTTGACTATTGTATAGAGGACAATGAATGAGTTTCTGAAATTTCACCACATCCTACAGGAGAGTTACTGGTGTCATTCTTGCTTATTAAGAGGCTTAAAAACTCTGTAAAAGAGCATCTATACGAAGTACTATACAAACAAAATTAATTAAAATGGTGCTAAAATGCAGAGTCTGCATCTGTACTGGAACATACAACCTCAAGTTTACAAAAAATAATGAGCGAGTACCAAACGCCACCACAGAGTGGTTAAAACGAGGTCAGATGTTAACTCCTCTCTCTTTGAAGGGTCTTGGTTTCTTGGTAACTAGGCCAGATAAATAGGGAATGAATTCTTTCATGAATATCTCTTTCATGATTTTTCGAGGAACACTGGCAGTTTCTATACTGGTAGGCCAGATACAAAGGTCTACAAGATCTGTAAATTAAAAAAAATAAATCACATATTAAAGTTGAGTTGGTTAAGTTTACTTTTTAAAGATATTAGTCTATGGTTAGTCCCGGTGAGCTTTATAAATGAGACAGATTCTGTTATATTGGCTTGTTAATGCAAGGTTTATTGAGGCAGCTTAATTGGTCTCTTTTTCAGAAAGCGAGCTGTTTACATGACTGGAAGCTGAAGTCAGTATATGTGGTCTGGTTTCCTGTCACTGGTCATCTGGTTTTAGAAAAACACACTGTAATAAGGACACATGGGTCATATGCTTTCAGTCAAAAGCATTAGAATAAACTGACTTTTGGTGATCAGCTATGTGGTTGGAGTGACATAAATATTATCCTGCATGCAAGATTCAGGTAAATTTTCGATCAAGATGCTTGGTGTTCATAAAGACCTCCATGGAAAATGGAATCTATGCTATGTTTATGCATGAGAAAAAAAAACAGTTCACAGCACAAATTCTGTATGACATAAGTGGTAGAATTTAGTGAGCAAAAAATACATACTCCCTCGCACAGACTCGGCCCTGACATATCTGACAGGTTCAGGGCTTTCAGGAAGTCGTCTTCAAATGAACTCTCTCTCTGGTGGAAGCAACTCTTCAGACCCGTATGGGTGAATCTGGTGTTCACGTCTCAGCTTTTTTTTTTTGACTTGTTACCCTGTCCACAATGATCAACACCTATCATACCAGCTTCAACCCTCCGCCGGTACCTCCACGGCAGGGCCATAGAGGACCAGTGCTGACCAATAACCAATATTTAGTCAAGTTTCTGTCTGTAATGGTGCTCCTGCTGATGTTAATGACATTCGGAGGTTTTCTCTACCTGTTCCACAGAATCAGTACGGTAAGAACTCATATTCTTGATGGGGAAATTATACAATTGGGTCTCAACGGAAACCTAGCAGCTTTACACTTCTCATAAAATAATTGTGTCTAAAATGTGTAATATTTTGAAAGTAATAATTGTACTGTCTATAGTCAAACATTGTGGAAATATTGTGCAACACTGCAACAAAACAGGGTGACCTTATTTATGGTGTTTTTTTTAAATTACATTTTAAACAAAAGCGCAGAAAATATTATTGTTCTAACCTTTAGTTAGAATTTGAATTTTGAATAGAGTTTGAATTTTACAGGTGGAGATTTCTTCAGCGGGTTTAGTTTTAGCTGCAGTATGTAGAATATAACGATTCAAAAATGTCTCGTAAATATGATAAAAGGATAGGATATTTATTACAATATTTATAAAGGAAATACCACATAAACCCAGATTTATTCTTTGTAGAAGTTCTACACTAAATTTCATGGATACAGTTCCACTGTTGGAAATAAACTTTTCACAATAACAAAATTCAAAATGACCTATTCAAACTATACATTGGCAAAAACTGCTTCTAGATGGTGTGGATTACTATATGGGTTCTGTGGTTTTATGAACATTCAAGCATGTTCAGCATCAAAGGAGAAAAGACAACGACAATGAGTTACTCACTGAGTAACATAATACAGTTCTATGACACTTCTAAAATCAGATAGTAGCAGATGTATGTAGCAGATATTTATAAGACAGACAGATAGACAGATCTAGATATATAGTTATTAAACCAACAAACAAAATATCACGACAGGTAGTTTGCTCAGTCTCAGTCCCTATAACTTTGAGACAGCAACACATTTATGGTTCCTTTCTTCTCTCTCATCTCCAGGACAGTAACATGCTAAAACAAGTTCAGCACTGCATGCAAGATAATCTACGACCCGAGGATCTGCAATACTGCAGAATACTGACTGAGTTCTACAGATTTGCCACCCAAAAGGTACAGAATCTACTTTGTGGAGAGCAGTTGACTTTTGGCGTCCTAAACTTCCTTGAGTAATATTTGTACATATTATCTTATTTAATTGTGAGCTCATATTTTGAAGCAAACTAAATCAGTACTTGCTTTTTTCTCGTTCATAGGTTTCCCAAGAAGATGGAAAAAGTGAGTATTAATTTTCTAAATCAAATGTATGGCTTGCTAATGCTGTACAATTCTCTTGTTATAAGATTGGTCTGAACTAATTGTCACTTTACCTTTTTACAGTGGCACCTCTTACTGGCACGAAATCTCCCATCATACGGGCACAGCTTGTTCTATTTAAGATCATTTCGCAACCCAACAGTAAGTCTCTTTCTCTATTTCTATTCTTCTCGAATTTGACCTAAACAGGGATGAAGATAATAAAACTGTATTTTTCATTCTCAGCACCTAATACACTTGCCTGGGATATAAAGCACTCAGAGCTGGAGGAGGTCGCCCTCAGCACGTCAGGAGTCCTCACCATTAAACACACTGGATATTATTTCATCCACTCCCAAGTCACCTTTTCCAAAAGTAATGAGAAATCCACCCTTAAGCAGACCATATGGAGGCAAACACCAAAAGCTGAACAACAAGCGAAGAAAGAGCCTGAGGAACTACTTGTGTCTTACTGCAGCTTGTCTCGGACAGAGTCAACACCTGACCTGTGCACATCCTCTCAAACTGGAGTGTTCAGACTCGAAAAAGGTCACCAGCTCTTTGTTAATGTGACTGACAGTAAATTAGTCAACAGTGACAAGTGCAAATTTGGATTGTTTAAGCTACAGGACGCATCTTGAACAGACTGAGCTAGGAAGACAAGCTAATAGCATGAAATATGGATTTTAGTCCCCAACTGGAACTGTTTTACAGCATTTACATGGATAACCATGCACTGAAGACTTTTGAAAAGGGGGTTGGAAGCCTCCACTGAAAAATCATCTTCCCCAGAAACCACCACATCACTTCTGTAAAACAGCCTTAGCAGTTGGGATATGAATTCCAAATGGAGAAAGCAAGGCTTTCAGTAACCTTTTTTGTTGCATAAGAACCAGCTATTATTCAGAAAAATGTGCACCAACAGAAATGTGCTTAGAGACTCAATGTGTTCTTTGATAATTTATTAATGTTGAGTTTTATTTACTTATATTTATTTAGGATACTTAAAGTCGTCCTTAAACTATGGTTTTGTGTAATTTAAAATGAGAAAAAAAGTCCTTGAAAAGGGTAGTGACACTACATTTGCTGGAAATGCTTCAAAATAGTCAGTAAATCCAGGCCATGTGTCACATGAAACATATAACAAAAAAAAAATACAAAGGATGACTACCAATCTTTTTATTTGAATTATCCTTATCTGAAAACTGTATTTATGAAACTTGTATTAAAATGTTTGTCATACTTGCATGAATCATTTAAGACAATTATGCGAGATCAGCAAAACGTTTGTGATAGCCTATTAGAGATCGCAACTTAATCTACGAAGCAAATCTCGATCTGCCTGATAAACCGGTGAAATTGTACGATCCCCCTCCCCCACACTTTCCAGCGTGCAGCACGCCAGCGCTAGTGCTAACACTACGTCTAGCAGGCGAGAAAAGTCATGAGATCTCATATCCTCACTGTTCCACTGCAACTTAAAATAGTTATCTAAATATATCAACAAGGATTTCAACGAGATCGTAGAGAAATGTGACAAGAAGATTTATAACAAGCGTTAAATGTCTGTAAGGCAACAAAAAGGGATTTTTACAAAGTAATAATTTATAAAAACGATAGAAAATCGCACAAGTCTCACTGCTGCGCTTGCTACCCAACACCTACCAAGCTGTGTAATTTGGGCAACTTTCCAAATGAAAAGATCCATAATATGGCAAAACCCACAAACCCTGTTATGTTACTGCACGCCACCCTCCACCATGGAAAGTGTGAGTGATACTCTCCCTGCTCAATTCTCCTCTGCTCTTACAGGAAGCTTTCACCCAGGCACACTCATTCCATTCTGTCACTCATTCACAGTTCACTTCATCAAAGCCATCCAGCTTTGAGGTAGAATCGGGTTTCCTTCGCTAAGAACTGAGCCGTTCCTTTACGGAACTGGAGGTTTGTGTTAGCGCCTTACTCGCCTATTTCCATGGATCGTTAACAAAAGAAAAAAGGGACCCTGAAAGTGTAAAAGAGAATCGAACATCCACAACAAGACAGCAGAGACAGTATTTATGGTTTTATTAAAATGGATGCTTTATGAAAGGCAAAAAAGAACAGAAGCTAGCTTTAAAAACGTGAATTGCATAGTATGTATTTGCAATAAAAGGGGGAAAGGTGGTTTGCAGACATGGGCACTCAAAAGAAATCTTAAACAGATGAACATTCATACTCATATAAATCTCCTGTAAGTGCTACAGATGAGGCAATTACATAAACCCATCCACATTCATGACCCCAGTAACCATGTGTAATAATCCATAAAAGTCACATAACACATTACCATTTAAATGGAAACCAACAAAACACCAAAGTCGGCCTTGAAACGACAGTACCACATTTGACACAGAATATGATCGTGTATCAAGACTATGGGAAAGAACGCTGCTAATCTGTTACATGGAACGTCACAAAAGGGATGTAGGGTTAAAATCAGAATATGATATCAATATGAATAATCATGATAGCAACCATGGGAATTTTAAATAATATATACTGCTATTCAACAAACACACACGGGTAATGACAAGCAGAGATTAAGTTAATTATTTTTAAAAAGTACATGACAGAAAATGAACACAAATGTAAAATTGATCACAGCACTGCAGTAACAGCATCGTACAGATTGTTGCACACCTTGGAGCACACCATGTTTCCTGATAAGAGGATAATGCATGTATAAACATTAAATACCATCTCACTGTCAGGGTGGCAATGGCTCCTCAATGTCACAAAGACGTTAACAGTAAACCAGTCGTCTATTGCATTGAATACAGGTTGATGTTTTTTTTTTGGCAGGGGCTCTAATTGAAAGGCGTTGCTTTTGGTAATTCCCCTTATTAAAAATACACCCCAACTCCTCCTTAGTTAGAAACAGCGTTGGCCCTATGAAGGTGTACAGTAGCTCAAACGCCTCTATTGATTCATTTGTGAGAGGTGTTTAATCAGCGCTGTACTTTGCAGAAAAATGGGCTACAAGAAAGTTCAGCTGAAAGTTAAACTCATACATGAATGTCATGCATGTGTGTGATTGTACCAGTTCTTACTGGTGGGCTGTTTTAAAAAAATATCAGCTGAATGAGACATGTTCAGGTTTATTATACAATCATCTTCAGTCTACGATCTGGGCATTAATTTCAGCTTTTTTCCATTCTGCATCATCATCACAGTTCTGGAAGCGATGAATCTGCCATAAAAATTAAACATAAAAGGAAAGTAAATGAGGAGGAGCCCTCCCAAACATATATGCTTTGAGCACACCACTTAATCTGAAGAAATATTAAAAACCATGTTCCTAAACCTCAGAATAAGAGGCAATACTCAGTTACTATATTTGATTTTACAGTGAAAGCTTATATGGTTATTTTTGGCCATACTAGCTATAATATACTATATGGGAGTATATATGATATACATACAATATACGCTATATATCAAGAGGAATTCATTCTTGCTATGATACTTCTGTTGTCACAGTTTATCACACATGAACAGTGCTATTAAAATACTGTACACTGGAAGGTAACAGTTAGACGGGTAACATATCAGACAGGCATCCTCCCAACTCCCGGTTTGTAAAATTCTATTAAAAGTCAGCGCTAAGAGGAGGAAAAGTTAATTTTAAGACGGCAACTGGGGTATCTTGTGTCTTTAGTATGCAACAAACAAATCCTTTATGTTTCTCACGTATAGCACTAAAACTCTATTAAGCAGATTCATCTTCTTTACTTTATAAACACATGAACAGAAAAGGCATATGAAAAATCCTACTCCTCCTTCACATATTGCTTTATCCACGTACTCTCTTTCGGCCAAAAACACACTCCCACACGGTTACTGTGCACAAACAGTTTTTTGGCTAGTCGATTTTAGGGATTTTTGGAGAAGTCCATAAATATTAACTACAAAAAAAGTTGGTGCACAGTTACTGTCTGAGAATGCATATTAAAGCCCTATGGGGGGGAGAAAAGTTCATTTAAAAATGGCAACTGGGGCATTTTGCTTTTAAGGTGCAACAACATAAAAAAAATCCTATATAGTCCATGTTCCTTACATACAGCACAAATGTACGCTGACTAGTTTCCTTTACTTTTTAAACACAACCAGAAAAGGCATACGAAGGGTTTCAAAGTGTCTGCCAGTGTCCCAATAAGGTAGTCTGATGTGTAAAGGCATTTTTTTTCTGATCACTTACGTATCGGTGGACAACTCACGCAATTATGTCGGGCATAGGTGGAGCTTTATTGTTTTTATGGGTTGAATCAATCAGATTTTCCTCCGGTTCTGAGGTTCAGCTGCTGTAACAACGCTCTCTCCCTCTCTCTCTCAGGGTTTTGTTTAAAGCATATGTCCGGGTCAAACCCTTCCATGTCAAAGAGACGGTTCAAATTGTTCATCGTCTGTCCCCATTTTTAGCTGCATAATTAGGGTGGAAAGAGATCCCAAAGAAAAGAGAACAGTCCAGCGCTATGCGAGTCCTTCCTTCGTGTGAAGTTGCATCACCGCTTTGCATACTCGCTTCGGGTAAATGATGAGAAGTTGGTGCTGGGAGACTCTGTGATGAATTACTCTGAGAGACTTTCGGGGAGACTTTCAACAAAAGGTGCAAAGGACAAATGCACAGAAGTAACAAGCCACCCACCCATACTAACACCCGCTCACATATGCAAACACACGTACACACAGACACACGCACGCCTCCCCAGGCTTTCAGAAGGGCAGAAAGTTACTTAGTGGGGTCCGTCTTCCCACGCACAGTCGTTCTTCTGTTTAGCCAGCTTCCTGACCACGCGCTCAAGCTCGCGGCGAGATTTCTGCTCCTCCTCCAGACACTGCTTCATCCACTTATTCTCCTTTGGACAAAAAGATAGGCAAAAACACAATGTCAGGTCTTCTAGACCTTATCAAATGCTTTTAGCTCAACACCCCTGACCCAGTTAACTGAATTGCTGTGCTGGAGTAGGAATTACACACTTTTCATGTTAGCAGAATGTAAGACTTTTTGAGGCAATATATTAATACTAAAACTGAAATACCTTCTTTAACTCATGGACCTCATCTTTTAATGCGTAAACAGCATCAACAAGGCTTCTAAAAGAAACAAAACGGAAAATGATTACAAATGGCAGTTTTTACCAACATATATGGGCATAAACTCACAAAGGCAGTGTTTACCATTTGAATCATGAAATAACATTAGGGCATAAATGCTAATATTGAGGCACAAAAGCATGCGGTAAAGCCCATTTTAGACTAGTGTTCATTGTTAAACATACTTTTCCTCAATGGTGGTTTGACCGTTGCTCTTTATCTCTTCCACAATAATCTTCTCCTCTTCTGGTAGTAGGACCTGTGGGATGCCCTCCTTACGGACAGCTGTGTTAGAAGAGAGAGGATTTGTCACAATCATAACATACGTTGTTAATGTCATCTGCAAAACGTAGTGGTCCATGTCTTACTCTCAGACAAAGCAGGTTTTGCTAATTTGGTGAGAAGAGTGTTAACATTGCACCCAGTTTGTTTAACCAGCAAATGACTATGCTTTTGAACATGCTGCTCTTCAAATGAGCCTCAGTCAGGTGTATTGCCAGCCCATTGCTATTTTGAGGCACCGCAAAACATGGTTGTGCTTTTGACCACCTCAAACTTGGTCAAAAGTTAGGCTCAGTGTTTCACTGTTATTTTGAGGATGCATTATCTAGACAGCAATAAGCACCCGAAGATGGGGACACAGCAAAAGAACACTCGGAAAACACACGAAACAGCACTCTAACTTGGTTCCCAAAGTGCGGGGTGGCGTGGGAAGGCAAATGAACGGCAATGAAGATGAATAAGAAAATGTCCAAATTCACTGCCACTGTGTAGTTTTGGGATATACAGGGTCACCTGAAACATCATTATAAACCAGATTTTAGTGACTGAAAAGTGTTAAGTACTTTGAGGTGAGGTGAAGTCCTGCAGTGTACTCAAGGGCAAATTTCTTTTTAAAAGTGTCCAGATGGACTTTTAGACAAAGTTGTTCACACATACTATGGCGATGTACAGCAGACGGTACTTTGTAACTGTTCTTTGACCATTCAATGAATATTCATTGTGGACTAATTGAGCAATGGCAAATTCAAAAGTTGGTTGAACTGTTTTTTTTTCATATTTATTCATCTCTTTATTTCAGTATCACACATTTATTTGTCGTATCTAGGTAAAAAAAGGCAAGTATTTCAAACTTGCAATTAATCATGAGACAGGAGTTGTGAAAATACTGTTATCCTCAAAGGGGGGTGCTGCAGAAAAAGTTTGGGAACCACTGGTGCAGAGCATGAATATATGAAGAAAAAAAAGGTTTTAATTTGTTCGCGAGTTGTAGTGAAATCCTTCTACAGCCATACATGATCTATTCTTTCTATAATAAGCGTTCATTTATTCCAAGCAGATTTAAAATTATAACTGGAAGCAAATCTGGCTTTTATAAGCAATATGACATGACACTGATTAGTTTGATGCATAACACACCCAAGATCATTTTTAAGTGAGTGATTATTAGCAATTGTGGACACAGCACAGCACCACAACCAAGTGTCACCTCTGCATTTAACCCATTTGTGAAGCAGCAGTGGGCTGCTGACATGGGCAGCATTGCTTTGGTACGGTACTGAGGTCATGAGTACCTCAGTGGTACCTTTACGGGACTTGAACCCTTCTCTAACTATTATGCTACCAACTGCCTCTCTTTTAATGAAGAAGTAGAATCCTTTTAAACCATGCACCTTACACGGCATGATAAATTTGACTTTAAACTAGAATCATTCGATTTGGATACACTGTCAATGTGTTTGTTCCATGAGAATGAGTAAGTCCATTGTGCATGGTATATATCATAGCATGGTGTAAGCACATTATAGTGCAGCATAAACCTACCCGTGGTAGACTGGTGCAGGCTGGCTCCTGTACAGTATGCCTCAATCACTTTCAGAATTTGGGCGTCTTCTTCCAGGGCTGCTGTACCTGAATGCATCAGAATCGCAACACAACACACTCACATATTCAAAACTGCCATAGAAACCGATGCTCTAATTAGTGGTACACAGCAAGTTTCCACCACAAATGATCAGATTATGGTTTCCTTGTGCTAAGATCCAAAACATCTATTCTTCCGCATTGTAATAACTTACTTTTTCTGAGCAAAAATTCGTCATCTGATGGTTTTCTCTCAGTCTTTCTCTTTGGGAGGAACTTCTTGATGGGTTTAGGACTTTTGCTGGTATCCTGGAGAGACAAATCGGGAGGTAAAAAAGGCTTCAACAAAGCCCAAACATAAAGTAACATGACACAATTAAAGCAGGACATGGTTAAAGTAATTTGCATTCATGTTTAATAAAACACATAGATGTTTTTAGGACACATAAAATCCTTTTTTTAATCAAAGCTGTTTTTAATCAAACTGCATTTTCAAAGAGCACTAAAGGGACAGATGCAGACATTGGGTAGAGAGACACCAGCCATCAAGACTTCAATAGTTTGCAAAGCAGTGCTGGTTATGCAGATCACACCACAAATAGGGCAGTTAGGGCGTTGTTGCAACAAAAAAATCCTACTGTATCAGAAGTACACGATATTCAGCTATGAAAATCTGAGCACTGATGTTCAATTTCCTATAAAAGGAACCTGATAAGATTCAAATAAGCCCAGGATTCAAATGAACAGAATATAAACTCTTTTTGTTAAAATGGTGCAGCTATATGCTTTAAGATACAAAAAAAATACACAAGTAAATAAAAACTGCAACACACAAGACTGCAACTTTTATGCTACGCTCAAAATGTGATATTCTGAATGGCCAAAGAGACAGCTATCTACTATCTACCGTATGCTCTTCAGGACACTTATTAGTGAAATTATGAGGAAGGTCACAAGACAAACGAGTAAACAGGAAATGAGCAGCTTACATGAAGGGGAGGGCAGAGAGAGAGAGAGAGAGAGAGAGAGAGAGCGCGAGAGAGAGCGCGAGAGAGCGCGAGAGAGAGCGAGAGAGAGCGCAGAAGAAATAAAGGCACGTGGCTTTTCGGTGCTGCTGAACAAGGGCTAGGCAGGCACACTGGACACCACCAAGCACACACACTCACTCACACAAACGCACTGGTCTACTCTTACCTTCAAGATATAAGACATCCTCTAAAGAAGCAGGGGATGGAGAGAGAAAGGGGATGAGAGAATGCATGAGAAAAAAAATGAAGGAGTCTAAAAGGAACATCATGGAGAGAACTGTGCCCTCGTCCTGACATAGACATGAAAAAACAAGTACAAGTACGAGCATGAAAACAAGGCCACACTTTAGAAATGGTCAAGAGGTTTGGTCAAAGACTTGAAACTAAAAAAAACACAAAAACACGTGGTCTTATTTGCGCAAGCTACAAGAAGCCCTGATCAGAATCCTGACAATGATGTCAAACGCTTCTGAGAGACATGAAAATATCGCCTCCTCAGCTAGCTGCGCTTGGTGCAGTAGACCACTACTGAAACTTGTGGTGAAGTGTATGGTCGTGGTTAAAGTGGATGAGTCTGCACAAGGACAGATATTACAGCGAGGGACTCTTCAGAGTCGTAGCAATAACTGTCTGTTTGGTGGGATGGATGTACTTCCTCTCACGACCACCACAGTGACTCACTTGTTCATTACGCTCCCACATGAGCCCTATTCTTCTGACTCAATGTTTTCCAGGCACCGTTGGAGGGGAGAGTAGAGACGAGGGGCTTCCTACCTCTTTGTAGCCCAGGGCGGCCGAGGGCTTAAGCGGCGGAGCTGGCCTCAAGCAGCTCAGTGACCAAGGTTTAGTGATCTTGGGGGGCTCCAGAGGGCCACGACTCCCCACAGCCGTGCTGCCAAACCCCTGGAGGTGGCTCTGGTGGGACGGAGTGCCGATCACGCTCACAGGTTTGTTTTCTACATTCTGCAGATGCAACAAGGATGTTTAGGTTGGATCACGGTCAACTATCGATTCATAATGTGAAGGAATAGAACCAAAAAACTAATTCAAATTCCCAAATCTAATGGTCACCAAATAGGGCTTTAGTCACTTTTACCCTTAAAGGTTTAATCAGTTAGTTCTGAACATAAAAGTAAGTGACTACTTGTCATTGTAAACACACCACACCGCAATATACAAGGAACTGCAACGAAATACAACCTTTGCATTTACACTAGGCAGCTGTTTGTGGATGGTACCTTACTCCCAGGTACCTCAGTGGTACCTTTACTAGTATCTAGATCCCTACGTAAGTGTGAGGCAGTGTGGTTTCTCTGTGCACCTCAGTCTCTTCTATCCTTGTGACTTTTTGGATAAATTCAGAAGTGTCTATCATTACTATGGTTTATTGGTGGACCTGAGTATGATTAGTTACCTTAAGGATGGTTCCCACTGGGCTTCCACCTTTGACAAAGGAGTGCAGATGCTCCAGCCACTCCTGAAGCTCCTGATGGCTGCTGCAGAACACCGTGATCCGGTCAATCATTCCTCCTAAGAAGCAATGACAGTAATCACCAATCAGAGAATATAATATATAATATTTACTCCATCAGTTAAAAAGCAAACAAATTAAAAAATCTAAAGAAACTACTAAAATGTAGTAGGAGTCTAAGTACAAAGCCCTGTTGCACTCCTTAGACATTGTCATATCTTCTGCACTAATATTTTTTTTCAAAAATTGCAAAAATGCCTAAGATATTCAGGACAGTTACCCTGCTCCATGTGTCTTTCAAATGGTCCAGGGAAGGTGTGGGAGGTGATAAGATTTTATCAATATCAATGCCATTGTCAATTCTGCTTATCAGTCCAATTCCTTAACAATTCCTGAGTAGTTTTTTGAGTGTGAAAAAAGTAGTTCTACACCAAAGGCAACCAAAAGCAACCATTTTATCTGTGATGTCTGAAGAAGACTATAAACATGAACACATTCATATTCATCATATTCATTCAGTTTTTATTATGCATACTTTCTATTGCTTAGTACTATGAAGAAAAATAAGGTAAGTGCAGATTGAAATGCTTCTTTATCCATTTGGAATCCACCTGGATGTAGAATAAAATTATTTTAAAAAAATGCATTTTTTATATTTATTTTTCACTCTAACATTATCAAATGTAAAAAAAATATTTTCTGATTAATAAAAAATTAAGAAATATGGAACTTTTGGCAATTTTTGAGCATCTGGACTCATTTTGGCCTATAACTAATTTTTTTATTGATTTCTGGGAGAGAAGTACATTTTTGCCTTGAGGGCGTTCCATATGAGAGCCACGACACAATAATGCTGTGCGCCTCAGGAACAAATAAATATCAAGTAAATGCCTTTACTGTGAGTAGAAAGCTGGTTGTTTTTGTTATTTATCAGCTAAAATATTAGTTTTGTCTGTAATAAAGGGGAAGATTTAACTGAACTGGAACCTTTTAGTGAATGTTGGACTTCCCTGTAAGAGTCATGCACGCTAACAAACGCAGCGTGTGTGTTTACATTGCGAAAAATATCATTTATGTGCCATGACTCCACGTTGTGGATTCCTCGTAGTTGAAGGTCAAGTCGCAGAGAGTGTGAAGTAATGTACCGCGATGCAAAACTTATGGAAAACTGGAAAACGTTGTGCTGGAAAATGAGAGAATCGCTAACAAGAACTGATAGTGTTGGAGGTGTACAATTCTGATGGAATTCCCACCCCTAGTCCAGGGAATGTGATTAACTAAACACTGACAAGAAAAAAGAACAACAAGGTAACTCTGAGCAGCAAAACCAAACCAAAATTTTATGTTTAGGATGTGCCTTCTGAATGACTTTTTCCTACACTGCAGAAAGAGGCAAAATGCCAAAATTTTGAACCCATATCATTTTAATCATAAGAAGAGACGTCAAAAGACTGTAACAAACCTGCAATCTCAAAGGCAAAATGTCCCGTCTCTGTATCATCCGACAGCCTGGCAACCGTGGTCCCTGAGAGCGGGAGACGTCCCTGCAAAAAGAACATGGAATGGAGGATGAGGTTCTATCAGAGGAGGGTCACTTACAGTAAATACAACACTCATGAATTAGCTAATTCTCATGTGTTCTGCAAATGAGGGGGAAGCGGTCAGTGAGATCAACTTAATTACAGTTTACGCTTTTGAGGGATAGGGTACAAACCTGGTAAATGAATCCACTCATTCGTGGGCTAGCCGACAACATGACCATCACATTGGGGAACAGCATGAAATATCGCTCCTCCTTGTCCTGTAAACCCACACAAACACTCAACGTGAATACTTCAAAGTCTATATTTTACCATACTATACATGGATACAAGTCGGTTTGATGAACACTTTTTTGTTCATGAATGAGGCAAACACAAAATTATACCCTTCACACACCTACACACTTACTAGACGCTTTGAGTGTAATTGCATTAGAGCGTGGTGGGGGCACTGAGTTTCCATTCTGTAGAGGGTGTTGGGTTTCTTGCTAATAACTAATTCAGTGACCACAGCAGCAAACACACTGCAGGGGCTTAAAGAGAAGCTGTTTACACTCAAAGACTTTCCATTATACGTAGGAGGCAACGAACACACAAGGAGACTATTATATTCATAGGAAAGATACGAGCTTCTGATGCATGCTGGGGATGATTTGAAGGCAAAAGCTTTTATTTTTCAGACTGTTCAGAATGTACTATCCAGACAGCTTTTATGTTGCATGAGCAGACAGCTGGTATGGACAGGCATAACTGGTGGAGAATATCAAGCGTATCGCTCATCCAAAAGCTCTCACAAAAGATTTTTACCTTGAAGAGCATTGAGCCATTTTAACTCAGTAATGCTGATATACACTGCTGGACAAAAAAATGAAGGAAGGACAGTTTATTGCATGTCTTATTACTACTTTTCTTGTTTAACAAATCCAGGTGAAATAGTAACAGTGTTTCACAATATTGTATGCATTGTCTGTAGCCAGTGTACAGTTTAGAAGGGGACAGCTTTTTTACTTGTTTGCCTTTAGAAAACTGTTTGGACGAGCTGTCTTACAGCCTTTTTCAGTGTGCTGCGTCAGTGATGTTCCATTTATGTCTGATTGCTGTAAGTGTTTGTATTAAGCATGTATTCACTACAGTATTATTATGCTCTGTCTGTAGGGTGAAGCAGTATGTATAGAAACTGCGATGAACTCTGTTTGCATCATTTTTTGGCCAGCAGTGTATATGCTAAGGTAGACTAAATGGTAGTACATAGTTTTAATGAGGAGAAAAAAACTTTTTCTCCTGATGCAATTGTATTTTTCAGAAAAGTAAAATGTTTGCCTCATTAAACGGAAAAAGGAATCTGTCCCCGTATTAATAAATGTCTTTGTCCCCCAGTAATAAAGGCTGCACAAGCAGGAAAAAATTCTAAGCCATTATATTACGTAACACCATGCATCACAGAGGATGCGTTGTGAAAACCAGACTGTCAAACTACCGCCTTTCATAAATGGTTCTTGTCCCTCTTTTAAAATGCTAAATCAGCACATGAAATCCATGTTAATTAGCTGACGGACTGATTCTGGTAAGAACTTAATCTATCATGTCCAGATGCTCTTCACTTTAAATTTGACTAAGAGGCTTATCAATATCTTATCTGTCCATAAAACATTCACAAAAGTCAACGCTGTCCTTTAACCTGAAAATATAGGCTTACAAATAAAAGATTCTCATGCTTTCTTCTGTAAACCGTAGATTGTTCCTGGAACTTACCTCACCAGATTTCTTATTTGAAATTCTAAACAGTAATTAAGATTCACTGGTCCCCATTTCTGTGTTGTGTTTTGTATTTAAACTCTGTAGGCCAATTTCCCTATCGAGGATTAAGCTTAGTTCTAGACTAGTTCTGAGTTTGAATAGTAAATCTCCACTGGTCCTAGAACTTAGTCCAAGACCAGGCATAATCCTTTAGAAAGAAAACAGCCCTTTATGTGAAGCTCTAACTGTAAAACAAATCAGTCTCTTCTTAAGGGTTTTTTTTTTTAATTTGTTCTTAACACTGCAGAACTTTGCACAACTTTGCACTGATTTTGCACAAACACGCAATATAATTTAGAATGCTCTTTAGATTCTGTCCTTACTGGGTAGAAATCTAAAATTATAAAAGATAAGCAAATGTTAAAATCTTCATAAAAACTGTAAGTGGGTTGTAAGAACAGGTTTGTTAAGAGCAGTTGCTGAATGACACCCCTTGTCCCTTTTCACTTCAGAAATTCATCATAATGTGAAACCTTGACAGTACAATCAAGTACACAAAAACGTCTTCTCTCTGCCTGTTTTTTACAGGCCACGACAGTGCTCGGCATAAAAATGTGCAACCACAAGCAAAACCACAATGCTTAATGTGCAGAACTGCGTTTCCTGAGAAAGGAAAGGTGTAGGGTTGGGTCTTGTTTGATACCCTGTGAACCTCCAAGTGCCTGAGGGTGATGCACCCCCCACCTCTTTTCATCCTCACCTCACTGGAGCCGCTTTGTACGTGCACTTGAGACATGAAGGACACCTGGCCCAGGGACTTCATGCTCTCTCCCTCCCAGCCTCGCACCGGCTCCGACAAGATCTGCAGCTCCAAATTTTTCCTCTTGCGCACCTCCTGGCAATGCGTCTGCGGGAGAAGGAGAGCTGGATGTAACACCACAGTTTACCATAGAGTACAAAAAAGACATGATAACCAACGTAACAAGTGTGGAAAATGTGAAAAAGTACCTCACACTGTACTGAACAAGGTTAACGAGTTTCTCAAGTGTTGAATTACTATACCATAAAAACTGGACATTTTGCTAAACTTAAAGTATCTGAGGAAACTGACTGAAGTAACTTACTGAAGATGAACTGAAGAGCACAAAATGCATTTGGACATCTGAAATAAAAAATGCTAAATATATGGCACTTATCTGTGTAAACTTATTTAAAAGCCAGTTGGTACAAATAACTACAACATCTACATGAAATGACCTAAAAATGTAAGTAAACTCAAATCTATTGGGGGCAAAAAATTCTATTTTGTGTAGAGTTAATTCATGAGAATGAGTATTAAGTAATATCAACTTATTCATTTAATTAAGATATGCTGTTTAATAGTGTAAAAGACTATGAGGGCATATGGTTAGAGACAAGATAAAACAGATAACTAAACATATACATTTGATATTTAAAAATTGATTAAAATGTCAATAAGACTGGTGTTGAGGGTAATTTCTGCAAGCTGACACTAATTTCTAAAGTTAATTCTACTATCTAAAATTCTATTTCACTTGAGGAAGAAGAGCTAGCACAAATCTGTGTTAGCGTGAACTAGCGTTAGCACTCTAGCAAAGGAGGTCTGTTTGTTTTCTAGATAAATAAACTGCCTGATGTTCTAGCCTAAATTCTGCAATTTAATGTTATTAGTTCTTATTAGTAGTTCACATTAACATTTGTTAGTGAGACAGCAACAAAAGGTTTCCTTTGTTTTACATGAGTGTCCTAAAAATAATCAGAAATAAATTATTCTACTAATTTCTGCTAATGAACACTAATTTACGCTTTCTAATACTGCAATGACATGTCACGTAAAACTGCTGGCAGAAATTTGTATAATAGGGAATTACCTTCAGTTAGCAACTCAGTGAATGTTTGCTTAAAGGTAAAGCTAATTTCCTCAATTAGCGTTAAAGAAATTAATGATTGCTAATGATCTCTCTTTTCTAAAACAATGCAATTTTAGGAACAATCAAAATAGTCAGAAATTAGCTTTAGTTAAAGTAAATTAAAGGAGGTTTGTCTTCTTTTCCGATGACTGCTCTAAAACAATAAAATCACCTGCCATTCACATGCGGTAGACAGTACGCTACATGATCTGGGCCTGTTTCATAAGGCAGTGAGTAAAATTGTGATATCATTAACCATGACATAAGGTACGTTTGCCCAAAACGTCAATCCCAATGCCGAGTATAGCTTATACTGGCATAAACGCACAGAGAGACATAAGCTAATTTACATGTTAGATGTGACTTTCGTATGCAGATTGGTGGTATAGCCCAGATCTAAAAGCAGAACTTACAGCATCACGGCAGACTGATGAGAAAAGATGGGAAATTCCCCTATTGGGCTTTAAGAAGTAACAATGAAACCAAGGTGTTCCGCAGAAATCTCAAAGTAAAGGGACTCTTATGATAATACCTGAGTAAAAAAAAAACGATACAAAGGGCAGTGGTAAAGAAGCTCTACAAAACAGTAGCCATGACTCACTGAGTCCTTTTTCCTTTTTTCAGATGCTTCAAATCTAAATGGGAAAAGTCTACATATGTACAGACCCATTTAGTAAACACCCACTTCTGGAACACATACACCCACTGTGACTATGCAAGTCACCCCTTTAAAAATTTTGCTCTAAAATGAACATTAACCACACAGTCTATTTGTGTCTCTTACATTTACAACGTTTATCGACTGAGCAAACTCTCACTTCAGTCTGCCATTCGAGCGCGAAACTAAAAGTTGTGAAAACCCTGCAGCTGGTCTAGCAATTGAAAGTAACATGCGACAAAAAAAACACTAACTCATGAGAAAGTGTTGTACAGAGTTGAATCGGAACTTTACACAGATAATGTATGTGCGGAGAAACTATAGACTCTTATTTCCCAGTTAGCCAATAAGCCACTTCTAGCTTACGTGCAGTTTCACCTGAAAAGTTGATGTGCCTTAAAAGGTCACAATGGCACTGGGGTAACCTCACTTACTGAAGAAACAGATACGTACCACAAGACTTTTAAATTCAACAGTGGCTTTAAGAATGTCGCCATAGTCTGGATGGGCTTCCTGGAAGGGAAAGAAGATATTAAAAGGGATAAAAAGACATGCCAACCAAGAAATCAGGTTTGAAAAATGAAATGTTTGGGTGTTTTAGGCCTGGTGTACAGTTGCAAAGATGTGTTACAAAGTTGGGTTGGGTTCACCCTCCTTTATATTGGTTTTGTTTCATTGCCCTCGCTGGTCAGAACTTATATGTAGCATCAACCAGTCAAAAGAACACAGGCAACAAATAGGCAGCTATTATATTTAAGTTCGGGTTAAAGGAATGTCAAAGCTACTTCTGGAAAATGATAGTCTATTGCATTTGAATAACTGACGATTCACAGTGATGTGTTTAGACATTGAGATCAAAACACTGCCAACAGAGAAGGCAGGTCTAGCTACATGATCATCTGGCTACATTTCTGTAAGGCATCGTACCTCATCGGTGGTTAAATTGAACCCACAACCCAAAAGAATAATCAGTGGTTCAAAATCAAACAGAACAGACACGCCAACTGAACTAGGTGTGAAAACGCACAGCTTAGACTTCCTCTCAGACGTCCAGACTTACCTCGACGTGTCTCTCAAGCTCTTGCAGCAGGGTGGGATATTTCTCCAGCCTCATAAAGGGCCTGCTCAGGCTGGTGGTCAGCGTCAGGATGCCTGGGGCACTGGCTCCCTGGCTCTCCATGAACTTATCCAGCTCGTCACTGTAAAGAAGTCAAGACAACAGATCAGACAGGCCAAACTGAACTATTTGTGATCTCTCTCTGAGTACCGCACATGTGATTAACAGTGGTGAAACCTGCGTGATGATAAACAGAGACAGTCTAATTAGCAGCAGGTACCTTAGGTCTTAAGTGAATCCCAGGTCCTTTTAATTGAATGGTCGATTTACAAATCCTGTCCTAGCTCAAGGGTCCTCCCTGACATGAAGACTCATGGCTGTGCGAAAATTGTTGCAGATACTCTGGTAACGTTACATTTATTTATTTCACAGTTTGGTCCTCATCATTTTTGGAGTTAAATGAATGTAAGAACTGGCAACATGTTAAAAAAAGATAGCATCAGGCCCTTAAAAATCAGGAAAATCAGAGTTGTTTCCTGGTAATGGCCATCCCTAAAACCAGCACACAGAAACAACCAACATTTAGAATCTATAATAGGTTTACAAGAAATTATTCAATAAATAATCACTCATGAATTATAATTAAATTAAAATAATGTCACAATGTTGAGTCAAGGTCAAATCTCCTTAGTCACAGGCCTAACCTAATTAACCTGATTAATCATAATCCTTTTTATAGCAACTTTATAGGAGGTATAATGAATTCTGAAGATAGCGTTTCATTCATGATGCTGCTTGATACTGAAAAGGTTTCATCTGCTCCAGAGACCAACTGTGATGTGCTTTACACCCCGCCATCTAACCCTATGCATTGCACATAGTGGCCTAAGGCTTGAGTGCATCAGACTGCCCACTGAAACCCACTTCACAAGGGTCCTGACACCTAGCTCTTCTGCAAATGTTGCTTTCACTTTGCAATACTGACATTTACAGTTGACCAAATTAAATCTAGCACAGCCAAAATTTCACAGACTTGTGGCAAAGGTGCCATTATCTGGCCGCTTGACATTTAAAGCTACTGAGTAAAAACCTATTTGGTACCAAATGAGATGGCATGAATTATCACATACATTTTGGACACACAGTGTTTGTTTCTGGGGTTTGCGTTGCAAAAAATAAACTTGTTAGACTTACAGTTAAATGCAGATTTAATCAATCAGATTTAAATTTACACTTTACATAATTTTATCCAAAACAATGTCAAAATGTGAAGCAATGTGTTGTTCTCTCCTCTACTGAAATGGCGAGATTTGTTCACACTTTTCTTTTTAGCTGAAGAGGCTCTCACTCTGCTTCAGCAAGGCAACAAACTTGTGACAAACATGCAACGCGTCAACATGACCTTTAAAAAGCATCTAACATAATCGGTAGTGCTGAAGCATTTGCAATTGTTATGGCTAAGGTGAAAGACGCTGCTCTCAGAAAGCACAATGATTCATCTTGCCGCGTGCTTTCACTACGGGTGGAAAAGAGAGAAAAAAAGAAGGTTGCAGGGTGAGATGCACAGGCAAGAAATGTGAAGTGCACCTTCCGCCTCCATCAGCACAACCGCATCTATAGATATCCTGTTGAGTTAGGGCAGGTTTCCTGTGTAAATGAAGCTCGCCCCTAACAACTCGCTGTGGAGCGTTACTCATCTGGAGTGGAAGGAGTCAAGTCAAAGGAACGTAGTCTCGGTTCAACGCGCGAGGGCATACAGGAAGCGGGGCAGCGTCTACCACACATGTTCGAAGAACAGAAGCTTATTTCCAGTGTCATGAGTCACAAGGAGAAGACTGTTAAAAGGAAAAGCCTGGTGGTAAAATGCCTAAAGACACGTAGAAAACTCATGGCTCTGTTAGTACTGTCTTTCCACTTTGGGAGCTGCGAAACCAGGAAAGCACAGTGGCGCCATCTGGTGGACGGTGCAGGTTATTGCACATAGGCTAGGTTTAATTTGTGTATTATTTACTTATATACATTCTTTACATTTTCATAATTTATATTCAATTTGTTTTTAACATCTAATCTAATCTGCATTTGATTTTCTTATTTAACCAAGTGCCTTTTGAGAGAATTGATATATGTTGACCTGTGATCAGTGAGTACTCCCACAGCAGATGGATGGCTGGAACAGTAAGAAAGGTACAGCTTCCGGATCTGGCACATCAGGTTGAGGTAGCAGCAGCCAAGACGTTGCTGACCCTCTGGTATCCTAAAATACAAACACATACATGGAATTTTAGCTCTAATTAAATTGGCTTGAGTTCAGTTTCAAGCCCAGCGAAGCCACATACTGCACAGCTGAGAATTATCTTTGAGAAACTCACTAGATTCCTATTAACTACCATATATCTTACAGGAGAGGACTTCCAGGAAATGCTGTTTAGGATTTAAAACTTAAAACCTGCTGTGTTTCATGTAGGACTGGGTGATATTACCTAAAAATAAAATCTCTGATGCTTTCTGAACTACAGTCAATTCACATTTCTGACTCAATTTTGCAAAGTGTATTTATTTATTTAAAAGAAGTAGATGCAATCAGATCATCTTAATGAAGGAAACAAACCGTTTAAGAAAAGCAAAAAATTCTTGAAGTGGTTTTAGAACTATAATTGATTCCCCTGTGATGCTCACTGCTTTTATTAGTTCACATAGGTTAAGTGCAAAGAATGCTTTTCTCAATTAGGATCAATAAAGTGTAAACCCAAGATGCATTTTATGTGGGCTGATAGTGTAATTAGGAAGCTGGCCCCGTGATCAAAAGGTCACCAGTTCAAGTCCCAGACCGGTAAAGGTACCACTGAGATACCACGTAAGAAAGGTACTATGGAGAATGACAAAGAATCACTCACTCACTTAAATGTGTTTCTTTCAAGAAAAACAACCTGTCTGCTGCCTTTACCTTGAGGTGTTACATTACTCTAAGGTAAATAATTACAATTATTAACATTAACCCTAGGCTAAAATGAATCAATGTGAATCGTTCTTCACTTTATTAATCATCCTATACCAAAACATTAATATAGCCAATAATTTATTATACTTCATTGAATTGATCAAATTGATGCAAGGTTCCAAGATAATTAAGCAAGTGTAAACACATCTTCTGGAAATGCATCACCACACAATAAATACACACACCACCCTAATACAGAATCAATCATACAAACAGCTTCTGTTTTCCCAGTGAATTAATGATGATCCCTTTATCGGAAAGTACATTATGCACATACTAAACTGACAGACACGTAAAACACTCACTTGATGCATTCTTCCAAAGCTGCACAGAGTCCCTGCTGGAAAGTGAGAATTTCCTCCAAGTTCCCACAAAGACTGCTGCTGTCTGCACTGGAGAGTCTGCACAGGAAAGAGTTCTTCACTGACCAAAAAATCCCCAAACGGCAAACATACTTTCACTGGCAATTTCTTGTGGAGACCTACCGTGTAGTTTTACAGTTAAGCCCAGTTCATTCCCGGCATTAAGAGGCGCCTGGGGACAATCCGATCACAGGTGGGCAGCTCAGAGTAAGTCAGGTTATACCATACACTAAAATGTCTCGGAACAAGTATCTCTAGTGGCCACTTGTGATCAGATCTCACTTTTCTACTCTATATGCAACATGTACATCAATACCATTGAAAACAGTATTTATATGTTGTTTACATCACAGAATTGCTGCGTGTTTAAATTGAATACTTGCTGAGTCGAGTCGACGATTCTTCAAAAATATGTTTGATTTTACACTGCTAAAAGACTGTGGCCATACGGGAGTATTTGGATGTCAAGGAGTCCTTAAAGCTTTTAGGAGCAATCACATCTGCACTCAGAGCTGTCCAATTGAGGTCCGATCACCCAAGGTGCATATTAATGTCGGGGTCGAACAGGGTCTAAGAGCCATGTGCCATGTGTGACGGCCTTCCACTCTCTATTAATAGTCAACAAAGGGTCTGACCATGGAAAACAGTCCTGCCTGGCTATTTATGGACTTGCTGACCAACCTCAACTTAACAGTGATAATGGCCAGTGCAGTTCCAAATATTTAAACTGTAACACAATACAGTTGCCCATAAATTGTAATTGGAATATGTAACGTAGATACATGTACTCTGTTACTCCCCAACACTGCTCCCTAAAAGTCAGTGATTCAAATAACTGATTGAGATTCTTAAATGGAATCTTACAAAAGGGAGGATATTTCAACTAAGAGATGTAAGTAAGGGGAACTATAACTATTTTTCTGTAAAAAATTCCATGCGAGGTGAAGTAGTAAGACATGATAAAGTAATCAATGCTATAAATTTTCAGTCAGTAACTTTGTGTAGCTCTATCTATTATATATACTGTGTATAGAGATAGACAGATAGATGAATGATAGATAGATGAATGATGAATGAGTCCCAATGTTAGCATTGTTTCATTCTGACTTACTTGTCGCTGGCCTGCAGGGGGCGCAAGTAGCAGGTAAGAACACTCTGCAGCTCCTTTAGAAATTCACGCTCGTGCTCCAGGATGTCCTGCACCACCTAAAGACACATACCACAAACAACGTCACAAGCAGAGGGTCTCCCCAACAAACGCCCACAACATGACAAGCTCATGCAGTCAGAGCAACTCACCACATTGTAGTAGTTTTTGGTTAGCTGCGGAACGTCAAAGCCCTTGATTGCTTTCGGAGAGATGGGCTTGTCTGGAGTGGAAGAGGAAAAACAAAATGAGCATGCAGACGGAGGAAAGGTGGGAAAGACATTGTATAGAAAGACAAACAAGGAATAACAAAATAATAACATGTAAAAGTGTTGAGAGCAGACGTGGAAATGTTCGGCTTCACAAAGTAGAAGGCCTGCCAATTACTTATATACAGTGAGTTAAGTCAGTGATTACTTGTCATTGTTAACACAGCACAGCACACAGTGCACCACAACAAAGTGTGAGCTCTGCATTTGACCCATCCGTGAAGGAGCAGTGGAAGGCTTTTGGCAGCACCTACCAACTGCCCTCTAACTCCACCAGACCTCTGAAGTGGTGTGCTGTGGTGTCTGGCATCAAGCTGATAGCAGAAGTAGGATAGTCTTGAATTTACTAGGGGGGCTGTCCATTGATCACATACATTTTTCCAGCACATCCCACAGACTCAGAACATTTTCAGCCATTTGAGCTACTGTAGCTTTTCTATTGGATCAAGCAGCATGAGCCTGCCTTTGCCCTTCAGGTGCATCAGTGAGCCTCTGTCGCCCCTCACCCTGACACCAATTCACCAGTTTTCCTTTCTTTGGACCACTTTTGGTATCTCCTGACCACTGGAGTCAAGAAACATCTCAAGAGCTTGAAACTAGCCATTATAATTTGGTGCTTGTCAAAGTCAATCAAATCCTTGTGCTCTACTTGCAACACAATCTTTACTTGATGTCTAATATGTCCTATTCACTGCCAGGTGCCACTGTAATGAGCTAATCAATGACATTCACTTCACATGTCATGAGTGGTAATATTATGGCTGATCGGTGTATAGCTTTATTGCTTGATTTAAAAAACATTCTATAGTGAATATGTATTATGGTGCAACTAAGTAGAAAATAAAAATAATTTTGAAAAAGTTCATGCTGAAGACTTTTTTGGGTGTGAACCATGAACTTAAAGTTAGACAACTGCAAAAGTGTTGTGACTAATTTTGAGTGTTTTTCAGCGGTTGGTTCACACTTTAGTATTCATAAGATACAAAGATCAGCCCAAGGTCTATCAGTCACTGCACTGACAATGTTAAATGTCCACAAACATTTCCATTAAATGTCAACAGCACTAGTCCTTCAAATGAAATTTTGACCAGTTGTACCTTTAATCAAATGGGTAACGGGGAAACTCTGTCAGGAGATTTATTATGTATAGCCAGACTCATCTTTTCTAGTGCACTTTCCCCATCACATGTCAAGACAGAAAACTGCTATACCAGGTCAAAAAACTGGTACAGCAATTGTGCCGAGGAGCTCTACAGCACAATTTTGAAGGCCGTGAAAGGAAACAGCTCTTATAATAATTCACGGTAGGGGAGTAATTTGAGAGGAAATAAGGGTTGAGAAACATTCAAAAAAAGGTTAGTAAAAAGCATTTCTAAATGTTCCCTTTAGCCGCAGAAAAATGTTTGTCTACTCAAGTGGACTTCTCTTCAAATCTCTAATGGTATGTCCAACATCAAGATCTACGAGAGCATAAAAATGGCAGCACGAAGTTGAACTTGAACAGGAAATGCATAGCGAATATTCTTCTTCTCTAATCTCAGCACAGAATCTCTTTTTATAGGGTTGCAGGAACCATGCCGTTCCTAAACCGTACTGCGGTGGCACAGAAGGTGTAGCACGCTTTGATTTTTCTATCTTGTAACCCTCAGTGTCATCCCAGTAACGTTGTTGCTGACGTGTTTGAAGTGGGACGGTGACGTAAAACCAGAGAGAGGCTCTTGTTTTGAGGTTTAACCTCTTTTCTCAGCACTGTTTAGTCTTGCCATTAATGCCAAATGCAACCAACTTCTAAGTGACATCCTGGAACACTTTTACATTTCTCACAGCATTTGATAATTCCCACTAAACCTTTTCTCTCTACCCAATAAGCGTAAGTACATGCACCACATTGTTAGTTGTTAGTTTGCATCTCTTCTGTGTATTTTCTAATAAACTCTCAAATAGCGAGGACAGTTCGTCTGTTCTCATGTCCACAATTCGACAAGCCAACAAGCAGTGATGCATTATTTTCAGTATATTAGAAAAACATTTATTCACAGTATGGCACAGTTCCTGATTCCAACACAAGTCCATCCCTGGCATGAATGTTGAGCATAACCTTTAAATGCAAAATTGGCAGGACGATGGACAACCTGTTGGGCCTCCCACTCACCGCATGGCTTGACCTCCCGGACGTAGTTGCTGGGGAACCAGCCAGTCTTGCCGTTAAGGGTCCCCTCCCACCAGCCCCCCTCCTCCTGGCGTGTGACGTGGATCAGCTCGCCCTTGCTGAAAGACAGCTCGTCCTCGTTGTTCTGCTTAAAGTTGAAGCGAGCCTTCACCACCAGCTGACCGCCGCCTCCTCCTCCGTTCTCTGACATCTCCTGCAGCCGAAAGCACGCAGACGCAATGCTGTGGGGTTAACGGGCATCTCTAACATGCACACTGCACTTTAATACATAGTTTCTACTGTAAAATGCTCAAGTACAAGTCATTTTCTGTAGTTTAACCTTATAAGTTTTTCTCTATTTTCTATATTTTAATGTACATATTTTATTCTTACTCTTTAGTTTATTGTAAGATTTTTAACTTTTAAATTCTATTCTGTTTAATTTGCACAGTCTCTGGATTGTTCAGGGTACATTTCACTTCATGCTGTACTTGCAACTATGTACGTGACAAATAAAGAATCTTGAATCTTGAAATATAATACGGTTTGCTTAAAGGTTCCATATTATACATTTTTTTCAACAAGTTAAAATAGGTCTATGAGCTTCACTAAACATATCTCTGAAGTAGTTTGCTGAAAAAACCTTTCAGATTAGGCATTTTCATCCCTCTATTTCGGTCCCTTTCAGAACAGGCTGTTTCTCATTAGTATTCCTAAATGCAAATGAGCCGCTGCTGCCCACGTCTCACTCCGGAACTGGGGCGTAAACAGCACGGCGAGTGTTTACCTCACGTGAAAATTATCATCATGGCTGCTGCTAACAGACCATCCATACAGTCATACATGTTCAACACAACACTGCCGGTAGACTTCTTCAGTGCGATTCCTACACTAGCGCTCGCAAGAAAACATGGCGGATCAGGAAGCACTAGCAGTTCTACCTGGGGGGCGGAGCTTCTCAGATACGAGGGTGGAGTTATTTAAACGTCCCCTACTTGATGTAGAAGTAGGGGAGAAATCTAAATGGCTCGTTCAAGCACACTATTTCTGACATTAGTAAATTTATACTAACACAATTGTTAATTTTTTATTAAACTTAGAGTCTGTGTATAGGCAATACAGACAAATGGATGTCCAAAGAACAGAAAAAGTTTTTTTTTCCATAATATTTAAGTTTTACAAGTGATACCTTGGGGATAAAGTACCTAAAAGTCTCATATTCTACAACACCTTTTTTATACATTTACTTTCTCAGAAACATTAGACCAAAACAGAGAAACGAAGAAGCAGCTTCCATTCTCAGTCCATGCAGTTTAAACCAGAAGATACCATCATAACTTTTAATGTTTTAAATTAAAATTGTTAATGTCTATCTGGCTGTTACAATGTCCATCACACAATACAATGCACTTAGTCAGGAATGCACTATAAAATTGGCACATTGTATGTAAACTGTTTATAACTGTTATAATTTTCTATATACTTTTATAGAATTGGATGCCTTACCGCCGCTTTCGACTGCCTCCGTAAGGACTTCTTGGACTTGGAGTTGAATGACGAGGATGCCGACAGGTTAGGAGCTGAGGAGCTCTGCGGAGGACATGACCTCTCAGTAATAAGGTCTGCAGAGAGAAAGAGGGGGAAAAAGAACAGCGTATTGAGTCTGAACGCAACCGGCCAAAATCACTGAGAGGGATTTTCCAAGCAGCTGAAATAGCAAGAGTGCCATTTCTACAAATACAGAACTGGTTCCTTTTGCAATGAGCAGCTCTTTTCCCACTGATGTATTTTCTTTATAAAAAAGCTAAATGTTTTACCTTTACACTTTTGCCTAGTCTTAAAATGAAATATACTGTATATAGGTCTTTCTAATTGGATTTTTATATAGAAATATTTTTAGTCAAAGTAAACTTTGTCATTTCTGCTATATACTGTACAAGTATATAGAGAGATGAGACGACGTGGCTCCAGTTTTAACAGTGCAAAGAACAAATAATATACACTTTAAACTAGAAGTAGAATATAAAATACATACTTTAAACTAGAAGTATACTAAGTAACTATTCTTGTTATCAAAAGGCTAAACATGACGTACATGATTAAGTTGATTTCAATATGGTTAAATGCTTAAATCTGACAAAGATTATGTGCTATAGATTCATTACATAGTAAACTATACGTATGTACATACAAATATTTTTATACAATGATATATATTATAATTCACATAAAGGTTTGAGTGAGGTGCAGCTTTGAGTAAAAATATATTACCAAAATATATAGATTTTAAGCCTGTCATTTTTCCAAATGCAAAAAACATAATGTGACAGTGTAACTTCAGGTAGTTGATTTCAATAGAAAGCCTAAACCTGACAATGATCATGTGCAATCAGTACAAAGGTTAAACAACAAGTGCTTCACAAATCCCAGAAAAACACATCAGTTTTGTGGACGTGTCTGAAATAATGAAGGTTAATTCCCATTTCTACTCTAAAAGCGTTTTTAAACTGTCAGGGACATGCAGAGCAGATGGTCCCCAGTGTCACTAGTGTCCACTTCAAACCTCCTACAGCTCTTTCAAATCCCTCTTTGGTGCTCGATCACCAGCCTACAATTTCAGCGATCGTGTTGCGTTCCAATGAGAGACACTCAGAAGCTCGTCCTACATACACAGAAAGAAAACTGGCAACAATAACAACAGTCTACTTGATGCCACCCACGTGGCCACAATCAACAGACGTTCTCGTTCACCGCTGGAGGAATAAAAAAAAAAAAAAAAAAAAAACACGGCCTATTCAAAGTGGCAGTTATACTTTCGTGCATGTAGTCTGAAAAGCCACAGTGAGGACTGTGCATTGATTATTCAGAAGGTTAGCCGTTTGATGCTTTATAACATCAGCAAAACGACATTTGTGTAGAGCTGTTGTGGGCAGTCAACAAAGAGTCAACATTTCAAACCAATGTACCATTTTTAAAATTTTAATTTCTAAAATGCTTTCAATAATCAAAACAAATATTACTTCTTTCAGATGCGAGTCTACTTAAATCTGCATCAGCTCTTTTGTGCTCAAAGTGACAGCAAAAATCATGGCGTTTGCAAAGGCTCATTGTAAAAGATTCCAAGGCTTCTAATGCATGGAAACAGTTCAAATAATCAGAAAACAAAAAGGTGTTTTGTTCACTGTCCAAAGTTTCAATGTTTACAGCAGCAGAAGTGCATACATAAGCTCCAGAAGAGAAAACACACCGTCACTATTCTGAAGGATGGTCCACCACAGCAAGGCTAAATTCCCCTAAATTACATTTACAGCATTTATCAGAATGATTAAGAGCGACCTATATTTCATAATTACAGGGCCAGTCTCCATGACAGTGGTTTCTGAGATTCGAACCCTCAATCTTATCTTATCACCAACATTTACAGGGTTTCAGTCACTTAAACCACCACTACTGCCAATTTATAATTACAATTAGTTGAAGAGATTTATAACTGTCCTTGTAGATGCTAAATACAAGAGGTGTAACTGGACATCGAACTAACTAGCAACATGTTCATTAACCAGGGACGTTTCCAGCCTTTAAGGACACCCTGGGCTTAGCCCGGACCAGATGTAAATTCAAAGAGTAGTCTACTACTACAGTAGACTTCAGACTATAGTAGACTTAGTAAATTATCATTTAATTTCCAGATGCATATATGTTAATAAATAAATAAATAAATAAGTTAACTGTATAATTATTTTGGCTACCCAGGCGAGATTCAAAAAACTCTGGGATGAAGCCCTTGTCACTCCTCGATTTAGACTGGAAACTCGTTCTAGGCTACGCATGCACCGAAATGCGTAATTTCCTCTCCTACTGCCTTACGGCAACTGCCTGGTGTTACGACTTTCAAACCGTCATATCCTCCGGGTTCCCGCACCCCAAATAGCTTTTAATCGGTTCATATAATGAATGAATAAAACTTGTATTGAACTGCACAGCCTGGTGTTGGACTGCCGCAGCTGCTTGGCTTTACAATTGAGTTTATTACTGTTTATTTGAAAAGCATGTACTTATAACTTATTGAAATTACATATATGCGTTTCTTAATTAAGTCTTAAGTACAAACCATATTAAAATAAAATTCACTTTAAATTACAATTTTATGATAAAAGAATATATTACATATACATCTCCATAAAAAAAATAAGAGACCACATCACTTTATTTCCGATTCATTGGTTTCACAATTTGTTGCTATGTGTCTGTGTAAAATATACAAGTCAATGTTCTTTATAACTTTACCATGCTTATATCAAAATTCCAAACATTTTTGGAGCAAATTATCTTATCTATTATCTTATGGGGTAAATGATCTTTCTTTAACCTTGAAGTTGCAAACTACACATAAATTATTTTACAGTTTTACAATAATTTCATTAAAAGAATATGATCCACGGTTTGCTGAGGCCTGTTTTCTCTAATAAGGAAATTGAATCAGGTGTATAGGTGTTGGTGTTGGGTGCTGCTATACGGATCTCATTCATGCTGCACTGAAACTGTCTCCGGAAATATGTTTAAGAATTATGTTTATGTTTACAAACGGTACAGCATTATCACTCCAAACTGCTGCTGATCTGGCAAACATTTTATGCCAGATGATTGAAATAGTAATCCTCCTCAAATGACTGTTGCTACAACACTGCTATAACATTTGCACAATTTTTGCACTGCCTCTAATTATTTGCACAACACTGAACACTGAATGTATACATCACTGGTCACCTTCTAACTAACTGTATTTGCAGAAATTATTGACGAGTATTGCACATACTCTGGTTCTCCATTGCTGTTATAAGATCTGCACAAACTTAAATGTTAGTCAGACTTTAAGAGATACTGTTTAATTAATAGACTGGATATATAATTTTTCATAGTGAAACTGTTACTAACCTCATGCACATTCAGTGTACAAGTCAATTTCCACTTTTGTAGGCTAATACTGCATCCAAACTGTCTTTCTTTCTACTTCTAGTTCTAGTTTAAAGTTTATATTTTACATTTAATACTCCATTTCTATTTTAAAATGTATATTTTGTATTCTATTTATATAATGTTCTTCTATATGCCCTATTTCTTCTTTGTTCTTGCTGCACTGTGAAAACTGAAGCCATGTCGTCTTGTCTCTCTGTATATCTGTACAATATATAGCAGAGATGACAATAATGACAAGTTTACTTTAACTCTGACTTTAAAAAATATGGGCTGCTTTCTTATTTTTCACAGACCTACAACTGCAAGAGGTCATAAAAGAATATGAACCTGTACACTCACAACTACATATGGCAAAGTCAGTGAACATGAAAAAGGTGATGTGGTCTCTTATTTTTTCCAGAGCTGTATATTATGTAGTACATTCTTTTATAATTAATTTTACAAATAAATGTAAAATAATATATGCAAAGTTTGCAGCTTCCAAGTTAGATTAAGATTCAGGTTAAGATCATTTACTCCATAAGATAAGAAGATAATAGGTAAAATAACTTGAAACATTTAAAATGTTTGGAATTTTGATATAAGCATGGTAAAGTTATAAACTTTGACTTGAACATATTTAAACACTGAACACTGACTTGTATATTTTACAAAGACACATAGCAACAAATTGTAAAACCAATGAATCAGAAATAAAGTGATGTAAGTGTCTCTTGTTTTTTCTGGAGCTGTATATGTAATACATTCTTTTATTATATTTAAAGTTATAATTTAAAGTTGTTTTTATATGGTTTGCACTTAAAACCTCAGTGGTACCTTTACTGGCCGACTTTTCGATCACGGGAGGCAGGCCCTAACCGTTACGCTACCAAGTGCCCAATATATTGCAACTGTTTTAGGAAAAATGTGTGTAATTGTTCTTGTTTGCTTTGTTTAAGGAGGAAAAATCCAAAGTTGCAGTGCGTAGTTGTGATACAGCCAGACTGTACTACTTCGTTTAGTATTACTAAGGTCTAAAAAATATACTGTACTGTAAGCAAACAAAAATTTGATGTTCTTTCAGTTTTCGTTTATAAAATTGTAAGATTGTACATCAATGAATAGCTATCAGAAGGTCGTCGGTTCAAGTCCCAAGCCAGTAAAGGTACCACTGAGGTACTCATGAGCAAGGTACCGTCCACAAACACTGCTGCCCAGGAGATGCCAGAAAAAGCTGTCCACTGCGAGGTCACACTTCGTTGTGGTGCACTGTGTACTGTGGTGTGTTCACCATGACAAATCATTCACTCCTCACTCCTGGAGAGTGTGGTTGAGCTCAAGAACAAAAAGGTCAAATAATATTTTAGCAGCTTTTTATGATCTGATATGAAAGGAGGTGATTGTGTCAAATCTGCATATCGTCTCATATCGAGTCCTGAATTAAACTGAATCAGAATCGTATCATATCAGACTTTGTTAAATCAGCAGAAATCGAATCGCCGCACATTTAAAGAATATAATGTTGTACCGTGATTAAACCTGTGAGTTACCTGCTAAACACACATTATTAAAACCATAAATTTGTTTACCTGACAACTCATATTTCCATTAAATACTTTCTTGAGTAAATGTTGGAATCTGACATTCTATACGGAGGGAATCAATGTGTATTTCTTTACGTGCTGCGCTTGTTGACACACTACTAATTATTTTGTATTTTTAAGCACAGTAAATAACAAATACAAAAGATAACATTTGAAAGAATAATTTTGAGCAGAATAAATAAAGGTGCAAGTTATAAGAACATCGCTAATATTAATATGCAGGAAAATGTATCATTCAAATTAACTGTCTACTGATTAACTGATGAACAGATTAATTGATAGGAAAATGGTCGTTAGTGGCAGTTCTACGTCAATGTTAAAATCGTCCTTCGTTTTATGTGTTGTAGTGCTGCCCCGCAGCCTGAACAGAACTCGACTCCGCAGGGGCCACATGCCTCCAGACCACTTCTCCATCCTCACACAGTGCCGCTCGCCACCTGCAACGCCATCAGAGCTCGCCACAAGGCACGCCTAAACCTTCAAAAGACTGCATGTGCGTGTGTGTGTGTTTGTTTGCAAAGACGACCCAAAACCTTGGCCAAAACCACTAAAAACAGAGATGTGGCTGTGGGTCTGGTAAGACGATGCACATTCTCTCTGTCTCTCTCTCCTCTCAGCGTACAATAATAGGAAGGAAGAAAACCGTACCGATTCACCACAGAGATTAGCTGCGTGTCAGGGGCTAATTTGAGCTGCTCCAATTAGTCGGCCCTCGCTGGCGTTATCTGATTTCACGGATGCAGAACTGTCTGACAAAGACGCTTTCTGTTAATCTTCAACAGTTGCAGCATGCAGAAAGCTATTTATGTTCTGTTTAGATGTACTTTAAGCGTTAAGATGGACAACACTTTCATACCCCATTAATGAATATTAGTCAGCTGCTGTTTGGAAAGTGAATGCAATGCATTTCTGAGTAGATAGTGAGCTGGAAGCCAGTTTGAACGCACATTAATGATAATGTTTTGTTTTCAGAGAAGTTCATTAAGGCTGGGCAATTTATCAAAAATTTACATCAGTGATCATTTGTCATTGTGAACACACTACAGCACCGCACACAGTGAAGCACAACAAACTATGACCTCTGCATCTGACCCATGAGGAAGCAGTGGACAGCTTTTTTCGCTCATGAGTACCTCAGTGATACAGGAATTGTACAGGCGACCGTTACACTACCAAAATCTTACCCATGTTGGTGATTCAGGAAATTTTTTAAATACTTTATGTAACTCCCTCTCCTGTCTATGACAACATCTACGAGGGGTTCCTTCAACTGTTTTGAAATCACAGAGATCAGATATTTATTTTTTACTTAGAAAAACATATCTCTGCTTTAACTGTTGTGCATATTTACAGTACAAAACATGTCAGTAAACTATAAGGGCAAAACACACACAAAACTTGCTCAATAATCATAATCAAGGTAAAATGATCAATTTAATGTGATATTGATTTGGGGTCACATCACCCAGCTCTGAGTCTCATTCATAAATATATTAATTACATTTACAGCATTTAGCAGACGCTCTTATCCACAGCGACTTACATTTCCTAATTTCAGGGACAGTTCCCCTGAGAGAAACGTAGGGTTCAGGGTCTTACTCAGGGACCCACTGTTGGTAACGACAGAGATCGGATTCGATCCCACAACCTCTTGGTCCAAAGGCGAGTGCCCTACCACTTGGCCACCAATTAATTAAGGCGCACATTCTACGAGGAGAATCATCACTGAAATTGCGATTTAGTCCTTGGCTTTAACAAAGAGCACAAAGTATAAGGCTAACTTTGCTGATCAAGACACACTTCCAAAAATTATAGTTGTGCTCCGGCTATCGAAATACTGCGGCTACAAACCTCTTGGCATCCACACAATAATGCAGATGCAATTACTAAGGTGCCCCACTGAGCTCTTCAATAAACAACTGCCTGCTGGCCGTGAAGGGAAAGAACAGCTGCAAGTCTCACACACACACACACACACACACTCACACCTGCTATAGAACACACATAGAAGGTTGGTTGTGTTCATGCTGGGGAGCATTAAGGATTAACAGGTGTAGGAGAGAGGCTCCGTTACTTAACAAATCGGAGGCAGTATATTACAAAGAATTGATGTAATATACTTGTCAGCTCAGTCTCGGATCCAAAGCCAAATGGAACATGCAAATATATATATACATAGTGTATACAAACATATATATGTACATGCAGTATACTGTATATAAACAAGGATTGGAGTGTGCCTTTATTCCACCTTTAGTATAATTACAGGTTCTTTAAAAAATCTACCCAAAAATTAGTCAAGCAATAACCTTCTTTTGTATAGCTGCAACAAGCCCAGCATTTGAAACTTTGATTTTTGTTACACTTTCGGTTTGGACATGTTGTAAATGTAAATGTGAGCATTATCACAGAGTTGATCAAATGTGTCGAAAATGTCCAAAATGTACAGATAGCTAATTGCTGAGTTAACAGAGCAGTCAACCTCAAAGCATGCAAGCCACATCGATTTGTTATCTAGCATTTGTCTGCACAGTTTGAAAGCATTATTTACTCCATTAGTTTTTTAGAATTTTTTTTTAAGAATGCTTGTTTTCCGGTGATGTTTTTAACACTAACCTTAACTCAGTGACAGCACAGAAAACAGAACATCTTTCATGAATATAAAACTTCTCCCTCTCCCAAACTACAATAAGACATTACAGGACTTTATAAAGGCCATGCTGATTAACAAACATGCTATAAGATGAAATAAATAGCACTGAGATTTTTACTGCTGCTCTATTGATTTTGGCATAAATTCTGCATACAGACATTGATACGATGCAACAAATGTGGAGAGAAAACGCATTGCGCAAACAATGAGGGCCTTGGTACTACACACAACGGCAGCGGCTTTAAAGTCTCCAAAATCGACAGTAGTACAGTATTAAACCTTCTTCCCAAAGGACTAATGTTCTCTCATATAGAGACTATGGATGTAGCAATACATCTATCCACTATCATACATCAATTCAATTATTTAGGAGCCTACAGCATCCATCCAAATGAAAACATTGATCAGACATCATACGTATCATATCTGTTCGTTATATTGAACAGGAGATCTATTTGAATTAAAAGAGAAGATTACTTTTCATTTTTGGTTTCTAGTTTCATGATTGTTCTCATTTCATATATCTGGCTGAGCTTGGGAAGAAAAATTTCAAACAGTATTTGCTTGCTTTTTGTTAAGGGTCAACCAATTATAGCAGGGGCCATTATTAGTCATTTTTTTAGGAATGCCCGGAGCGTCTGTAACCAAGCAAAGGTTCTGCAAGGCAAGATCATGCTGTCCTTAATAAAATCATCTCATAGTAAGATGAATTATTTGCAGATAGAAAAAACATTTCATATCACAGGCAATGTACCAAAACCATCTGTCAAACTGCAAAGTGAGTTTTTGTGTGCATTACAGTGTGTAATCAGTTTATACAGAAGCGTCAGAATTGAAATACTAGTAAAGAATTTTGTTTATTGCAATGGTCATCTTGTGGCATCCCATTTAGTCATGAAACAAATGCTGCTTATCCCAACCCAACAATAACCAAATAGTTGGTAGCGTAATAGCTAGGGAGTTGCCTCCATGATTTGAAGGTTGTTGGTTCAAGTCCCTGACTGGTATATGTACCACTAAGGTAGTCATGAGCGAGATACAGTTCCCAATCCCTGCTCCCCAGGCGCTTCATGTCAGCTCCCCGCCGCTCGTTCATAGATGGGTCAAATGTAGACTGAGGTTCACTGTATGCTGTGCTGTGGTGTGTTCACAACGACACATAATCCCTCACTTTCACTTTAACAGAAGCTCGTCCCTCAAATTCTTTAAAATGGATAACAATCGGCTATTGAGCCAATCGTGAATTCCAGAGCAGAATCTGAAGCTGCCTTTCAGAAGTCCAAAGCCCAATCAAAAAATGAATCTTTCACCAAGACAAAACGGAGCTTGGCTTGGAGACTGTGGGAATCACAGAGTCAAAGGGCAAATCTAAAACCAGTCGGAATGCTGTGGGGGCACTCAAGGAAAGCGGGGCATGCATGAAAGAGCCGAAACATCACACAGTGAAGTAGAACAGGGCCAAAATTCCACTCATCACTGTTAGAGGATGACAGACAATTACAAGAAACAAATGGAAGTTATTTCTGGCTAACCATTTAGAACAGGAACACACCATAGCATACTTTTTCCACCTTAGGAAGTGGAATTTTAGTTGAAGTACAGTTTTCCGGTGATGTTTTTAACACTAACCTTAACTCAGTGACAGCACAGAAAACAGAACATCTTTCATGAATATAAAACTTCTCCCTCTCCCAAACTACAATAAGACATTACAGGACTTTATAAAGGCCATGCTGATTAACAAACATGCTATAAGATGGAATAAATAGCACTGAGATTTTTACTGCTGCTCTATTGATTTTGGCATAAATTCTGCATACAGACACTGATACGATGCAACAAATGTGGAGGGAAAACGCATCGCGCAAACAATGAGGGCCTTGGTACTACACACAACAGCAGCAGCTTTAAAGTCTCCAAAATCGACAGTAGTACAGTATTAAACCTTCTTCCCAAAGGACTAATGTTCTCTCATATAGAGACTATGGACGTAGAGATACATCTATCCACTATCATACATCAATTCAATTATTTAGGAGCCTACAGCATCCATCCAAATGAAAACATTGATCAGACATCATACATATCATACCTGTTCGTTATATTGAACAGGAGCTCTATTTGAATTAAAAGAGAAGATTACTTTTCATTTTTGGTTTCTAGTTTCATGATTGTTCTCATTTCATATATCTGGCTGAGCTTGGGAAGAAAAATTTCAAACAATATTTGCTTGCTTTTTGTTAAGGGTCAACCAATTATAGCAGGGGCCATTATTAGTCATTTTGCTGATTATTCGTATTGTTTCATTTTGACCATCACCAATATAAAGTAAGTACAAGGTGCGTTACTCTGGCTCCACTGCCGAACCTTCTGTCTGTGCCGTTTGTTCTCGACTCGCTGCTTCATTTAATGTCCCGCCCACAACAGTCTCTGACTGGCTATATGTCAAACGAGTGGTAGCCAATAAACGCTGAAGCCTTATTGTCACTCGCACCACACTCACACATGAACGCAGTGTGAAGCTCCGAGAAGGAGACGAGGAGGGAGGAGAGTTTCAGCTGAGCTTCATGTTTGTAAAATTCGAAATTTTGACAGAGATTTTCTTTTCTTTTTTTGCATATCGGTTCCAAGTATCAGTTATTGGCCCCATTAACTAGCAATAATTGGTATCGATATCAGCCCTGAGAAAACCAATATCGGTCGACCTCTACTTTTTGTGATTTCATATGATGTAAGTGATGCTGTTAAATCAGTATATGAGTCTATCTCTATGGCTGACCGTTGAAAGTAGTACTTGCAAAACTGTTGTTTTGCAGTGCTCCCTCTGCAAATGATGGACAAGCTATGCAATGATAGCACTCAATAACAATAACACGGCTAAAGGATCTACCCTCCATGTCTCATTACATTACATTTAAATAACATTTATGGCCTTTAGCAGACGGCCTTCATCCAGAGCCACTTCAATTTCCTAATTACAGGGACAGTGTCCCTGGAGCAATCACGGTAGTGCTGGAAGTACGGTTCGAACTTCTATGTCCAGAAGTGAGTATCCCAACTACTAGACCAGCACCACCACCGCCATTTCTCCTTACGCACTTTCAGAATTCTATAAACACTGAAGACAAATATTTTTACAATTAGTTCACATCAGCTGATAATATCAGCACTACTTTATGAATCAGGACTTCATAACAATGATCAAACACTGCCATTTTCTAACAGACATTTTCACTTCAGCCCTGCTCGTGGACTGTTATGTAGGACTAAGCAACACAGAGTGCCACCACAACTTTTATGCATCTTATGAAATTAAGACAATCGCAATTCATTGCTGTAACAGGTTCCACCAAACACAGGTTGTACGGCGTAATTTCTATGAATCCTAACCGGTTATATGTAAAATGCTTTGTGACAATGACTGTTGTTAAGAGAGCTATATAAATAAATTTGAATTGAGATTGTCGGTGCAAGCGCTGTAGCTTTAACTGTGGCGCTCCAGTTATCAAACACCGCACACTCATCTGCCTGTAAATATATTTTATGTGTAATAAGTTTTTCCTCAAGTTTGACATATTGCTAGCCCCAGTCCGCATTTTGTGTGGCAAATGTTGCAAGTCGCGCTGTCCGCGCCGATGTTAGGAAAGTGCCCTCACACAGTCGACCGCTCTTGGCTTGTTACCTTGTTTTCAGATTTCCGAGCAGTTCCTCAACGCATCTGCGTTCTTCTCCTGGCAACCGTTGTCATGGCAAACAAAACTAACACTATAGCTTAAATAGCAAATGAAAATTTAAGTGCAGTAAATATCTATTTCTATCCTATTTCTGTTGTAAATGTAAATTGCATTAAAATGCTGAGATAACTTGATTAATTTAAACCGTTCACCCTGTTCCATATGTCCCGCTCAGCTGGTGCAGGCCGAATGTACCGAAATTTGGCACCATTTGATTTGACATGAACCGATACCCGGTAGTACCGTCGTGATTCGGTACCCAACCCTACTGATATGCTTGTTCTTGTCATGGTTTACGTGTTTACAAAACAGTTAAAAAAACCACATTGAAACAAAGTACTATTAAGATGCAAAGTAATATAAGAACAATATACTGTATGTTGACATTTGGTGCTAAAATATTGTGATTTGAATTTTGTTGTCGTATTGCCCATCCCTACTGATAACCACCCAACAACAATAAAAAATTTAGTCTGTGACCACAACAGCACATGGATTCCTGTCCAATAAAACTTTAACTACCAATATCAGCTCATCCCAAACCCTAGTTCATGCTCAGCAAACCATATGGGAATGTTCGGCTGTAAAGACAGAACTCAGTGGCCCGAGAAACTAAAAGCTAAACGTATTCAAGCCTCCCAACCGTCTGTGAACAAAGACACTCTTTGTAGTTCATGAGAGACCACTGGTATTCAATTTTCTAAAAATGATCCCGAACACGAGGCTCTCACAAATGCTCCAGCCTGTCAGGCCCATAAGCTGTGCCATTCCACAGGAGCTGGGCCACTTGCACAAACTCCCACTCACAAGTGGATGCAAAATCAATAATCGTGGACAATTCCATTAGGGAGCAGGCGAGGGGAATGAGATCTGCCTAGCACTACATGTTGTACATGAGTGAGGCGGCAGCCATGGCAAACCGGACTCGGTGCTTAGAAGAAAGTGCAGATAATACGAATTCTGGGACTGACGCAAGAATGAGTGGGCAAAGAGAATTAGAATGAGAATTTACCTTGAGTGGCAAAGTTTACAGCCAGCAGCGTGGACAGAACCTTGCCAAAATTCTCCCCGGAGTACAAGCTCTCCGGTTCAAAACCCTGAAAAAGAACAGAGATGGAAATGATACAGGGGAGAAACTGATGCAGGACAGATTCAAAACAGAACAGTCTAAAGATCAGTTATGCACCAGCGAGAGATTCAAGGTTAAAGATTCTTTATTCGCCAAATACATAGTTCTCAAGGTATAACATGTAGCCTACGACTGGACAAAGAGATTAAATTAAAGAAGCTTGTGTACAATCTACATAATGACAACACTTAAAACATGGTCTTTGGTCCTTTTTCCATTGATTTAATCAAAGGTACTTTAGCAATACCACTTTATCAGTCAAAAAAATTCTTCATTTGCAACATTCATTCATTCATTCATTATCCGGCCATCTCCAGTCGCCTGGCCCAGAGCCTTTCCCAGGAACAACGCGCGCAAGGTGTGGACCAACCCCGGGCAGGTGCCAACACACCGTAGGGCACACACACTCACAAAGTCTCATTAACACCTTACGGGGCCAATTTAGAGTCGTAAATTAACCTATATTACATGCACACAGAAACCTCCCCAACCCCGGGATCGAACCCAGGCTGCCCTAACCGCTGCACCACGGTGCCGACCCATTTGGAACATACAAACTAATAAAAGCACATGTAGTAAAATGTAAACATAATACAACTTTAAGCTCGCAATGTAAATAACTGAAGAAAACAGATACTAATAATACGTTGTACAAACTTAAAATAATGGTGGTGAGAAGGTGGTCTACTGGTATGTTACTCGTCTATAAACTTTAAAGGTATTCAACTGTAGAACTGAGGAAAGTGTTGCACAAACGGGTATGCAATACATTTGCCTATGAATGCTTGTCAGCAGCTGGAGATTTTGCTAATACCTATAAATAAATCCTAAATTTAAAAAACCATCGCTGAATGTCAGAATCTGCATGAAAACTGCATAAGTGGGCAGAAGAACAAATTTCTTATTAAGAATGGTTGGTGAATGAGACATAAATAAATAAATAAATAAAAATAGCTCAGTGTCTTCTAAGGTAGTTTTATTTGTTACAGATTCAGTTATAAGGAAACACTGTTTTATTCTAAAATGATTACCAAAGGGACCAACTACTGAACAAACAAAGGATTCATAAATGAGAAGCAGACTAAGGAGATTGTTCTCTCTGCCTTCCCCATTCTCCCTGCAGGCCCCACTGTGCACTGCCACTATCCTCTTTCCCTCCTGCGGCTTCAGTTTCACATTTTAAATAAAACATCGTAAATATAGAGTTTGCACAGCCCCGTCAAGAAGCATATGTCCCATTATCTGCTAAAGACTGCTTAGCACTTGCGAACTGAAGAATTAGGCAAATGTACAGTGTAAAAAGCAGTCAGCATTTGCTGAGCGGTTTTTACACTCTTGTACAGGATGTGATAAACTTCACACTTGTTACTGCTTTATTGATGCATCTGAAAATGTGCTTTTCTCTTCAACATGCTTACCACAGATTTCACTTGAAGCACAAGTTTTCTTGTCACTTATCTTTTTGGCCCTGTCCCAAAACGTAGAGACATTTTGATTTTACAAAACTCTGACTTTATCATTTGGATTACTTTAGGGAACAATTGGAAAAGTGACATGAAGTTGTTTCCTGCATTCTTAGACTATCCATGTTTTTCTCCTGCTGGGAACGGGGTTGTTTTGGCCACTTGCCTCCTTTTCTCTTACACATGGTATCTATGTAAAAGCCTCTGTCTACAAACTTTATGCTCTTTTGAGAATCAAAGCATTAAGAAGTGGCTTCATACATCTAATTGATGATGGCTTCATCAGCAGCCAATGTATCTCTTTCTGTCAAACTTTGGGTAAAACAAAAAGTTGTTTTTTCTTTCAACTGTAAGGCAGTTTCCAGTAAACTCTCTCCTTATCTGTCCATCCTGGTGCTAGCAAAATATCGTAAATAAAGCCTCAATTTATGGTCTTGCCTTACAGACTGTACCTCAAAAGATGGCCTGGAGCCATTCTTTACTGTCAAAACACTCAGAAAGGGCTGTAATCATTCTCATTATTGCACACTGAGTTTACTTCCATTTCTGGATTTCACAGTTTAACAAAACTCTGTTTACTGAATTATTAGTAAGTTATGATTGTATGTACTTGTAAAGTTATTATATTTAAATGCAATATTTATCCTATACTTCCTTGAAGAATCAACTCCATGTCTTACACTGTACTGCTTCCTATGTGTAGGTGTAATTATACGCATAACTATACAGTTTGATCAAATTGTTTGCAATAAAAGTTTAAGGGCTTCTTTTCTGTTGCTTCCCCTTCCAGCTAGCCTTTAAATGCAGAAGTGAAAGTTGTGCGACTGGTGCCTTTGTCCAGTCACATGATCTGTATCATCCATGTGCACAACTGCCAATAGGCTTTTTCACAAAGGACACCATGGGAAAGGCCCAGCTGCATTTTCTGCCTTCACTAAAACACTGTGGCGCACCTCCATACAGCTGCATTACCACATCTTGATTCTCCGCTAATCGTGTGGGGAGAGTTGCACCCAATGGAAAATAGGAAAGACAACCTCAGGCATGTACCACTTAAATGCAGGCTGGGTTTACCCAGATGCTTTCCATTCTTGTTTTCGGGATTTCCTTACAAAAATCCTCTTTTTAGAAACATTTTTTAGAGAATGTGTTGTTAATCAGGACCTAAAGGCAAAATTTACTAAGGTTGTTGTTATCTTATAGTGACTCACTGCAATGTTTGATTTTTTCCTGTACTATTTATTTGCACTACATTTATTCTGTGATAAATATTGTGATATAAAAATACTGGATACTTTTACCAAATGAATGTATTTAGAAATTAATTAAATTGTATTTAGAAATTATTTAGCATTCTAAAATTGCTGAGGTGATTTTGTAAGCGGGAGGAGAGGTTCTGCAATAATAAAAAAAACCTCAAAGATAATGTTCAACTCTTAAGACTTTTTTGAGCGTGAACAATCCTTTCTTGAACTTAAGCTAAAAGTCTGTTTATAAGAATAAGTAATCTTATAGCAAACATACTTGTAGATTAATTATAGAAAATGAGAACTGTGAGTTTTCCGTTTGTCTCATGCAGCGTAACATTTGTAGAACAACATGCTTGATTTCATTTGCTTTATAACGCACAGTCTGTGTTGTCACTACGGCACATGCGTAAATAATGAAAAAAAAACTATTGTGCATCTCAAGTTAAACACACAACCTGAAACCCACATGGACCTTGTCATGCATTTTTGCAATATTCATCATTTCTGCAAGTCCTTCAGCAGTATAATTTTTTTTTTTAATTAAATATAATAAAAAGCAATTCCACTTCTACTGATGGGTTCAATGTATTGCAAACATGATTCTGGCCTGAAAGAAGCCAAAAGGCACATCCTTAAAGGCCTGACATGTCAGTGCTCGTGTTGATTTTCAGGTGATAGAGCTGTCTGGACACGCTGCATTGGAAACAGTTTTCTCACTCTGGGGAGGGGACAACATGCCTTAGATACGAATAAGACATTTCCGCTGAGATGATCAGACACTTTACATTCAAGATTTGACTTTGTTCATGGTAGACATGTTATATTCACTCCGCTGAGAATATACAGAAACAAAAATGGTTAGAAGTGTGTATTTTAGGGCTGGATAATATGACCTGAGATCACTATCGCAGTAAATTCAAACATTTACCTCGATTACCATTAAGAAACAACAGTTTATCTTACGTGTTTTTCAATTGTACATGACTGAACAGAATGTGGAATTTTTGAAGAGAAATGCAGCCTCACTGCAAAGTTATAAAGGTCGGTTTCAACACATTTTCAGATCATTGCAAAGCCCTAGTATGTTGTCACTAAAATGGTATGATGGGACAAAAACTTCAAACTTTTATGCACATGTATGACCTTTCTGCCTTATTCACATTGCCATACTTCTCTATTTCATTTTATACACAAGTGCTGTTTATTCTAAGCATAAGAATGATCACGCTTGCACAGTCGCAATTTGTCAATGAGAAATCAACTCGTCGGTGAATGATCAGGACGCTGATTTGACTCACCACCACTGCATTACAAATGGACCAATGCATAAAAAATCGCAATAACTCACCTCAACCTTTAAAGAGACGCATCCTTTCAGAAACTCCCGAATGTTGGAAATACAGTCCACTTCGGATTTGGGATCGGGACAATACTGTACATACACACACATACACACAAACACACACACACACGCACGCACAGTGGGAATAAGAGAGTAAATAAACAGTCTTGATGAAAAGCCCCCCGACGTTCCTCCGCTCAGTCCAGCAGCAGACCTAAATCATGAGCGTCCGATTATTGCCCTTTAAGCTCGCCCCCCGTGGCCGTGCCGCAGTCCATTAGCGCAGGAAACTTCTTTTGCGACCCGTTTGCGGTAACTGGGGAATTAGTCGCGTCCTATCTCTCGTCCTTTTAGCGCCTTTACAGTGTGCATCTTTCGCCGCTCCGTCGCACCAGGAAAAGAGATTTTGTGGAGGAAGTGACGATAGGTTCAGACCTCACGGGTACGGACACATTACAGCAGCACAAAGTCCGCTACGTGCCTCTTAATACATTTGAACATTTACCGAACTGTTTAACTTAAGGACTATTTTACTTCAATCGGTTGTGTAAATAAATATAAATCCGCTCACTCCACCGACTTAGCAAGTGGCACACACTGTGTTTAATCTGCCATAAACATGTTTATATGAGAGAAAAAAAAACCTCTTCATGTTTTGTAGCACTTAATTCGGCCAAATTTATTAGCGTTATTAGCTGAATATGAAATTACTAATTCTTTTTTTTTTGTAAATCACCAGCGCATGAACTTTTTTTTTTTTTTTTTAAATGAAGGAATGAAGCGTCTGTTAGAATGCGGAACACTTCTGCTCATGAGACAGGAAGTCAAGAGTTTACATTGCTATGAAATTGTGTTTTGGATTTCAGATGATAAGGTTTATTCTCCAAATCAAAGCAGTCTTTTAACTAACTTTGATATATTCCCTTTTAGATTTAACAAAACACATTTACGTGCATCTGAAAGCCTGGCTCGACCCCACATCGGCGCGCTCCCGTTGCATTGGTCATAACTTTCTTCCAGTTTTTAATATGTGTATAATTACAAGTTTACGTCGCATTCGAATTGAACTACCTTTTAAAAGCCTTCAAGAGTGACCGTAGTATTACCTTTGGGACAGATCCCGGCAGCAGACGCTCCATGAGCTTACACAGGACCACGCCATCTCTCAGGGATGTTTTCAGAAAGTCCTCGGGATCCGCGATGTTTTTCTTGGGGGAATCGAGGACTCCTAACGATATGAGCCACGTTACCGTTTGCTCCTCCGGGTTCATAGCTCGGGCTGGACGGGCCTCGCGGAGCTCTCGCGCACCCGCCGTGCAGCCAGTAGGAGCGACGACGCAGCTGCAAGCCACATCCGCAGCACTTCTGCTTTACGGACGCAACAGCGCTCAGCAGCCACAGCCAGCCGCGGGCCCGAGTCAGGGAAGTCGGGCAGGATGAGGATGTTCTACCATATAACACGTTCCTTTCACTGAAGTTACAGTTTCTGCTTATTTAATGAGGGGACTGTTCTGAAATGTACAGTTTGAGCCCATCTTAAGAATGTTTGTGTTGAAAAGTACGGTTCCAGACAGCATGCAACATTTTACAAATACTTCTACATATTGAAATGGCCTCCCTGGAGCAACTTGGGGTCAGAGGCATTGCTTAGAGGCCAACTGATGTCGCTGAGGGTCTATGGTAGGCCGTGACAGACCAGTAGGTCACAGCGCAGCACTACTAACTTCTCAGCCTGGGTTGGTGGTTCAGCAATTTAACTGTTATCTATGTGGGTAGAGGTCATTTTGAACCTAATGTTGGAGGTTTAAATCCACAACATTACTAAATCCATGAAATGCAACTTAAAAGTTCCTCGGGAGTCAACTTATACAGACAAAGAGACAGGTTTGAGTCCAGCACTACCACCACTGGCCCCGCCAAAACTCCCAAGCTGCTCCATGGAGACAGGGCCCTCAAAATGCCTTACAGTGGCCCTACAAGCTATAACGAGTGACATCAAATTCAGCTGACAGAAAAAGACTCAACAACAGCAATTAAAATTGAGCATTTATTATAGTTATACAAGAGAAAAATAAACATCTGAAAATCTGAAAGACTTCCAGCTGGTCAACCTTGCGTTCAGTCCAGTTCTGATGGAGATAGAAAACAAATCAAGTTGTTACTAGGGGATAGGGGGACAACAGTGCAGTATTGAAACATGTTTGGGGAGACGGATCATACCTGCTGGGTGCAGCACAGTCTTCACATGGCCACAACATTCAAATCAACAATTGGTCTTCACCACAGAATTACGAAGAAAGGTATTGCCACCTTGCTCACATTCCACTGTTCAACCTGGAAAGAAAAATTTCAATGAATGTATGGCACCAGTCAAGAAAGAGCAAATATATCAAATGGTAAATGAGGAAGAAGCATAAAAGGAACAGGTTTCAATTTGTTTGGGCCTCCAGTTATTTTCCAGGCTGAGTGATAATACTGCTTGTTTCCAAGTGGTCTCCAAAGTGATAGACTGGGCATGCTTTGGAACGGCTCTGGGATTTTTGGTTAAACTTAAGACAACTTTAAAAGTTCAAAACAGATCCACTGACAGAATGGATTTGCAACTACAGGGGCCTAAGACTACAATGTAGAGAAAGTCCATTGATGCAAGGCTTCACTTTTATCCTTTTTTTAAAAAAATGCCATGTCACTTGGAATGTTGTGCTGAAGAGGTGAAAAAATCCAACAGATTATGTTTCCCCTTGAGAATTTGGCTGCAATTCATTCTTGAAACTACCGGTTTTTAATCTCAACGCTCCATTGGTTTTTAGTTAAAAAAAAAATATTAGACTCCGTTGGTTGCAGATTTGTTTGTTTTTTTATCAAGCATTAAATAACTACTGTGTTAGACTGTAGTATATCATTTGCAAGTTGAGAAGAGGCAAGGATGGCGCTTAACTAACCTGTAGTCGAGACCAGCTCGTACCAGAGTCAACCTCATTTAGACCAGAGACAAAAAGGTTTGCTTTGCTTACCAGCTGTTGACACATTTAATCTTGGTGTTGAATTGTTTCTTGCATTTTGCTTGTCTTTGGATTGGTCGTTGCGAGCCGTCAAAGTTTAGACTTTACGATGAGGGATCCATTTGCACTGAGGAAAACTACACTGATAAAGATTTTGGCAAAGACATAGGTCTCGTTCTCAACAGACTGAACAAATGGCAACAAGAATATTTCTCCATAAAAGCTAAATTGAAACAAGTTTTCCACCCCCACCATGAAAGACTCGGGTCGAGGGTCACCGTTTCCATGGTCCTCTTTGTGAACAGCAGCCTTTCTCAAGTTCTTTGATTAAAATGTTTTATTGGTAAATGAAAACCATATGCTTGGGGAAAGCAGTTAACATCACTAAGGGTACAAGAACTAACACTTAAGACGTCAATTGGCATTAGTACCATTAAATGGAGACGGGCAAGGAGAAAAAAATATTGTAACACTTTAAAAGGAGGGAAAAAACTCATAAGGTTGGGTATAGCTCAAAACTGAAGTCTGAAGTCCAAACAGAAGTTAAAAATTCTCCATTTCCTCTGCACATGTAGAATGCCACAAAATATAAGTTGAGCTTTTGTCACACCATCGAGTCCACTATTTCAGTATCGGTTGCGGGCCATTCCTCTATCGGGCCGACTGCCTCCGCGGCCGCCACCGCGAGGCGCCCCACGGCTTGAGCTGCTGTATTCGCGAGGAGGGTAGCCTCTGTCTAGCGGAGGGGCCGGGCCCCGATCTTGTCTGCCCAGTCGCTCACCACGGCTAGGAGGGTACTGATCGTTCCGACTGCTGGGATAACTGTCGCGGCCGCCATATCCGTCCCGGGAACTGCTGCCATAGTCGTCATAACGACTGCTTCCGCCACTCCCACTGTAGGATGGAGGGGGACCCCTTGAGGGAGGGGCACTGCGCGAGTTACCTGCAGGGTCAACGGGGGTCATGTAATTGGCAAAATTCACACACACATTTTTGTGCAACGTTTACTGCGATGTCAAGTGCCCACTTTCCTACATTTACTCCTCACTGCCGGTTCACATGTTCGAGCTCGAAAAGTTCAGTGGAAATTACTCAGAGGAGGACAAATCAATTTAGTCTCCGGGTGTATGAAGTGACTATTTTTTACTAAGTGATAAGGTAACAGAGCGACTGTGCTTTCCTGAAACGAGTTTCCAGAGGATAGACTGTAGATTGGGCACTTGGTTTCTGTCGTTTCATTCGGACAGGACTATCAGAAAGCCACGAGAGGGACTCCTTCTGTGTGCCATTGTGACATTGACCACATTGTGAGACATTTTTAGATGAAGTGAAGCTTTGAGGTTTCCTTTGACTTATTTCAGATGGACCTGTGAGGTGGCAATATCCCAGGAGCACAAAAACATGGAGCTTGAAGGAAATCCTAATTTTGTCCCTTTTTACTGTTAAAGACGACTTAAGAAGCAACCTTACCGTAACCATCATACGGATCTCTATAAGAGCCTCCGCTTGGACGATCCATATAACCTCTGGGTTCCCGACCGCCCCCATAACCATCACGGTCACTATACACAATAAAGAATAGGTTATCTAAAAAGTCAGCGTGAGACAGCAGGTCATATATAGCAGTAAACTGTTTCAAACATACCTGTAGCCTCTAGACACTGAGCCGTAGTCATCTCTGGAGCTGGACTGGGAAGGATAATCACGGTACAGATAGTCACGCGGTGGAGGGGCGTAGTCTCTGTCTCGCGAGCTCATGTAGTCCCGGCTTGAATAGCTGTAGAGAGTGGACACAGGCTGGCTTGTAAGGGGACAAACGCTTTGTTCTAGAACTTTCTAAATTAATATAAATTTTTTGGTTAGGGCCCGTGTCCATCAAACGCGTTTTTTTCCCCCGCTGAGAGCACTCAAACCCTCACTTCCAGAGTGTTTTCTCAGTGCTCATTGTTGCTATTGGCCACTTCTGCATTCATTCCTATTTAAACGTGTTTTTTTGAGAACGCTACCAAAACCGACAAGATGGAGAGAAATCACCTCATAGTGGCAGCGGTTGAAACAGATTCTCACATCTTCAAGATGAGATGCATGAAATCTTCTCCAGATATGCTGCCATTTGTAGTGAATTCTTGAAAGTGTATGCCCCGCCCCTTGCTCAATTTTGAATGGTTAGCAAGTGACACTGACCAGTGCAGCGCTGCTCTAAAAGCTGAAAGGATTTCAACTTGAAGTGTTCTGAGCACTGCAACAAAAAAACATCACCAGTTTTTTTTCGTACTGAGGGCGCTGAGCACTTTGAACGCTGAAACTCATAGGATTTGTATTAAAAATTGTTGCTGCCAGCAGAAAAAACTGGTGTTTGGTGGACACAGAGCCTTACAATTAATGAAAATGTTTTGCTAGGTAGGCTGGAAGCGCACAAACTGAATACAACAATTTTTTTTAAAGTGAACTGGTCATGAACACGTTGGATTAAAGCCTCATCTGAAATAAGCGACATGTGAAAGATGAAACTATTGAGCTGTCTCAAATATTAGATGACATTCTCGATTAACTGCCCTATGTTTATCCTCAATTTACACCACATACCTGTCTTTACTACTGTAGTGGTCATCTCGTGGAGACGGATAGTCATCCCTCCTTGACAGAGAGTCCCTGCGAGGTGGAGGACCATAAGGATCCCGGTCCCGAGACATTGGGGCTACAAGACGAATTGAAAAAATTACACACTGTAATATTTTTACAACATAAACATTTAAATAGGTCAAAAATGCTGCTTACGTCTGCCCCCTGGCCCAGAGGGTGCTGGTCTCTTGGGTGGCGGCCCTCCGTTCCGGATCGGAGGTCCCCGTTTGGGTGGTGGTCCTCGGGAGGACATCCCTTTAAAGAAAGGTTCTACAAAATCTACGTTATCATGGTAGTCTGCAAACATACAGACAGACAATCCAAGAGTCAGTTTAAATATATCAGATAACATAGACATCCTTGTTCTCAAGTTATGGAATATATAATCATTTGTACCTCTACTTGGTGGTCCCCTCATTCCACTAGGAGCTCCTCTGGACCCTCGCAGGCCTCTGGGAGGGCCACGGCTGCGGGGATGCATCGAGGGCGGGCCACGGCGGCCTGACGACTCAAACTGAGGCTTTGTGGCCTGCTCTACTTTGATGGGCTTACCATCAAGGGCCTTGAGGAAATTAAAGAAAAAACACGCTTTAGAAAAGATTTAAGAAAGACCATGCAAGTAGGGCTGGGTGATATGGCATAAAAATAATATTGCGATATTTTTAAGCTATATCACGATAAACGATATATATCTCAATACCTTGAAATTTCCTCTAAATCACTGTATAAATGATAAATTCGGCCCTATGTTGCATAAAATGACACCAATATAATGAATTTAGCCAAAGTTTAACATAGTAAATGTTTTTATTTTAAACCAAAGTATAATATAGCAAACTTTATACTTTATATTGGGGACAGACAAGTGTGCAAGGGAAGCCATTGATTGTGTGCTTATTAAACGTGCAAGATCTAACTATTAAATTATAATTATAAGGTCAATAAACTATAACTCCTTCATCTTTGGCTTTCCTGTAAAAACTGTCTGTAGCATGCAGTCAATCACAAAACCAGGAGCCACTGGCCAATAGGATTCACAGGTAGAAACTGCCTTTACAAAGCCGAGATACATCAAGTATATTTGATATATCGCCCACCCCTACATGCAAGGACAGAACTTAATAGAGAATCTCATAGATCAAAGACACAATGTGTTGTCACTACCACAGTACAAAATGCACAACACTCACCTTCCCATTCATTTCTCTTGCAGCATCTTTCGCATCACCAGGGTTCTCATAAGTCACGAAAGCAAACCCTCTGGACTTATTTGTTTCACGGTCTTTCATTAACAGAACTGGGAGATACAGATAAATGTTAAAGATTAGTGATCTTGTTGGTAATCTCTCTTATCATTCAAGCCAACAGCAAAAATGCAAGCTCAGAACTTCTCAGAGGTATGGATTCACTTTTCATCTTATTAATCAATTTTAATTTTTTTTCCTCATAGCTTGCAAGACAGCATTTGCACCAAATACATTTTTCTATTTCCAATCGCTTCCACTGACAATACATGACAATGGAGATACTCAGATTCAAAGTTGTTCCATCGTTCTCAGTCTTGCAATATTTATTTTTTTAAGCACGCATAGGGCATGCAACCTGCACACAACTACATGGCTTATACTCATGTCTTCTGCTACAGCCTGAACCCATTTTGGGCAATCTTTTCCAACTACCTTGAGATATTGGGCCAAATTTGCTGAAGTATCCTTCAAGCGCCTTCTCTGTCGTTTCAGTGTTCAAACCACCGATGAAAAGCTTGCCAGGTCTGTCTGCCTCCGCCATGTTTATTGCTGATGACTAAAAAGGAGAGAAGCCAGTTCAATACTAATCAAAGCACAACACACTGAGTTCTACAAAGACTTCTGCTCAATGAGACACTCGTTAAATAGTGGCAAACAAAGGGCTGAATCACCTCCTGAGACCGATCACAAGCATGATCAACAAGTAATGTGTCCAGGTTTCATAATTTCATCACTTTAAAAGGAGAAAGGTCACAGGCTGGTGGCCTCATTTCTCACCCATCTGGCAGATTCAAATCTAGTTATCTTGTTCAATTCCAGCACTATCACCACTGGGCCCCAGAGCAAGACCCTTAACCTCTAAATTAATACAGGGAGACTGTCCCTTTCCTAAATGTCTGGCATTAGGAGGTGCAAGTAATTCTGGACTGAAGCAAATGATAAATCTTATAAAAGTACATGGATACATGTAGGACAAATTTTAGGGCCACAACAATCTTTTTTAGTCATTTTTTTCATTCATGACATGTTTATTAATTAACCAGTAAGATGACCATTTAAATGTACAATTACGAATGTGATCCTGCTCCAACCGCTCGCCTACACACACACTGAACAGCTAAAAGCGACGTCACAATTAATGTTTAGTGGAACATGGACGCACGAGTAAGAGCCTTTTCTTTGAACCTTCAAGAATTAACAAGTCATTATTAACTACATCAGATGTAGTCCGAATGGAAATGGACAGGCAGTCTTAATACAGATAAAGATCCTGGGAACATGGGCTAACTCATAAGGCAGGTTAAAAAAAGACTTTCACGACAGCTAGAAATTTTGCTCAACACGTTAACAAGCACCGCGTGAAATGGTCCGATGTGCCTGAATATTGTGTAGCCCTGTTAGCTAACGTTACCATTGGGATGCGCAGCTCGTTTACATTAAACCCATCTAACATGACTACATAAACAGAACACTAAAAAAAGGGGCCTGTTGCTGACAGACAACCTCACTTGGGAAAAGAAAATCCCTCGTTTCACCCGAAGCGTCTGATTTGGCTAAAAAGATATCAATTTGTTAGCCATCACCCCGCTCAGGTGGGCTGTCTGGTATAACGCGATTCACAAAATGGCGGCCCTTGTGCGCGATGGGAGAGCATTCAGAACAACGGTCGCTAACTCTTGCTAACTGGTTTAGGACTCCACCATTATCATCAAATGAGACCGAGTGGGGTTTTTAAACACGCTCTCGAAAAGCGTACTGCGCTGTCTGATGCTACGCCTTTATGTCAATTTCCACAACCTGCTGCCAGGCTAAACGCGTCTCTGTACCAGCTGCGCAAGCGAGCGAACACTCATCTGCTGGAGCTCGGCACCACAAATGGCGTGTAAACTGGACAATCCACACTGTAACAATCTTTCTCAACAGCAGAGTAAATGGAAACGTTACCAGATTAAACAATGCGTGTGAGAACAAATCCATAGCGCACTCACCTGAATATGTAAGCCGTGCAAACAGAGCAAAACCTGCCAAAAAAACCCACGCTCAATTTAACGAGTCCGCTCCGCCCAGGAAGTTGTAGAAGCGAAAACCGCGAAGTTGGTCGTGTTCTAAATTGCAGCGTATACTCTACAAGTACGTCAGTAAGCGGATTCGAACGAACGTGTCTATCTATAGTGCGCACTAACACCCTAATGAGTGTCCTAAAACAATGGCGTCTGAGAGTTTTACACATTTGTTTTGCTCCAGTGCGGTTTGGGACGAGGCCATTAGTCACTTCCAACCAAACATGCTGGGGGGCATGCTGCGAAATTTCATGTTTTAAAATATTGCAGCATTAAGTTAATGGAGGCAGTGTGGATAAAACATAAAATACAATATAGATGAAAAATGTATGTTGTGATGTAACCACTAAATATTTAATTTGCGTCTTGAAGTTTGCAACACTGTGTCCTGAATCAAAAGCTACAGGCGCTTCACATTCACCTCCACATTTGTCTACTTTTATTTCTACGTGTGTACTGAATGTGTCCTGTACCTATTGTTTTACTTTTGGTTGAAATGACAACACCCACTTGACATGACCATTATTCTTTAATTTCATTCATTTATTATATTGGAGGGAATGTAGCAAAACGCCCTAAAGCCGCCTGATGGATGTGTAGGTTTGAATGAATGTACATACAAATCAGTCTGTTTGCACATTCTATTGATTCTCTTAGTAGCATCACTTAGATGTTGCTGCTGTTTCGGTTCACTGCAACTGACATCCTAAATAACTATTTTTGTTGTTGTTTTTTTAGCTGATTATTTCTGAGTGCCTCTTGATAACGCTTGAAGTACTTTTTAGCGAGCCCTATTTGATGGGCGTGTTCTGTAGTACGCGTCATCATCACACTACGAGCTGCAGACGGATTCTACTGGTTACTTGCGCTAAAACGTGAATATCCGTTCTGCAGAGGCTCTCTACCCACTACGTAGTGCACTACATGTAAGCTGGACTAGTGCCTACTCACGGCCAGTGTAGTCGTTGCTAACTGGTTAGTTCCAACAGACTCGTCGCCGACATACTTTGTTTGTATCGTTTCTTAACCGAGTGGCTGTCAAGTGGAGCTAAAAGTTGAGCAAGACTGGATTCTTCTCAGTACAATGAAGAAGCTTGCCGTATGGCTTTTATTTGTGTGCAGTTTATTTGCAACTGGCCGAGTTTCTGGATTCTATCTTCCGGGTTTAGCTCCAGTGACTTTTTGCGACGAGCGGAAGCAAACCAATGACTGTCAGGTAACATTCGTTAACGTTTGGTTCTGTCTTGTTATTTTTTTTTACCTTCACATCTAATTTTATAGACCAAATAGTTTTAATTCATGACCGTGAACTGCATTCTCAACAGCATCCTAAGGAACATGTTTAGCTGGTTCGTAGTAAGCGTGTTAGCTTAGCAGCAAAAGTTGACTTGAACATGAGTTAATAGATCTTAAGATGAGTTATCCCAGGCTAGAATGTACATTTTCTTTAGGATAATTGAAGGCACCTTAAGATACCTTGACAGGAATTTTTAATCAAGATAACTTTACTACGTTATAACGTAATAAATAACTTAGTAACATTCTATTCATTTTTTAAAAAGCTAGGCATGCATGATTTTAGGACAGAAAGCCTAACATTAGAGTATAAAAATAACTCAAATCTTAAGTTAAGTCTTTGAAAAGAATGAATCATTCTACAATCATAGGGCTGGTTTAAGTGATTTAGTTGCACCTGTATTTGAACTCATTAAGAAAACTGAAAAAAAAAATATTACTAAGGCATTTGCCACCTGTTCTTTAACTTAATATAGTAATTCTCAAACCTGAGTAAACTGTGATATCGCTTCTAGATCAGTCATGAGTATGAGAATCGAGCGAGTTTTCCTTTTGTATAAGGTAGCAAAAAAGTTGAGACATATGGTCTTGCAAGACATGTTGTCTTGCTTGACATTGCACATCCTGAGATGTGGCCGATGGTTAGGACTGACCAATAGTTGGACATCTAATGTATAGCTAAGAATTGAGTTGATGGTTGGCCTAGTGGTAGAATCCTCAAGTTCAGGTCAAGTGGTCGTGAGTTCCAGCCCAGCAACATCCTACATCAGAAACTTCCATCAATGGGCCTCTATGCAAGGCCCATTAACTCAAGTTACTCTAGGGAGACTATTCCTGTAATTAAGAAAATGCTAGTGACTTTGGGTAATAGGGTCTGCAAAATGTAAATTTGTGTACAAGGAAGTTTTTATTTTTAGTGTAGCTGATGAGTTACTGTCCATCTGCGCCATCATGCAGATCTGCTCTACCTTTTGCAGTTTACTGTTTGTGACAGTATTTGTCATTGCTCCCACAGAGTGACATCCAGCTATTTGTGAACCGATTGGATTCTGTGGAGTCTGTGCTGCCGTACGAGTATGACGTGTAAGTCTAGCTGAGCTTGTATTTTACTGCTGAAACTACTTCGCTGCGTGTCGAATTGTAAATTATAATTGCAGGGGTGAATTTGCTTGTGCAGGTTCGATTTTTGCAAGGACAAGAAGGAGAAGAGGCCGTCGGAAAACCTTGGCCAGGTGTTATTTGGAGAGCGGATTGAGACATCACCTTACAGGGTAGGATGAGGTTTCACTCGGGGAGGGAGACTGGTTTCAGGACTCGACCTGTTTCGTTACAGAATTTTAACACACATCATATGTGCTCATTCACCTTTTCTCACTAGTCATGTAGTAGCCGGGTCCATTACTTTACTAGGTTTACAAGTTAAGTTGATTGACACATTGACTGGCCAGTGCTCCTAGAACACACACACAGATTGCAACATGGAACAGTAGACTATTGCCCTGGAAATGTTTGCATTGAGATGTTTGCCTTAGACTTGAATACAAATTGGCAAGAAATTGCATCAACCAGATTGTTTACTATTGTATACTGAGGATATTATTCATATAGGGCTGTCCGATATCACCAAAATCTCATATCCTGATATGTCATTTCATTTCCTGATAACGATATATATCACAATATAGTACATTTTCTGTAAATTCAGTGGAACTTTTGCAAGCAAAATCTTGTGTCTGTGCACGTTCAACAGGGTGTGCATTCATATGGAGCGCCAAAGTTGCCACAATTCGCCGATATTTTTACACAATTGACACAGTGAAACACCTTTTTTGCACTGTTTTTTTTCATTAAAAACACTGTTTAGGCAACCTGTTGCAAATTTGCGCAACTTCCACTGTGCTCTCAGAATTACGACTCCAATGTAACGCCACAGTATTCTCTGTGCCTACATCCACGTGGTGCTGTGGTGATTTCTGCAAACAGTCTTCCAAACGATGAAAAAATGTTGCTGTAAACATTGTGACCATTTTTTTTTAACCTGTATGTTACATCACTTTTCCAAAAGGTAATTTTGAGTAATGATGTGATTGTGCCCTTTAAATACAATACTTTAGACGTAATTTGTATGAAGTGGGAGTCTGGTTTCCAGTTGGACTGGTTTCCAGTTGCTAACGACCAGGTCAAGCTTGTTGCCTTTTACCTAGGAAGTTTTGTTTTCCTCAGCAACAACAGTTTTTAAGTTATTCATGAATATGGTACACTTCACAGAACACCCACCAACTAAGTGGATCAAGATTCATTAGGGGGCCATGCAGTGGAACACTGCGTGGAACCCTATTGGAATCGTGCTGATTTTTTTTTTTTTTTAATTTAGCCTTAAAACGCATTGTGGAGAAAAAAAACTGTAAGACTATTGCATCTATTTCCGCCATATTGGATTTCTCGCTAATTTGCATAATATGCAAAACCATCTCTTGCGAACTAGACCCTGGATTTTTATCCAATCTGCATGCAATTGGTATCATTTGAAGCCCAAGACATTCTTCTTTAATTATTATCGAGCACATTTTTAATTTAGGTCTTCATATTTCTGTAATATGCAAATAAATGTGGTGGGCTTGGTATAGGACTGCAACACCACACACCGAGTGTCATAGAAATCCGGCTCTGGGTGGGCTACAGCTTTGAATTTTGGCAGGTAGGTCCGGGACCCCACCCTCTACTCAGGCAAAAAAAAAATTGCGCCACTCTGCTAGTTGGTGGCCGTATAATAAGCTATTTTGCGTTTGGCCTAATAACTTTTGAACTGTACCGCACCCTAGATAAAAGGATGAAACATGTCATTTTTCAACGTCTGTCCACTTCAATTTGTCAAAAACGGATAAAGCTGCAAACTGCATGGCCCCCGTAATCACTGCTTGCAGTTATATTTACATTTTCTTTTGTAGCATTACTTGGCAGGGTAGAGTTTTCATACAGTATTGCATTTCTTTCAGTTCAAGTTTAACAAAGATGAACCTTGCCACATAGTCTGCAGCAAATCTTATGATGCATCTAAAGAGGAAGACCAACTCAAATTGGACTTTCTTAAAAGAGGCATGGAGCTCAACTATCAGCACCACTGGTGAGTGGACATTACTTTGTAGATTAATTTGACTACCGTTTAATATTATACCTTGTCAGTTATGTAGGCGTGACAGTGACCTGATCTTTTTTTTTTTTAGTTTGATCAGATTATGGCAAGAGTTGTTAAATCCTGATGTAACGTTGTTTGCAGGATTGTTGACAACATGCCGGTTACATGGTGCTACGATGTGGAGGATGGTCAGAAGTACTGCATCCCTGGCTTTCCCATTGGTTGCTTAGTAACCCATGATGGACGGCCTAAAGATGCTTGTGTCATCAACGTGAGTGGGGCCTGCACTCTGTCTTTAATTAAATACTGGAGCTTGTGCTGCTTAAAGACAGTAAAGGTTAAAACTGACAGCAGTAAATATATTGTCAGAGAGAAGTGCAGAACAACACAATAACACAATAACAGTTTTAAACTAAGCCATATACACTATATGTAAAAACTGCAGGGAGTGAAAAAAAAGAAAATTTTTAAAAATCTATTCAGACCTCTCAGTGTCCTTAAGATGTGCACAATGTAAAATCACGACTTTACCATGGTATCTGTTTTTTTTAGTCTGAATTCAACAAGAAAAACACTTTCTACCTCTTCAACCATATTGACATAACCATAACATACAACAGTGGAGATGACGAGAACTGGAGCGGTGCTCGGCTGGTTGGTGCAAGAGTCGAGCCCAGAAGGTTTGGACTTTAAACCAGAATAGTGTTGTCATAAATTAAATATTCAGAAGATAATGAAAGTGGGATTTAAGATGTCAGATTTGATGCTGATGGGTGGCATATGGCTGTTGCTTTTTTCTAGTATTAAACACATGGTAGAAAACAGCCAGAAATGTGATGGCCCACCCATGGAGGTACCAGTGGAATTCAGCAGTGATCTGAAAGTGACCTACTCATATTCAGTCAAGTTTGAGGTAAGTTCATTGACACAGTGTTAACGTCTTCTTGTTTATAGAGTGATTGAGAGAGTTTGAAGAGATTCAGTGAAGCTTTATCAGGATGTTTTTTTTGTTTTGTTTTCCAGCCCACAACTCGTATCAAGTGGGCTTCGAGATGGGATTACATTTTAGTTTCCATGCCGCATACCAACATCCAGTGGTTTAGGTGAGAAGGCTTTATCTCAGTCCTTTCTGCCTCTCTATTTTGCTTTGGCTCCTAATTATACATGCGTAAAACAATACCTAAACAAAAGAAATTTTGCTGACAAGGCCTGTTTCTACTTCAAACCGTTTTTATACCGCTCCATTACACTAGGATGTGCAGCGATAATGTTATTCACAAATGGCTTTGCAGTCACGTCTTTCCGGTGATTGTAATAAAGACGTGAATAGCCATGCACCAATTCTAACTTTGAAAGTATTAGCTTCAGCAATGCATGGTAAAATCCTTGCTTGTTTCGTTCTTGCAAAAACAGTTTAACCCAACATCATGGGGAGGGGGTGTGTTGAGGGCTGTCGATGACGCAGATGCCGTTCTTTCTTCAAAGATGCTGCAGGAATGATTGTCAGGACGGTTAAAAATAGGAAATGATTGCATCAGAACCCACTAAGAGGTTCGATGCAAAACTCTTCAAAGTAAATAATTGTGTTAATAATCAATTTCCAAATCATTATCAGTAAGTTAAAGAAAAGGTGCAAGTTAAATGAATATAGTGAATATTCTTTGCTTAATTCTACAGGTTAAAAATGATAGTGTATTTAAAATAAAATGCCTGTAAATGAATTAGGACAATTAGGAGATGAATCCTTATCCATTTTAGATAAAAAATATATTAATCAATCAATACTTTAGTGGCAGTGGCGTTCACCTCTCATACAAAATTGTACAACATTTCCTCCATTCCTATTGTATGTAGTTTGTCAACTTTTGTCTCAAAGAATGTTTATCAACTACATGGTAATTGTGTTCTGTGAAGCATCATGAACTCGCTGGTCATCGTCCTCTTCCTCACAAGCATGGTGGCCATGATCATCTTGAGAACGTTACATAAAGACATCGCCAGGTACAACCAGGTGGATCAGGTAAAATTTGCTACACTCATGTCTTACACACATAATAAGTGCCATAAAGGAGTGGAAACACCGCGTTGTTTACAGTCTTAGAACCTAGAATCAGATGAGTTCGTGTCAAAATACCGGCAACTGGTGCACATTTCCATATTCCTTTTGATCACCCAAAACACGTCTGTTGATTGAATAAGCACTGCTAAAAAGGCAATGATGGTAACGATCAGTAGAAACAGAGCAGTACTTGTAGCATCATGCAAATAGACTCAGTTTGGAGGAAAATACAAGCACAAATACGTGACCCTCCACGGCAAAACCAGTTGCTTGTCGCAACGGAGGTTTCCGAGAAAAAGGAGCGCGTTTATGTTGCGTGAGGTGGGGAATCTGGATTTTTGCTTTTTTAGTGTTTTTGAAACAGTGGAAGAGTCCTATACTGTACTGTTGTGAATAAATTGGCTGAAAAACTTACGCTTTCCATCCTAAAAACGTGACTTTCTTGAGGTGAGGAATTCAATTCCAGCAGAATGTTAAAAGTTTCTGTTTGACGCTCTACTCAATATTTAAGTAAATCCACTGGTTGACTAAGCGTGAAAGATATTTCCTCGGAATCCATCTTACGTCTCCGAGGTTCAGTTAACCTACGCGCTTGGGCAGGCTATCGGCGTGGCTGTGAATGCAGGCCCGTAGGCTAAGCGTAAATACAAGCGTGGCAGCGACCGCACCAGCGTCTGTGAGTGCTACGGCCGATAGTCAACTTCAAAGGCAGATTTCTCCGTTTCTCACTTGGCGTGACAGGAAAACCCGACTCGCTTTGAATGTTGATATCTCGGTCATATGTCGTCCGATTCATTCGTATAGGTATCGTTTTGAAGCTTGATTTATGCCCTTTCACGAAAACACAATACCTCAATTTTGAAAATTTGCAACAAGCGACTACTGGTTTTGCCATGGAGGGTCACATTTATTGGAATTCAGAATGTGACATTCTTGCTATCATCTGTGTTACTGACTGTCAGGCCTGACACAGGAGACGGGTGCTCAAAGCATACTTTTATTGGAACTAGCAATAAATAAGCTTGATGGCCACGAAACGTGAACTGAAACTTTCTTGACAGAGCAGGGCAACATGGGGTAGAAGCAGTTGTGGACCGGCAGATGCAAAAGGGAGAGGCATGTCTAAATATGGAGCTAACCTACCCTAAAATACTGTAAATGCAGGACAGAGGGAAATTACTGACAAACCTCTCAAGACAGACACAATACAGAACAAACAGAAACCAAATATTAGCGGCATCTGGTGGCCACGTGGGGAATAGTCTGGGGGAGGCTGTGACAGGAGTAAATAAAGATGTTTTATTCTCTTAACATCAGCAGTTAATACATTTACCCTCAGATTTACTCTAATGTCATGCCATGGTGGTGGCTTCCACGGAAAGATGAGACTTTGCCATCACCACTGACTAACATTGGACATTGGAGTCATATGTAAAGTTGGCCATAAGCAAAGACACATCGACTTGGAATGGAACTTACACTGCAAATAACTGCAACGTTTCAAAACGGCAACATGCAAAATTGGTTGGCGTCTGTTCTAGTGTTATCCCTCATCTTGTGATAGGACAAAAAATCTGAGATCATTGAGATCTTTTTATTGCCCAGCACTACTACCACTACCCCTTTTGTAATACTTATCATATAATACATGGTATAACAAGTCAATTGCGATGATGGGAAGATATATCGTTTTGTTGCAGTGTCTTTAAGTATTTTGATGTGATTTTACTTGCATTACTAGATGTTTTCATTTGACATGTCTGTTTACTCTAACAAGAACATACACAACCGTGAGTGATCAGGACATCTCCAGGAATATGGCAGCGACAGGTTTAGGCCAAAACTATCCATCCAGTGGAAACAACAGTAATCAGTTGTCATGAAAATGCTTATTATTTACAGCGATTGGTAGTTGTTTCTTCTCCTTTTTTAGCATAATTGTTTTTGTAATATTCAATAACCTAATTTTAGGGATGCACCGATACCATACACAAACGTCAATCTGATATTTTTATTTGTGTACTTGCCGATACCGAGTACCGATACTTCTTGGATTTTTAGATGTAGTTAATTGAGAGGCAGATTTTATTTTCTCCTTTGCAGATTATAATAAGGCTAAATATCAAATCATTAACACGAAGCTATTCCATGCCAAGAAATAAGCAGATCTTTCTGGTTGTAACAAAAAGTGTCGTCACATTGAACAAAATGTAAATATAAGCAGATAAATGAAATGAAATGTACTGCATAGTTAACACAGGCAACTTAAAAGTCAGCAAAAGTTACTCTGTTGACACATTCAGACAAAAGAAAGAAAGTTAGAGCCACAGCTTATATTTACATTATATTCGCGCTTCCTCGTTTTGATTGGCTAGGAAGGGCGTGTTGGCGAAACAAAAGCGCTGTTCTAAGCTGAACAGATTTCAACACACTCTGGCCTTCTTGATATAAATAAATAAATAAATAACAAATGCTTTTTGGGCGCTGATGGATCAAAAACCTCACTTCCAAAGCACTTTCTAAAGCGCTTATTTGTTGCTAAGTTACAAAAGCGTCCGGGAACTTCGCGTTCGGTCCTCTTTCATATAAACATTATAGCATCTTCTTTTGAGTTCGGAAGTTTAGATGCCGCTATTCGGCTTCATCGTAACGCTACTACCGATCGGATGGTTTAGTGAGGCCCTCGGATCGGCCCGCCGTCTCGCCAGACCTTTGGCGGAGGCGAAGTCGATCGAACCCGACTATCTAGAGTAAAAGTCGTAACAAGGTTTCGTGGGTGAACCTCGCGGAAGGATCGTGCGTTGGTGTTCCTTTTTACTGTTTTCCTTTTTTCTTTTTACTGTCTATGGATACAGCAGGATTTTTATGCTTATTATTTTCCCGCGGGGCGTAGTCTGGCCGGCCACCTTATAAAAGCGTTGCGGGGAAGCGCTGGGGCTGAAATTATCTGCATAATTAAAAGCCGTTTCTTGCTTCTTTAAAAAAAAAATCCTGGGATTGAGAGAGCGGTTGCCGTGGTGACTGGAAAGAACAAAGCTAGTTGGAAAAAAATCAGTCGCACTGGCGAACATTATGATCGCCCGTCTGGAGCCCTGGATTTCACACGAGCTTGTGGGCGGAACTCTGAACCTAAGTTTCTGGATGGTTGTCTCCCCCTAGACAGTGAAGTCAGGTAGGACAATAAATTGCATCCGCTGACCACGACGTTTGTTGTAGTGAAATACCATTGAGTGGTATCGGTGCGTGGTATCGGCAATTAGTTACAGTACGAGTATATTAATGAAGTATGGGCCCGATACCCGATGCTGGTATCGGTATCGGTGCAACCCAACCTAATTTCTAATCGAAAGGCACTGAATTGATTAAAAATGTATATTATAACCTAGGGCTGAAGCGATATGGCTGAAAACTGTATACTTGATATCAGTGTTTCATATCAATCGTCTCGAGAATTATTGATATTTTTTATGACCCATTTAAAATAAGGACCAGGAGAAAAATATATTACATTCTGTCAATTTGTTGTTGTGTTTAGTAATTTGGTGTGGTTTTACACTTCAAGAATACACCGTAGTTAGCGTATCCTCCCTCGTTGCTGGAGTCACCAGAAGCGAGTGCTTGTTAATGCAACCAAACTAAGCCGCCAGCCTCTGACTTCTTCCGGCGAAGAATAAAAATATCAGCGTTTTGCTCAGACACATTTTTTATTGACCAGTCTCGGTCAGCGTCTTATCGCGATACATATCGTTATCGTTTTATCGCCCAGCCCTACTATAACCATGGTCTCTCCCTGTAAAAATGTCTCTGGAAATGAGGAAGCAGAATAAAAGAGAGCTGTGTTGTCTTTACTTCCATCTGATGGTGTAGCAAGCTGTAAGAATGCCATTGAAATCTTCTTTATGCCATTTCCAGACAGACTTGTTTTAAGATCAGTCTCCATTCAAGCTTTACATATATGGCCAATTCTCATGCCCTATGCACAGCTTTTCAGGGGGTTTTCTCTTTTTTGGTGATTCGTGCAAGATTCATTTCTGGGTGCTTTCTCCCATGTGGTAAAACTTGGTGCATCTGATCATAACTTGCAGCAACCAATTAGCAGACGGTTACTCTCTGCGCCATATTTTATCACAACTCGAGCACAGCACCTTGCTTGTGCCTGGCAAGCAGGAACTCTGAGCCCAAACACACTCTGAAATTCTTGTAACAAATCTTTATTGTGTAAATGTAGAAGTAAAACTAATCTTTTTAGTACCGTGTCACATCAGCACTTGTTTATTTTTTTCTGGCTAATGAGTAATACCTGCCTTTTTTGTGATAATCTTTTACACATGAATTCTGAGTATTTATTTTAAATGAATCTAGGGTTCATGTTAAAGCGGTCCAGGTATTGCAGTTGGTTTGAACGTTTACAATAATGTCCTCCCCCACAGGAGGATGCTCAGGAAGAGTCAGGGTGGAAGCAGGTACATGGGGACGTATTCAGGCCGCCACAGAAGGGCATGCTGCTCTCCGTCTTCCTTGGACAGGGCACGCAGATCTTTATCATGACCTTCATCACACTATGTAAGGATTGAAAAATGATGTGTGGGGATTGTGATTGTATATGTTGCTGTTGTCTGTTACGCTGTAATGTGGTGAAATGTTTTTTCATCATCAGTCCTAGCTGCCTTAAATTCCTGTCTCCTGCAAACCGGCGCGCACTCATGACCTCTTTGGCACAATTGCTTTAAGGTCTACTAAGGCCCGCTGTCTATGGTCAGCCAGACTCTATAAGAGTAAGTTAAACTAGATCAGCAGTTCCTAAAACAATTGTGTGAATTCTGCGTGCTCAAAAATGTGACCCTCCACGGCAAAACCAGTCGTGCACAACGGAGGTTTCCGAGAAAAAGGAGCGTTTATATTTAAGTGAGGGTAAATTGGATTTTTGCTTTTTAGTGTTTTTTGAAACAGTGGAAGGTCTATACTGTACTGTTGTGAAGAAATTGGCTGAAACTTTTACCCTTTCCATCCTAAAAGCATGTTTCTTGAGGTGAGAATTCAGTTCCAGCAGAATGTTAAAAGTTTCTGTTTTGACACGCTCTACTCAATATTTACGGTAAATCCACTGGTTGACTAAGCGTGAAAATATTTCTCGAGAATCCATCTCCGTCTCCTGGTTCAGTTAACTTCGCCTTGGGTAGGCTATCCGTGTGGCTGTATGAATGCAAGCGTAGGCTGGCAATAAATGCTGGCATAGTCGCTGACGCACAGCGTCTGTGAGTGCTACGGCGATAGTCAACTTCAAAGGCAGATTTCTCTGTTTCTCACTTGGCGTGACAGGAGAAACCCGACTCCTTTGAATGTTGATATCTCAGTTATATGTCGTCCCATTCATTCCATATAGGTATCGTTTTGAAGCTTGATTTGTGCCCTTTCATGAAAACACAATAACTTTGCAACAAGCGACTGGTTTTGCCATGCAGAGTCATAAATGTAGAAATTGATAAAGGAGAATTGATAATGGCAGTTTATAGATGTTTTTGCTGATTATCGCTCCACTGATAAGCTTTAGCCAGTAACAGGCAAACCATGAGAAAACAGCACAAGTTGACCATAGCAAGGAATGGCAACCTTAATGGTGACTCCCCCTTGTGGACAGAATTAGCAGTGGATTGATTAGTGGTGCTCGTTGTGGTCAAAATAGAAAATAACAGTCTTAAATGGGGAACAAGTGTCTATATTTTTTGGGTCTGAAAATGGAGGTTGCATGACTGTCTCTACAAACTGGGGAAGGATTTACAAGACAAGAAGTAGGAGGAGAAAAATAATAATTAAGAGAACAAGGTGCCGGTAGCCAGAAATCACTCTGCTGTTGATCTCAGTCAGTGAAAGCCTATAATTAAACTTATAGGGAGGCTTTTCTGAGTGGCTGGTGGTGGTCTAGTTGTAAGTAAGAAGTCGTAGGTTCAAATCTAGTTCCATCCTACTGCCAGAACTACCACCCTTGGTGCCCTGAACAACGACTCCAAGGAAACTGTCCGTGTAATTAGAAATCTACCCTGCTCTGGATAAGGTAGTCTGCTAAATGCAGTAAATGTAAATCTGGAATCGAGTGTAAGATGTGTGGGTTGTGAAATGTCTTTTCTCTGCTGCAACTTTTTGGGTTTTGGTGGTGAAAAATAAACAAAGCGTTTTCTGGCTGGCGCACATATGTCCTAGATGCATAAAACTATTTGTCTACTAATGAGGTAATCCCCTAAACATTATCAGGTGTTCTCCATAACAACACTGTCATTATTTTTTTTGGACAGCACCTGGTTGCTGATTTCTTTCTGATGAATTTGATCCTCTGGGTGGAAGCAAATCCGCAGCATGCCATCCCGTTAAACGCTGGTGACATTCTCGCCCTGTGGTTTAGCATCTCCGTTCCGGCTCACATTTGGCAGGTGCATACTTGACTTCAGAAGCCTGTGAGTCTCTGCTGAATCGCACGCTACGTTTTCAATTCAGTTCAACATTTGTTACGATTTTTTCATGCTGACATCTGGCTGCAAAGCTTTTGATTCCCTCTTTAGTAGACCTTTACTGTAAACTGGTTAAAAGTTACCCGTTTAAAAGGATGAGTTTTTCAGACATTTTAAAAATATGTTGCAGGTGATTGAACAGCCGGTGCGAACAAATCAGATCCCCCGTCAGATCCCCGAGCAGTCCTTCTTTACCAAACCCTTACCAGGCATCATCATGGGTGGCATCCTGCCCTTCGGCTGCATCTTCATCCAGCTCTTCTTCATTCTTAATAGCATCTGGTGGGCTCTTCCTTCATCTCATTAAGTTTTCCATTGCTTCTTTTTTCCTGAGGTGTCAGAATTGTCTGCAGTTCTTTTACATTTCCACTGTCTGTCTACTGGCAGGTCTCACCAGATGTACTACATGTTTGGTTTTCTCTTTCTGGTCTTCATCATCCTCCTCATCACTTGCTCTGAGGCCACCATCCTGCTCTGCTATTTCCATCTGTGCGCAGAGGTGAGGATGGGCACTAACTTGACTTGCGTTAATTTTAGGAGATGTGGCGTTTATTTTAGGAGCACATTTTCATATAATTAAAATATTCAGAATTACTAACTCGTTAATAAAGATTCCCACATTTATAAAAGCATTAAATTTATATTAGAGTGTCTAGTATGCACAGCAGTGTTTTTATACCAGATAGTGCAGATCAGTTTGCAGTTTTCTTTGGCTGTGTTTACTTGCACACTCTTGCTACTGTGGACAAAAACGTCTCGCACATGGCTGAGGTGTTAACTGCACTTTGTGCAGAATTTTTCCTCACCCTTTGGCCTGCAATTATGGCAGGGTTTGTGTTTTAAGCCTTTCTTGTGTTTTGTATTTTCTCTTTGCAGGATTATCACTAGTGGTGGCGTTCCTTTCTCACCAGCGGCTTCACGGCGGTTTACCTCTTCGTCTACGCCCTACATTATTTTATGTCCAAACTTCAAATCCAAGGGGTTGCCAGCACTATACTTTACTTTGGCTACACCATGATTATGGTGCTCTTATTCTTCCTCTTTACAGGTAAGTGGAAGGCTGACTTGAATGTCAGACCACTAACATTTTTTTTATGAAATGTTTCTGCAGTTCCCCTACTAAGAACCAGGGCATGAGATTGTGACAGTACTTATGATAATCTTAAGAAAAGAAAAAACTTTCCTGGTATTGTGGCATTGCAAGAACAGCTTCTCTAAAACATATTGTTTTCAAAACTAAGTGAAGAGTATTTGGAGGGTTATTAAATGTGTATGTTAAGTTGAATTAAATAATAAAATTGACTTATTCTAAATAGAATTAATATAAATGCCCCTACTGCCTTGTTCACACTACATGATTGTGAAATTTGTTTCACTGTACTGTTCTCACCACACAAGACTGCTCTGTTTGATCTGCAAAACAAAGTTCTGTCAGAGGTGGCATGGAAATTTTGACATGGGAAGTCTAACAAAACATGATAAGTTCTGAAAAACTAAGGCTACGTTCACACTGCCATGCTGAAGTGACTCAATCGGATTTTTTGCCTTAATGTGACACAGATCTGATCTTTTCAGGGCTGTGTGGACCTATAAATCTAGAATCTTTTCAAGCCGGAATTTGTGTCACTTTCATATGTGGTACTAAATCCCATACGTATCCGATTTGCGGCCATGCGACCTGAACGTGAACGCTCAGATCGGAATCCGTGTGGCTTTTTGCTTATGCGCATGCGCTGACATCATCAGCCTGCAGCGGCAGCGCAGGAAGGTAAAATGGAAGAGAGCTGCGATAACAGTCAGTGGAAGGATGGAGAAGTTGGGGATTTAATTGACTTTTTCTCCTTTTAGAGCCTGCTCTGTACAGCTGATTCACTGTTTGTAGTCCTCCAGAGCAAGTCTGCGATACATGCGCATGACCTGCGCCCTCCATTTTTTAATGCCATAGAAATCGTCCCACAGATGTAGCGTTTTTTGTTGTTAGTGACGCCCAGTTGACCCATGTAAGCGTGGCAATGTCTTGTATCACGTGGCCGTTCTGTGGAGGACCGATGCGTTCACATGACAGTCAGATACAGGTCACTTGTAGTTCTGAATGTGAACCGTCAATCCGATCTGAGCAAAAAATCGGAACTGAACTTGATGTGGCTGGCAGTGTGAACGTAGCCTTATTGAATGGAAAAAATGAGAATATTTTTTCTTAGCGTGAGAGCTGAGGTGAAGTCCTGCATCTTTCCATCAAGTTGTTAGCCGCTGGCGTGCTCTCACTGGCTAGCTTCTGTGTGACTAGTAGGCTAGCCTTTTTGATCACGTCTGCATAGTATTGACCCTCAAAACAGCCTTGAAATTGTGTAGTGTCAACAAAACTTTACTATACACTGCAGACGACCTGAGAGTTTACACTTTCTTAATAGTTGGCAAGTCATAAATAGAGCTTATGTAGAACTGGTATGACAGAAAATTGAAAGGGTGGTTTTGAAACGTAAAGTGACTTTTTCAAACTGTAGTTTACCATGGAAGAGGAAACCGGCCCATGACTGTTCTCTAAAGAATAGCATATAAGACGTTTTTCATTATTACCTTTTAAAAGCTGAAAACAAAAGGTCTTTTCCCCTTGAGGTCCCTCACTGGTGATAAGAAGTAAAATGACAAGTGACTGAGTCTGACGTCTCACGCATCACGCGGAGTGTTTGTCATGTTCATTCCGTCAAGCTCTGTGGATCCACTGCCAGGACAAGAATGTCATTAATGCTTGTCTTTTCCTTTATCCACGGGTCCAGCTTGAATTTTTTTACTTTTTGATGCTCATTCTCCCAGTGGAGGTTGTTTTTTCAGATTCTTGAGCCCTTTCAAGCCTGAGCAGGTCCTTCACAGAAACAAAGAGTCGTTTTGTTGTGGGATTAAACTCTTCCCTTTATTTTTGTAGTGGAAACAATTCTCCTAACAGTTTTCTTTTTGTAAATGCGTCACGAGGCCAAACAAGCGTCCGGCCAACTCTGTAGCACCCTTTGTGTTTACGCTAACGTGTATCGCAGTGACGCACGACCGAAATAATGTGGCGGCAAGAGCAGGACATGCGTGTTTGCTGTCAGTTCTGCGAACGAAACCGAAGTATAAAAGTTAATAAGTCACCATGCCTGCAAAGCTAACCACTTCCAAAGACTAGCCTCTTGCTGCTCTTCCTGAATCCGGCAATGTTTGTTTTGCGCAACAAAAGTTGAATTATTACATCCGTTTGGCACGAGATCATTATCACAGTTTATTGGCGTTGTAGGTGTCTGACTACTATATGCCCTACTGTGTGTTATGTCTTGCTCTACATTATGAGTGGGCATGGCCGGATGTTAGGATTAGAACTGATACTGAACTACAGTGATTAACTTCTTGTTAAAAACGGTTGTGTTATCAGAACAAGTACCAAAGGTGACTTGAGGGCAAAATACATATCAAGTACAGTGATCAAAACTATGATTAAATAGGTGATTTATGAAACATTAGTGTATTGGTGTTAAATAGTGTATTGAACCATTTTTGTTCTATTACCCACAAATGTGCACAGGAAAACCAGTGGCATGCATAGCGGAGTTTCGAGAAAAAGCAATACGTTTATGTTGCGTGGGGTAAAATTTTGGATTTTTGGTTTTTAGTGTTTTGAAACAGTGGAAGATCTATACTGTACTGTTGTGAAGAAATTTGGCTGAAAAACTTACCCTTTCCATCCTAAAAACGTGACTTTCTTGAGGTGAGGAATTCAATTCCAGCAGAATGTTAAAAGTTTCTGTTTTGGCCGCTCTACTCCAATATTTACGGTAAATCCACTGGTTGACTAGCGTGAAGATATTTCTCCGGAATCCATCTCCGTCTCGAGTTCGGATTAAGCTAACGCGGAAGTAGGCTATCGATGTGGCTGTGAATGCAAGCGTAGGCTAGCCCGTAAATACAAAGCGTAACCCTTGACCGCGCAAAAAGCGTCTGTGGAGTGCTCTGGCCGATAGTCAACTTCAAGGCAGATTTCTCCGTTTCTCACTCATTGACAGGAGAAAACCGACTCCTTTGAATGTTGATATCTCGATCATATATCGTCCGATTCGTTCCATACAGGTATCGTTTTGAAGCTTGATTTATGCCCTTTCATGAAAACATGCAAATTTTGCGACAAGCCACTGGTTTTGCCGTGGAGGGTCACATATAATAATTCACTAGGACTGTAGTTTAGAACGTCTACAAAATGAAAGGATGCACAATTCAAGTCAAATCACTTCACTTGAAAAAGTCCCTCAAAAATCCTAGAAAGGCGACCTCGGCCCCCTATAAACATACCAAAACATCCTTAAAGACGTAAAATAATATTAAGTTCCTCATAACAAAGAAACAGTTGTCACTAATCACCTCGTCAATTTTGAGCGAATATAAACCTTGCTACATAGGTAAAATTAAGTGTCAGGCGCTACTTTCTATGCTGCTCTAGGCGTGTCGGCTCAAAGCGCTGAAGCACCACCACCCATTACTACAGAGCCCCTACCCGTCGACTGTAAAACACACACACTGTTAACAAAAGATCACTCTAAAGTCGTGCAAAACTGTGCCAAAATTTCCCTTGTTGTGCCTTGGCAATATACGTTTCACTGGAAATGATGAAGACAGCGACAGGATAGTGAGCACAGTCTGGGCTAATACGCAAGACAACACGGGATAATGGTGGGGGGATATTTAAGCAGGAGGACAGCGGGGGAAAGGCTAAAATGACAGAGGAACGTTGAAAAAACGAGAGTTAATGGATTAGAGCGGATGGTTTGCTAACTTGTGTTTTACCATGCATTACGCCAGCGCTATAATTCACATCAGAGCTAGCTCTTACGGATTAGCTGCGTGTTCTCATGCAATCGCTAATCATTTGGAGTTCTTTATAACAGCTTAAAGATGTACGTCATATTTTACAGTTTATGACAACACCAAATAGGTAAACGTACACTTGGTGGTTCAACGGCAGCCGCCGGCGGTGGTGAGGGAATGGAGATATTAGCATATGACCGACTCCCTTCGTGAACTAGGCTAGCTGGTAGGCTACTGACGCTATGCAGGTGGGCAGGGCCAGAGCAGTAGATCTGGGCAGGGCTTTGCTAAACATAACCTCTTCACGTAAGCAGGCTGCGGTTTAGTCTTAGACCTACCATAAAAAGCTGTAAAAACTGTTAAACTGCATAACTCCGCAACGACGTAAAACTGACTTCAGGGGTTTTCCACATCTTTTCAGACACATTTCACATGTTACCAACCCAAGGACGGTTTTCACCTTACTGGGTCTTTAATAGTGTTGTCACACAGAAATACAAGAGGTTATATAGTAATGCAACTTTTTCATACTTTTTGGAAAAAATCTTACCTTTCTCTTCCGAAAATATACAAATGGCCCTTTACATACGATGGAGACATGTTTCCCGATTGCTAGTGAGAGTGAGATAAAAGATTAAGATTTATTTTGTCGTATTGCTATCGTCATTGTAAGATTTCATTGAACAAAGTATTGCACATTTCATTTCACAATGTTTTTAGGCTTGTCGTTGGTTATTTACACTTTTATGCTCATGTTTTCAAATGGCAAATAAAATTCTATTCTGTTTTTAGAATTGGCAACATAACATGTCAAAGCGAGGTTAGGTGAGGTATTACTGTAACATAACATTTTTCCTTAATGGTTGCGCCCCCTGTGGCCAAAATATGAAATGGCAACCTTGATTTTGGCCAAAATAGACCAGTAAATATTTCAATAACCTGAACGAAATAGGAATAAAAGAGGGGTTGCAGTTGGCCTAACGACAGGAAACCCACTGTCCCGCTCTCCTCAGTGAGATGTGTGTCTCTATGAAAGTGATTATCAAGAAAGAAACCATGAAGAGCTAGAAGAAATAATGAAGAGAATAAGCTGATATTCTGTAATTCCAATGATACGACTGTTTAATGTGACTGCACTATTAACCGTTCAAGTCACACACTAATGCAAACAGACTTGATACGATATCTGGATGACATCCCTTATCAGTGTCTAAGAATATTTGCGTCAGTAACGTTTGTAATGTTTTAATGCCGAAGTAGGTGGTCTTTACCAGCTCGTTGAGGGGGTACAATTAGGTCGCATTTATCTCTGGGTAAGTGTAAACACTGTAAATGTTTTTTGTTTTTTTTCCTGGCCATGCTTCACCTCATAAGAAGCTGGGTTAAAAGAGGCTACGAAACTCACTCCCGTCCATTAGTGTGAGAGAGAGAGTCGCGCCTCACACGCCGGCCTCAATCAAATCTCCCTGATTCTTTTGACGAACAGGAGAAGATACTCCCGTTTAGACAGTCGAGTAAAGCGCACCTGCCAACCTGCTGCTAACCTCCTTCCCTAAAATTAAAATGCTAATCTCTTCTCTTGAGCACCCGTGGAAATTGTGCCCACGAGTCGGCTCCGAATTCCCGTCCGGTCGAATCCACTGCGTTACAGAATGCGGGTTTCTTGGGATCCGGTCTTGAAATGTCAGTGTTGTTGAGAGATCAGGGAGGTAATAGCGGCTTAGAAGTCTCCCGATCGTTACGACTAATACACAGAACGGTCCTTACAATGCCGTATGATTGCGCGCGCCGTTGCCACACCGCTTGTTTGTTGCCATGGATTCTAATAGATGCTTCAGAAGCCCTGGCTACTGCTGTTATGGCAACTTTGCCTTGCCTGCGCTCAATATGAAGACAGGGAGTGGGTTCCTGCGATCGGCCCCGAAGTTGGCCAGTCCCTCGAACGGCTCTATTTTTCTAGGTCGAGGTGGTGAGGAGTTGACATGGTAACAGCACGTTGCAGCTCCTTCTGCTAGAAAACACCCACGCCAGTTTAAAAACCAGGTGACATGGCCGAGAAAGTTGGGTTAAGCACTTGTGATGGAGCTGGCCGTTTCCTCATCATCTTTCTCCCTTTTGTGTGAGTGAAGATGACATAACTAGATTATTCTGTATTATTCAGATTCAGCGGACAAGGATTTGACGTCTGCCGATATCACAGTGAGATCTGCACCGAGATGATTTCAGTTGGATTCGATTCAATTCAGGAGCCTGCGATCGATATGATGCCATCATATGCAGATTTATCACTGTCATTAACATTCATATCAAATCACGAAAAGCAACTAGAACAATCAATTGACTTTTTTGTTTCTGAGCTCAATCCAAAAACTATTCTTTCTGTTAGTAAATTCAGGCCACCAGAATAAAAGTTCAGTAGAAAGTGCCTCGCCTGGTGGGGGATGTTACTTATTCCACATGGAGTGACACTGCCAGTGTGTATGTCCTTGGATGCTGACCTTGTAAAGACCCTACCTAATTCATTTACTTCTCAAGTTGTCAACTGGGGGCAGTTGATAGAGTAACGGTTTGTTAGGGAGTTCGCCCCGTGATCAAAAGGTCGCTGGTTCAAAAACCAGGACCGGTAAAGGGGTACCACTGTGGTACTCATGAGCACGGTACCATCCCCCAAGTACTGCTCTCTGGGTGCTGCCTATGTCAGCTGCCCACTGCTTCTTCACGTATGGGTCAAATGCAGAGGTCACATTTCATTGTGGTGCATCTCTGCAGTGTGTTCACAATGACAAGTATTCACTCACTTTCACTTATTCATGCGTTCGTTCATTCGTTCATTCATTATCCAAACCTCTTAATCAGCTTATCCCGGGAATTTACGGACACAAGGCGGAGACTAACCAGCACACACCGCAGGGCACGCACACAACCACACTGTCACCGTACAGGCCTATTTAGAGTTGCCGACTAACCTACAGTGCATGCTTTTTGTCGGTGGGAGGAAACCGAAGCACCCAGAGAAAACCCACGTGAATGCGGAGAGAGCACGCAAACTCCACACAGAATGGCCCTACGGCCAACCTGGGGATCGACCTCAGGACTTTCTCGCTGTGAGGCGGCAGCGCTAACCACTGGACCGGTTATAATTGTGTGCCGCCCCACTTTCACCCATTTTAAGCATATTTTGTTGTGCAGTAAATGCCATAAATACAGTCGATGCCATTTGAGTAAATAATTGTGATCAGAATAAATAAGGGGAGATGATTAGTATTAATATATCTCATTCAGAATTACTGAGTAATGATTGGATACTATATTAATTGATGGAGAAATTGTTATTAATGGCAGTCCTACATTAATGTCAGCAATTTGTGCCACGCCACAGCCTGAACAGAACTCCGCAGGACCCATGTGCATGTCTGTCATTATTCTAAGCACATTTCTTTATGCAGGGAATGTCATAAATACAGTAGAAAACAAGTAATTGTAATGATTAAGTTAATAATTCAATTATTTTAGAATATTGTGAATGTTAGTCTTAATTATAACCAGTTAAATAATTATAATGAGCTCATTGTTTAGATTAATTGGCTAACAGTCCACACATGAATAGATGGTGATGGTGATTGCTTAAAAGGTGTTGCAGCTCTTTAATGGGTCTCATTGAAATTCTTGTCACGATGCAAAAAGGCGTATACTGTCCATCAGTATAGTAAACACACAATGCAGAGACTTCATTACATTCAATTACTGTGCCAGATCTGTTCGAATAATCAAAGGTTAAGACCAGAGCTTTCTTTGGAGCAAGGAATTCTAGCGAAAGACCATGAATGTTGGAAAACTGAAATGTAGGCGTATACATTTCATTGGCTTTAAATCAGCAGAACGACAGAAGGCCTCAACTTCGGCTACAAGCAAAGCAAGTTATTGTGCCAAGCTGCAAGACCGAATATTACACTTATTTTTTAAAACATATTTGACTACAATTCTGTAATTATAAAACAGTCAAAAAAACGATGAATAAAGTGTTTTGTGTTCATTTGATGGATTCTTTTTCAAATGAAAAACACAAGGATGTTAGATTAGTTTCACCACGTAACCCTCGCAGAAGCCTCTTCAACACACAAATTAAATATTGGACGTGTTTCTTCAGGTACAGTTTTGTTGATCGGCTCTCATGCTCTTATGCACCGGACGCTTAGTGTCCACAAGAGCACTCGAGCCAAACCCAAGACTGAAGCATGGTACATGTGAATAAACACTCAAGCTGCTGTCGTCTCACATGGCCGTTTGTTTCTCTCTCTCTCTGTAGGAACCATTGGCTTCTTCGCCTGTTTCTGGTTTGTAAAAAAAATCTACAGCGTGGTGAAGGTGGACTGAGGCAGGATGATCGGCCCTTGGCACGGGGAAAAGTCACGTGCTCTTCGCTGTTGGACCAACAGACGCCTAGGTGAACCGTGTCCAGAACCAGTGTGCACCTGAGATGAAACCGTCCTTTATTTAGAAACTAGCACATTAACTGTCATAATTTAATGCTTCTTTAGTCTGTGATTGAGTCGGCTCCATTCGGACTGTGATTGGAGCGGACATCCAAAGATGGTGTGTAGGCAGGGCCTAAGGTGTTGGCTCATGAACGTTTAGGATTACAGAATTTGTGGTGAAATGAAAGTCCGTGATCGCTTTGTAGCAACAGGGGCCCTTTCCTGGTCTCATGTCCTGAAGGGCTTGTTAAATAAATTATGATATCTACATTCCCACTTGTTCTGAACTTCATGGGCATGCTGGTTATGCCATTTTGCATGTGATAAGGATAACACCTCAGCGAAAAAACAAAAACATTAAATAAAAAATGAACTGTTGGGGGCAGAAAGAAACAGAGGCTCCTGACTGTTCACATCTGGCATTAACATGTGTCTTTACTGATCCACTCACAAAAGTGCTAAGCCCTTAGTGCAAGTTTGGATGCACCCAAAATCAGATTGAGCTCCCATTGAGATCAGAGCTCTCTGAACACATTTGAAGCAGGTTTGGGTTATTATGGACCAAGAAGTTATAGGTGCTTGGAGCAGTCACCTTGTGATCAGGATCACCCAAGACCCATGTTTAGTGCTGTTCCTGTACAGTGCAGGAGAAGTTGAAGCAGACCAGCATCCAGTTTTATCATTTGTACATCAGAGATGCCTTCAGGGAGGTTTCTACCTCTTTACACCTTAAAGCCCAAACGCATGGCCGTACTAAGTGAGGAGAACTTAAACATGTTCATATATCATGTATAAATGCTGTTCGCTATCATCCTTTTATATTGAAATTCTGTTTTTTAACCAGTTCGTCTTTATGTTCAGTCTTCGAATGTTGAGCCTGAAAAAATGTGACTATTTTTGGGCTTTTTTAAATAATATTGTAATCATACAGCAGCGAAAGAAACCAAAAGCTTTCATTTCACAGTTCTGTCAATAAAATGAGTAAGTGATTTCTTTCTTTTTTTCCTCAAAAATGCTACTTCAAGCTGCTTCGCCTTTTTTTAAACAGCACCTGGTGAATGAAAGCAGAAATATGCAACGTAAGGTAGAGGATATAAAAGTGCAGCCAGTTTGTTTTAAGAACTTTAATTTAAAGGCCCAGACGTTTGTGTTGAGCTTAATTTAACCCATATAAGGTGTACATAAAAATTCTTGTACCATTAAACAAAAATAAAGCACAATATTAATCGTTACAATACTACCTCTCAATGTTGGTTTTAAAAGTCCATTGTTAAGATTTCAAAGTAAGACTACAAAGAAATAATGTTTACCTATTTTCAGTACTGTTTGAACCGATTGTGCACAGTTGGCAGATGAGGAAACATCTGGTGAAGTGACATCAGATATTCAGATGAAATGTGGAAAGAATTCAAACATTTCAGATTGACGTAAAATTCTAAACTGTAAACACAACAGCTAGCAAAAGAAACTTCCTGTGGGATGTACTTTCACTCATTAGGAATGGTCAAAGTTACCCAGAATGCTTTAACTTTTTCAGACACTGATAAAGGACCTATGCCAGTAGCTATTCATGTTTCTGTTTCCATCAGTGAGTAAAATCATATCAGAAAAGAGATGTGCACAGAGAATGGGAACACAGACAAATAGAGACACAGGAACTACAGATGCAAAACCACTCATAATGCAGTGTTCCAAACCACATGCTACCATTCCATGTAGGAGACTAAACACTAACAATATTTTTGCTGTATTTTGGAACACAATACCATTAATAAGTATGGAAACACCTTTTTATTTGTACTGTATTTTCCAAAAATATAGTTAAGACACCAACTTTGGAAAAAAAATGGAATTGTGTAGTAACCAAGATGTTTCAAATAACGGCTCTTTTCTTTAGACATCCCGTGCTGAATTAACAGCCTCTTAGTTGTCTCTTAGTCAGCATTTTAAGATACTTAGATCATCTCCCATTCCTACAATTGAATTCAATTAAATAGATTTGTATCTCCAGAGTTTCTTAACAGACTACAGACTTTTGGTGTACAGTCTAGTTGTAAAACAAATTTTGAACATCATTAAATTTAAAAAGATGCTGAGACTTTCTAATCAACCAGCTGGCTCGACTTTTAACTGGTAACTATTCGTCTACAGAACTGTTACCTAGACAGATGGACATCTTTTAGCTTGTTTTAAAGTGCGATCAGTCAGTGAATTACGATGTTTTCTCACATTTAGTTCAGAGACATAATGCATGCAGGACTGTTGTTTTGTGTAGAGGTTATAAATGATGATTAGGACAATGTAAAAAACAAAGATACACAGACACACACACACACAATTATAACTGGTCTTTGAGAGATCCAGAAAGTGAGATCCAACCCCAGTATTTTGCTAGAGTAGACAGTAATATCAGTGGTGAAGGTGACGTTCCGGCTTCATCGCTATGCACAGTGAATATTGCTCCGGACTTTTGGTCTCCTAATGATATATTGTTATTTTTGTAATACTAATACTGGCATCTATGTTACAGAGAAAAACTGTCTTATACATCAAAGAAATTTCAGTAATGTTCAGGGAGCGTTCTGATATTCCCACTATATGTTCTGGCAGTCTTTTTATCCAAATACCAGAAAGATCAATATTTTAAAATATTGACCGTTAACCACATCACATTCATGCATCGTCTATCTTTCACACCAGTCAGTTACAAGGCAAAGTTCAATGTGTAGCAATGTCATCACACTGGATTTTGAATGCAGAAGCAAGAATGTTTGCTCCTCCCACTCTAGTCCACTTCAGAAACAGATAAAGTGCCGTTAGGGATCATCAACCCCTGAATGTTCCATCCGTGGCTTTACTCATTTAATTACACTCCCTAAAACAGCCAGGCAGAAGAAACCACACAGAATCTAGACAACTCTTAGAGAGAGATGGTCTAAAGAAGAGCTGACCACTTAAGAGGCAGCAGAATACTGGAGCTCAGTGATCACGAGGTAAGAGAATGCACACAAACAGTCCTACACCCTGAGATCTTTGGCAAGCTGGCTGCTTGGGAACTTTGTCAAATCTAATGAAGATGAGTTGCCAAAATAGTAGGAATAGTAGGTTGGCATTAGACACACAACCTTTCATGTTTAAGCACCTTAATGTTTTTTTTCATTCCTTTGAATCTACTTGGGATATTGAGAGCACAGAAGTCAAGAACTGGTAAACCAGCTTTACAATGCCGGTGCGCACTGGCGCATTTTTGGGTCTACCAAATATCAGGCTTGTTTCTGTTGCCTGAAGATTACGTTTCTTGTTTCTCTATTTTCCCAAAAAGGGTAAGCTGATACAGCAGAAGCCAAAACCTTAACACTGCTTTGCTTTGATAAAACTGGAATTTTGTCACTCAATCTTTAGCATTCTCCATGAAATACACTGATATGTATTTTTACAAAATTAATAAAAATATGTCCAGGGACTCCTATGCAAATAAGAATGTAAAATCTGTGTTTATAAACCAGGTTTCCGTCCTGCCTTTAGAACGATGAGGTTTTCTATAGCTTGCACTCACATAATGTTCTTACTTGAATTTACAAATTTACAATTTCACAAAATGACAAACATTTATATTTCTAATATTCACATTCCAAAAAAATTGTAAACATGTATACTACATTCCAAAATTAGACCCACCAACTCATAACAATTCTACATCCACAAGTCATCAAATGCACTTCTTATTCTGCATTAGGATCTTTTACCAAAACGTAAATCGTTCAGTGGTTGATATGGACCTGTACATTGTATTTTTTTTGTTTGTCAATACGTTCAGTGTGGTATGGGACCATTCTGAGTTTTATGTCATTTTGAGTTATTTTCGCTATTAATACATGACACAACTTGGCAGCGAACATTCACTCGCTCTCTTATAAATGCTCACTTCACTTGTTGCTGTGAACTGTGAGCTCCCTCTCAGAGCTCAGGCTTATGGAGGTGGTCTCTTTGTGGCTCTCTTTGGACCTCCGTTCCGTAGGCGATGATGATGTGGTCCCTTCCTCCCAAGTACGAAGTGGGCACACTCGGGCAACGTGGCTGTGATGCTGTTGATGCACGGAGCGTCCGTCTGTCACCGTAAAGCAGCTGTCAACCCCTGAACCCCGAGCTGACCGGCTCTGACCGCACAACGGGCCGCAGAGCAGGGCCAGAAACTCCTTGCGGACACTGCGGTGCATGTAGCCATAGATGTACGGATGCAGGCAGCACTGCAGAAAGAAAAGGACGAGAGCCAGTGAAGCTAACCAGGGAGGCACAGATGCACTGGAGCGCATGGAAACAACACTCAGAATGCTGTAGGGGCCCATGCTGAGGATGTAGGAGGCCATGACGACAAACACCACCCGCGCTGCTTTGCAGTGGTAATGAAAGCGCCGGTGCCTGTTCCTGGTGGGGTACGTGGCTGAGAAGGAACCTTCAGGTTGTGGCGGCTGCTGTGACTGATGCTGCTGCTGCCTTTGGGGACTGGAGCAAGGGGCCTGTGAGTCTGGGTTTGGATTTGACTGAATGGGGTGTACCAGAGCATTCTGGCGCCTAGCTGCCCGGAACACCATCCAGTAGCAGCCCAGCATAATGGCCACAGGCAGCCAGAAAGAAAGTGTGGCCACAAGAGTTGAGTAAGAGTAGCTGGAGGACCAAACCACCGTGCAAGTGTTGTGGCGACGGTCGAAGTCAATAGCACCCCACCCATAAAGAGGCGGTGTGCTCTGAAGCAGACCAAGCAGCCAAGTGAGGGCAATGAGGTTGGTTCCCAGGTGTGGCGTCATCCGAGTGGGATAAGACAGCGGGTGGATGATGGCCAGGTAGCGGTCCACCGACACCACTATGATGGTGTTGACGCCAGCAAAAGCAAAAAGGTGCATGAGGACGATCAGAGCCTGGCACAGACGAGTGTCCAAGGGCCAGACCTCGGGAACAGTGGCAGCGATGACAAAGGGCATGACCAGCACAGTCTGCAGCAGGTCGGCCAGCAGCAGGTTGAGCACGAAGCGGTTGGCCACATGCAGCAGCTGCGGCTTGCGCTGGAACACCAGCAGCACCACCACGTTTCCAAAAAGCGAGGCACAAACAATGGCCGAGATGAGGACCATCTTCACCGTGCTGTTCACCAGCGAGGGTGACTGGAGGGCACCTGGGTCCCAGGGCACCGTGCTGGAATTAGAATGCATTCTGGGAGTCTGCGCTGCGGGCATGGTGAAGCTGATGAAGTGGGTGACAGTGCATGTGGATCTTTCCTAAACTCCAGCAACACCTTGTGTGGCTTGCGTGGACCCTTTCTCCTTCACTGTGTTCTCCGTCACCTTTAAAGAGAGGACAATGGAGAAAGGGATGTGCACTTACAGATCTGAATCTAAAGAATGTCTGCACCCTTGTGTGGTGGTAGTCTAGTGGTATGATACTTGTCTACTGAGGACATGAGCCAACTTTTAATACCAAGTGGATCCAAAGAGCCTTTCCCTGCGATTAAGTAGTTTTTCTCTCCACCAAGCAAGACCCTTAACCCCAAGTTGGTCCAAGCAGACTGTCCCTGTAAATGGAAGTGTGGTAAATGTTGTTCATGTAAACATGGGTTTCAGACTGGCACTATCCAACTTTCAGCACAACTATTGCACCTCGCCCCCAGGAAGATCTTTAACCCTAAGTCGCTCCAGGGAGATTCCCTGTAAGTCGCTATGGATAAGCGAGTCTGATAAATGAAATGAATGTAATCTCCCTTGTGTGGTTCTTTACTGGTAGGACACTTGGCTACGAACCAGGAGGTTCTGCGTTCAGGTCTAGCAGTATCATACATCCAGCTCAACTACCACCAAACCCCTGAGCAAGACCTTTAACTCCAACTTGCTTCAGGGAGACTGTCCCAGTAATTAGGAAATCTGAGTGTCCCTGCATCAGAGGATCTCATGCTACAAACGTTAATATGTGAAAGCATGAATATTCTTTAATCCAATCAGTCTTCATCACCGTTCTATGTCTAATCTGCTCGCTCCTATTTTTCCGCCAACATTACTGCAGAAAATAGAGCTAATTGGCAGCATCGATGATAATAAGAAAATATCACGGAATCAATAATAACGTTTCAATGAGTAGCGAGGCCAGTTGACATGCTACACCACCCACGCCCGATGGTCCCAGCGTCTCTTTGATGTCATTGTGTTGCATTTTTAGAATCTGTCGCCTGTTTCTCCCCCAAAGGCGACAAACATCTGGAGAACCACAGCTGTCGAGATTCCATTGTTCCGCGATCGCTGACCTGGACACAGCAAAAAGCTGTCACGGTCCGAATATTTACAATAAATTAAATGACTTCTATTCTATTTTACCTGGCAAAAAAGACCATCAGCGGCGAATCGTCTGTCTCCGTGGTGCCCGTTTTCGGTACGTCCTCTGTACCGCTTGCCCCATTGACGGCGCTTTTCTGTAATCGCGACGCGGCGCCCCCATTTTAGGCGAGCAAACCGTATCCCCACCTCGCGCACATCGGGGCTTTCAGTCGTTCGTCTTCACCTTCCTCATGTCACGGCAGGCAGCGCGAGGGGCAGAAATACACAAGCGCGATGGCGAATGTGGCGCTAATCCCGCAGTGGAGCCGCGGCGCGCGCAGGAGCGTCACACCGTGTCCATGCGCCTGCTCGCTCGTCGCCTCCACCGCGGCTCCCGGTAGCGTGATCCGCTTCCAGTCGCCTTGTGATGCCACCGAAGGAATAATGCAATGAGAGGAACGCTCTTACGTAGGACATGGGTGGTTTTCTACATTTGGAAAGGAGGTACCAAAAAGGCGATCAAAATAACATGCGTGGATGAATGAATTAACTGATTGATGAATAAATCAGAGATGGCGGTGAAATAAATATTCCTGTATAAATCTGCCCAGGACTTTGTTCATCATCTATTCTACTGACGTTAGTTATGTAATATTATACTGCCATAATCTAATTGCTTGTTTAAGAGTGAAACTGGGCTCGCAAATTGCTGTCAGCTGTCAACTGAATTCAGCTTCGTTAACATTTGGTTTTACATTAAAACTGGGGTACCTTGCTTTAAACTTAGCCCTCTGGAGCTGGGTTAAGGGTCTTACTAGATGATTAATGATGTTAATGGTGGAGGAATAACAGAGCTGGACTTGAACCCACACCTCTTGGTTTATTGACAAGTATCCTACTTCTAGACCACCACACAAGGAACTTATAGTTTAGTATAGTAGCATAGGTCTAAGGTCATCACTGGCGTGAAGGAAAGATCCACATGGGCTATCACCTACACTGTTAGCGTCTAAGGAATTCAAAACACAATTTGTGGCTTGTGCTCTGGCCTATCCAGACTGATGTATGTGAATGTTCTATAGTCCACCAAGAGAACATGTTCTTCAAACTAGTAAACTCACACTTCCAGGTTCAGGGTTAATAAGTTTTAGTCCCTGTTTGAGAAGAGCTTAATCAATATCTATAGTCAGGTGTACATAAATTAAAGCTACTAGATAACTACACCAAAATACACTGATTGCAGGAGAGACACATTTTATATATTTTTAAATGGTTGATTAGTAAATAAGCTAAGAAGTAAAGTTAAGCATCTAGATGCTATCTGATGAGATGAGTCTTCAGATGATGTTTTTTTTTTTTTTTTTTAATACATTACAGCATTTAGCAGATGCTAGTATCCTCTTCTGCTTTTACAGGGATAGTCTCCATGGAACAAGTTGGAGTTAATGGCCTGATGATTTACCTGGTATTCATCCGCCCCAGCATAATCTGTCTCCAACCCAGGCTTTCAGTCATTTAAACCACTGTGACACCACTACCACATATGCACCACTGTGGTACCACGACTGAGAAGATGAAGCATGTTCCTCATATTGACAGGGAATTTAAATGACCTGACCCTGAAGACCGACAAACACTAATCATTAATAGCATTACATGGTGCAGTATATATACTTTGAGATATTAATGTGTCAGCAGTTACAAGTCTGCTTTATTGGAATTGCTTGGGTTATAAACATTTCTTTTAATTTTCTGTCATTCCTATTACTGTAGCATGCTTTGTTTGCTAATCTGAAGTAGAACATCTGCCTGAATGACTAAATGCAAATGAACATGTGCATGTAGGGGTGTGCATGTGGGTGTAGGTATAAATAAATCAAAGTATTGGCACGCTGTGATTTATCTGTCCCACACATCCTTGGCAACCAAAATAATGCTTTAGGATTACCATTAGCCATTATGGAGCTGCTTTGTAAAGAATACTGTATGATTCACCCAATCAGTTCATTTGGGCTTCTAGGTCATACAGACACATGAATGGATAAAACACTTTTTGCTTCACTTTTTGATTAAAAAAAGTCTTGATCGAAAATTGTCTGAAATTGTGAACTTAAAAAGCCAAGTAGCTTTATTTGAACTGAATATATTGAAAAGCAAGAGGCTTCAAAAATCAGATTGCTTCATAGCTCTCATGCTTTGAATAATTATTTTAGTACAGATAGTTTGGTACAGAGGTTGAGACTTACAATGCAATACCACAAAACAAAATTTCAGGAGGAATACACACATGGAATCAAAGGACAACATATTCAATTTGAGTTTGAGTGAGCTTACATATAGTAGACTATAAGATTTTTTACTATCAGTGTAAAATACATATTTGAGATTCTATACAAAAATACTGTGGACTGAAAATCTATTACATAATATAAATTCCCATTATTGTGTTTTAACTAGAGATGCACTGAAATGAATTTTTTTGGCCAAAACCGAAAACCAACAATGAGGCCGAAACCTGAACACCGAAAGAAATTATCGTGCCAATTTTTTGTACCGTTGCTGTTATGGCTGGGACTGTGTGTACTTATCTCACTAAAGTCAAGGCATTGCAATTGCATAAATGAATATTCAAGAATAAATCAATTACAAAACTATGACAATATTTATTTGGCACTGAATGCTGACATTCCAACAATGCACAATATAAAATAACATTCTAAATAAAACATTTTACTTGTCCGGACTCCTGAATAGCCTACAGACCCATAACTGACTGTTGAAAGATATGTAGATTTATGTAGTATAGAAGTGCTGGAACTGTAGACGTAATTACTAGAAATAGTAAGAACAGTGTCTGTTTTATTGACTTGCAGGTTTTTGTTTTTGTTTTAAATACAGAGACATTCTATGACTTTACAGAGAAAAATAAGATTAGTACCAGGTGGAACTTTATCAATTTGGTATCCATCTGGATACAGAAATTATTTTATAACAAAAAATTAATACTTTTTCTATATTTATCTTTTCCTATTGGTTACTATCTAACATTATAAAGTGGAAACAATCAATATAAAAAGATGAAATACTAAAGTACTGGGTAACTTTGAGCCAATTTGGACATCTAAAAAAATAATTGGCGTATTTGCACAAATTTGCACAACCATTGAACATATTTATCAAGACAGTAGTGAGACCAGCCATGTTGTACGGTTTGGAGACGGTGCCAATGAGGAAAAGACAGGAGGCAGAACTGGAGGTTGCAGAGCTCAAGATGTTGAGGTTCTCTTTGGGAGTGACGAGGATGGATAGGATCAGGAATGAGTTCATCAGAGGGACAGCTCATGTTAGATGTTTTGGAGATGTTTTGAAGTCAGAGAGGCCAGACTGAGATGGTTTGGACATGTCCAGAGGAGAAACAATGATTACATAGCTAGAAGGATGCTGAGGTTGGAGCCACCAGGCAGGAGGCTGAGAGGAAGACCAAAAAGGAGATTTATGGATGTGGTGAAAGTGAACATGAAGTTAGTTGGTGTGAGGGTAGAGGATGCAGAGGATAGGGCTAAAGGGAGACAGATGATTCGCTGTGGCGACCCCTGAAGGGAAAAGCCGAAAGAGGAAGAAGATTGAACATTGTATTTATGAATCACTGGTCACCTTGTAACTGACTGTATCTGCACAAATCTTTGAAAAGTATCGTCGTCTCGTCTCTCTGTCTGTACAGTATTATGGCAGAGACGACAATAAAGTTTACTTTGACTTTGAAAATTAGCTGCTTTTGGACTTTCTGGGAAATAACTACATTTCCCACAATCCCCCGGTGTGCGACGCAAGTCGCGTCACAAATGTGATTACGGCGCGCCCGAAATAGACTAGAAATGATCAATAATTGGCTATATTGTGAGTAGAACACTGTTTTTTGGGGGGTTTCATCTAAAATATGAGTTTTGTCTGTAATAAAGGGGAAGATCTGACTGAACTAGAGGCGTTTCACGTAAGAGCCGCTCAAACTCACTTGCGCGTGTGTTTACACAGCTGACCGGCGAGCAGCATAATAAACATTACAATAACAGTGTCCGCTTTTCTCATTTTATTTTTTCTTGAATTGAGAGAGACCTTCGCCATTGGGGATTGGAATGAAGAAAAAAAAAACTAGTCGCAAAAAAAAAAAAAAAAAAAACAAACAAAAAAAACGATAATCCAATATTGGTCATTTTCGGCTGAGTATTTTCGGTGGCCGAATTTTCGGTGCACCTCTAGATTTAACGTGTTATTGTTTAGTTCTAAAACCTTAACTAATCACTTGTTTGTTCTAAAAGCTTTGTTAAAACATGTTATGTCCACCTGAAATGTTATGTTTGCTATGACTTGGTCTTTGGTTTTTAGTCTGCCTTTATCGACTATTAAAGTGACCACATTGGTCTTTGACCAGTGTTCAAAGACTGAAAATTAGGCAATTAATTATTCACATAGATGATCATTTTACCAAACTAAAACGCTGCAGGTGATTTGCACGTTTATCCATGCGAGGTGAAAGATGGCAATGTGCTGCGAATTCAGTTGGTCTCAACCTGTAGCATGGGGCTCCCTAGTGGTGGCGAGGAAGTGCTGTGCAAAAGTTTTAGGCAGGTGTGAAAAAATGCTGTAAACAAAGAATGCTTTCAGAAATATAAATAATGTTTGTTTATTTCATCAATTTACAAAATGCAAAGTGAGCGAACAAAAGAGAAATCTAAATCAAATCAATATTTGGTGTTACTACCTTTTGCCTTCAAACCAGCATCAATTCTTATAGGTACACTTGCACAAAGTCAGGGATTTTGTAGGATTCTAGTCATTATATTATTTTCTAGTCATTATATTATTTTGTAGTCATTATATTATTTTGTAGGATTATAGGATTATAGATCTGTGGTTAGTTCTCCAAGATGTTTGGAACAACCTACCAGTCAAGTTCCTTCAAAAACTGTGTGCAAGTGTACCTAGAAGAACTGATGCTGTTTTGACGGCAAAGGGTGGTCACACCAAATATTGATTTGATTTAGATTGCTCTTTTGTTCATTCACTGCATTTTGTTGATTGATGAAAATAAATGATTAACACTTCCATTTTTGAGCGCATTCTTTGTTTACAGCATTTTTTCACACCTGCCTAAAACTTTTGCACAGTACTGTAAATGTAATGAAATTAAGTCTGGAGACATAATTATACAGTAAAGCACACGTCCCTTTTTGTTTTCTACATTTATTTATTTACAAATAATTTACATTTAACTTATTTTGTGACGTTCAGTCTTGTTAAGGCCTATTTAGCATGGCGCTAAAGAGATTATTATACATTTGCTGTAAGCATTATTAGCTATTGCTGAAATTTTCTGTGCATCAATTTGTGGGTCTTTTAAGGCCAAACTATAACGTTAAGGCAATAGAAGAAGGTACATTGAGAGCTGTTGTTATTTTTTTTACTCCAGGAAGCTAGCATTCATCTATGTCTTCACACACAGATTTAAAAATGTGTTAAATATATATTCTGGGGAGGTGTCAGTATAAATTTGGGTGTCACTTGAATTACACTGGAAACTGGCTATGCTATTAAAAACACTTGAGGTAAAGACGAATGCATGTTGTGAAGAGAAGCAAGTCCTGGATTTGATGTGCCAGATAGACAGGAAGTGAACTATGAGAGAGCAATAACAGCAATTTCTGAGAAGGAGGTGAAGAGAAGGTTAGGAAAAAAACGCTATCAAATTCTAAGCACAAACAGGATGTTCAAGGCAAATTTATGAGAGAGGAGACAGAATGACAGAATAATCATTTGTCTGAGAGACTGGTAGAGACTCTGTTTTGAATCCAGTTCTAGAAAAAAAAGCCTGCAATAAAGGAGCTACAACAGGAAAAGTCAGAATTAATGGTAGTCATACATTTGATCAGAAAGGGGTTTACAGTGAACTTTCAGAACCTTTCAGATCAAGGCACTACCCTTTGTTTCCAAGGCACCAAGCTCAGGAGAGGAGTATAGAGACTGATAAGGAGAATCCCTAGAATTTTAAAAACAAAGTGCTGTAATAGCATCTCAACCGGACAGGCAGGGAGGAAGCGGAAACTTCAGCAGAGAAAAGAAGGGAAGAGTGCACGCGAGAGTAAGCGTTCATTCCACTGGAACGGCATGGAGCCTGAGCAGCGGCCCTGGGGACTGTAGATGAGAGTGAAAAGAAAAAAACATTAACATGCAGTGCAGGAGTCAGCGGAGGCGAGAGGAGACCTAGGAAACAGGGAACAATGAGATGCTCTGCAGACTCAAGGGCTGTATAAAGCCCTGGAGCAGGGGGAATTACAAAAGAGACTAAGGTGAGAACTGCCCTAGGGTGGTGTGTGGGCCATGATGTTGTAAAGATGGAGGAATTCTCTTTTTTATAAGAGTGTGTATCATACATATCTAACCCATAGATAGTATTAAAAAGGATCAGGAAATAGAAATCATGAAATAACTGACAAAACAATTCTACCTGTCCAAGGGCTAGTCAAGAACAACAGATGCAGGTCAGAAGATTGAATGGTTTAATGTACAAGATTTAAGATTCTTCAGTTGTTACACAAATAGTGAAATGTATCCTGACTCGGCTATTAAAGGTTAACAAATATATTAAGCAAAGGGAAATATGAAAAGGCTAAAACTAAGGTTATACAAATCTATTGAAAAACTGCATATCCTAAATAAACATTACTTACAATTTTAGTAACTAGTAACAAATCCAGTGTGCTACTAAGCAACAATGTAACCTTTTTTTTTTTTTTAAAGAAAGACATGATTTGAGGGAGCTCCAGTTACTGAGAGACTGGACAAAGAAAAGATAGCATGGCAGAAGTTTGTGGAAAGTGGAGAGGAAGCAGAGCTAGCAATGGAAAATTTATTGCCTGGTAGAACTGGAGCTGTTAAATGTCAGCACATAAGTAAGTAAATAATCAATCAATCAATCAATCAATCAATCAACTATGAACTACCTGCTCCACTTCATAACTTCTGGTATTTTAAAAACAAGGAGGTGTGAATAGCTCCTTACTTTCTACTGATTTTTAAGTTTTCCCTGATAAAATATCTTGTGATGAAACGCTTACCAGTCGAAGTTTACCTGCTGCTGTTTTAGTGATTCCAGTTGTACTCTGCAACAACCACCTTTAAAACTTGACTGACCCAAACCCTGACCTCACCCCAACTTGAATGGGTCCCTGAATTTGAAGCCACCATCAGTTGCTCCAGAAAACTTCAAGTCTGTCAGAACTCTGAGACAGAATGGGGTACAATATAGAAATACAGTCCATAAAATGAACAATCCAGCTCCCAAATTTTTGCTTTCATCCAATCAGAAAATACTGTTTTTGGATTATGTAGAATTAAGTATATTTTTCCTAGCCTCCTTTACAATCTCACACAACCTGTTGTACAACAGCAGAACACAGTTGACATGACGGTCCTAATGCAACTAGGATATCTGGCAGAAATGTTAAAATACTCAAAGAGTACATTTTGTTTGTTTGTACAGTATGTTAACTATTTGTATGAAAGGGAAAAAGCAGTAACAGTATCAGTAGAATTAAAGACTAAGCTCTGTCCAGTAGATATATTTATCTTTGCTGCTGCGCCATCTCCTGGACATTTTTTGCAATCCATGTTTCCCGAGTCCCACAAAAATGATTATTCTTGGATTTAGAAAATTAAAGCAACTACAACAGCAATAATAAAACAATAAAACAAGTAAAAACAATCATGATAAAAATGATTGAAATGCAACTATTTCCCGTAAGAAAATATCAGTTTAAAATAGTGTTTGTGTGTCTGTGTAAACCCTTATTAGATTCATTTCATTTCCATCTGGTCCTTTACTCGATACTGTTTGTTCTTTATTTGTTGCTTTAGTTTGACTTTTTATTAGAATATAGTTATTTAAAATTCTAAGCATCATGTCAAAAATATTATCATTAACAGAAATATTGTGGTCATATAGTGTAAAAGATACTATATATATAATTAGTTATTTATAAGTCTGAAGGGGAGTGTAGGTCATGGTCACTTCTTGCAAAATGTCACAAATTCTCTCTTACAGAAACCACACAAATACCGTCAACATCACAAGACTTTCAACTTACTGGACATTCATAACTATTCATAACTCGTGTTTGCGCTGGCGACTCTAATATGGAACGCCATCCTTCGCAAAAATGTGGTCCTCTTCCAGGATGGCCAAAAGCAGCATTTTATAGGCCAAAATAAGTTCAAATCGGAGCAAAAAAGCAGCTCATTTTATATGGCTATGTAAGAGAGAAATATTGAATAAACACGTTTAGTGTTGCTTAGGCTTCGCATGGTCCACTTATTTGTCACGTGGTGTAAAACGTGCTTTGGTCCTGTCTCGGTCTTGACTCGGTCTCGGACCTGCAGAGTCCTGGTCTTGTCTCAGTCTTAAAACACTCTAAGAATTGGTCCTCACGCAGCCACAAAAATCTGCCAAATCTCAGATCTCATCTTTTGGGAATAATTAGGTCCTCACAACACACCCTACGCCACCACACACTCACACACACACACACACACCGGACAGAGGGCACATTGCCAGAAAAGAACTCGGGGCCCCTCTGCAGACAGATAAACAGCTAAACACACTAGTCTACTAGTGGTTAGCGGAGCACGAGAATTAGAAAAAAGGCCCTCCATTCACACAATGCTGTTTGTTTCCAATGCTGAAACTGTTTAGAAGTAATTACTTGTGTTTTCTTGGAGCTTCCCATTCACGCTGCCACAGACGGCCGCCTCGATCGAGGAGGGAGGTGGCGGGAGGGACGAAGTGCTCCATTGATGATGGTCCTCTTTGGGCCAAAGGAAGACGTTAAAAAGTACTTGTATAGAGCTCTTTCAAGAGATTAACTTGCTATGAGGGCTACCTGCCATGGGCCGGTATTCATAGCGCCGGCACAAAGGTCTTTTTTTGCAGCCAAGGCCACAGCTGCGTGAAAGCTGCGGCTGAATAGGGTAATGGTCACAAAAGACAACAAACCTCAAGTGTGGAAAAAATAAAGTGTCTCCTCACATGTCTGCTTGCCATTCATGCGAAGACGATTCCCTCTATTTAGTGCCGAGGATCCGTGGCACGGTGAACCAAAGCGGGCCCCGGCTAATTAATTTTGCAGAGGCTGTGTTGTGGCGCGGCCCGTGAAAAGGGAAGGCACCAGTTTTAAGGGGGAGTTTTAATTAAACATCTCAGCCGGGTTCGCCTTATAGAGCCGACACGTAGCTGGTTGTACACAGGTGGTGCAGGAAAACTGCATCTATGGGTGATGTTTTCAAATCAAGTGGAGAGTGGCGAACATGACCTCAGTTCTGGAGGTAGAGAAGGGATAAACGTGAGGAAAGAGGGCCGATCTCAACGCTGCGCCCGAGGCCGAGCAGATATTAGAACATCAAAGAGGTGATCAGAAGGATTAGAGCAGCCTGGCCTCTAACCCCCCCTCACACATACATAAAGACGTCGGGCGCCTTTGTGCCAGGACGCAGAACTCCATCAAAGCTCAGACCGCTGCGTCCGTCTTTCGCCTCCCACCGGGCATGTGCGACTGCCCTGACCACAAAGAAAACACAGTCAAGCATGACACACACAGACACCAGGCAGAGACACATACACAAACACATGAATACCATCCAATTTCTGGCCGTCGTGAGAAAAGGGAGTGGGCACGGCTGAGAAAGTGGGAAAGAAAGCACACGTAAGCGAGAGAGAGGATGACAAAAATAGGAAATAGCAAACTTACAAATGAGGGAAGATGGAAAGGGTGGGGGGTTAACGTATATGTGAAATTGCCTGTGCTATTATTTCAGGGTTATGAGTGAGAAAAAGCAGAGGAGGCTGAATGGTCCCCTTTGAGAGCCGGGCCTGCGGTGCAGCATGTAGAGAGAACCGGGGGAGGGCGCAGATGCTTTGCTCCTGCTTACTGAGTGGAAAAGGCTCTGACAGGTGTGCCATTGTATGTGTGAGGGTGTGTGTGAAGGAAGAGTGTGTCCAGGGGAGTTTTGGGTCTGCTGGTAATGTGTTTATCAGCCACCATTTTTTTTCTCTCTCTCTCCCTCTCAAAAGGGCTATTTGAACAGTTGCCTGTCTTTCTGTCTACTTCCGCTGTGCCCTTGCCACCTTCCCAAAAAGAGAAAGCCTCCCTCTCTTTCTCTCACAGTTGGCTAAACCTCCCTTAATGAGCCCGAGAGCCGGCACCGGGCTCCATTCTGCTGGCCAGACAGGTCAGAGAAGGAACACACAGAGAGAAAAAGACCAGGGATGTGTTGTAGGAAAAAGGCAGTTTAAGAAAGGAAGCCACCAGAGTTATTAAGGACCGCTCAGGAGTTCAGGAAGTGCATAGTGACCAGTTGAGTGGCGGCTCCTTCACCCTGGTAAGAACATTTAAAGTTTTAAGTTGGCCTGCGTTTCATTTAGAGAGAGTCTGACTGTTTATTGAGACTGTGTAAAGAATATAGTCAACTGAAGGGTTTTTAGGAAGTTTGTATCATAGTTCAGAGATCATATTCCGAGATCAAGTGACTAATTTGACAATGAATTTGTGCTATCACTGCAATGACAGTTAATTATACCAGAAAAGTCATATTTAGCTGAGGTGTCAGATAACCTACCAATCTACCTACCATCATCTGTCAGAATGACTTCCGAATGCTATGCCTCCTTTGACCACCAGATGTCTGTGTTTGCCTGATTTCGAGTCCTATAGGCCTCTGGGGAGCTTTAGTGAGCACACGTGGTGTGACAGCTTCCCCAGGAAGCTAGGGTGACATTTGCTTCACTTAATGACACAAGCTAATTAATCATTAGCGATCCCAGAGGTATTCCTGTTAGAGAGGCTTTGTCGTGCCTGCTCTCAGCGGGAGGCTGCAGCCCCGACATGTTATGTATGCGTATGTTTAACAGCCTTATTCCACGCTCGAACCTCTTAACGCTTACCCGTTTACGCGCTTCTATTAGACTCTGGTTCAAGTTCTCGCCGTCTTTTGTGTCATTTAGAGATGAGAGTTGACAATGATCACACAGCAGGATTGTTTTAGACTTTTGAGAGACTTCTTTGCTGTTTGTGGATTATGCACCTAGAGTAGCAATGCCATTAGCTGTAACCCAAGACATTGGGTGGTTTGTAGGGTTTTTCTTACACAAGCCTGAGGTGTGGTGTTGCGGCGTCACTTTAGCTGGACATATACCATAGGTGTGTTGTGAATGCCCTTAGGTTGCATGTAATTGTCTCTCATGGGGAGGAATCTTTTGCTTGGCTTTGAACAGCCCTAAAAAGTGAAAATCTAAACAGAGCTTCTGGGTCATGGAGAGTAGAGGAGATCTGGACGGACCCCTGTTGGGTGATGATGACCCTGTGGTGTCATCTCAGACCCCCGTTGGTGTGTCCTGGTGGCCTGAGACTCCACACTAAAACCCGACACAGACTTTGAGCTATATTTTGATCTATAATGCCTGACTGATAGCCAAGTTTCCATATGGAACCGGAGCTGCCCACTCGAGAAGAATCACGACAGGGGGTAATTTTTCTGGGCATATTGATGGTTTTACGTGCTCTACAGACCCTTCTGTCTGCTGGTCAAACCTGTTCATCTCCCTTGACGTAAGAGCGCGTGTTTTCAAGATGCCTATTCGGCAAAAAACCGACGGAGGTGCTCATCAATAAATTCATTTTTAGCCACATTAGCAAAACCTCCTACTGATCTGGGCCCCTCATGTCCAGCTGTTTCTGGCATTCGATGCAAGAATTAATCACTTGCACATTTTCGGAGCTTCGCACCAGCTCTCCGGACCTTTCTCCTCGGCACCCTCAGATCCGGGTAGCATTTGCTGGCTTGGCCGTTTTCGGTTCTCTTCTGTCGCAGCCTCCGCCATTTCGTGCGAGTCCGGGTCAGGACCGGAAGCGCTGGCACACCTTTTGTATGTGACGCCAGCGCCGTGCTTTGCTCTTGCCACTGGAAGATGAATTATTCCGTTTCATGGACACCGCGTCATTGATATGCAAAGGAGAGATGGTCCTGCCCCGCTCTGCCAGGTGCCATTTAATATCACTTGGATGTACAAGGGATCCTTCATTTCCACTTTAATCAGACTAAGGTTTTATTCTGGCCCAAATCGAACAATTGTTCCCATTCTCAAGGAACCCTGCGAGGGCACATTTAGGCAAATTGCTTCATCTACGCAGAATCATATTCAGCAATTGTTATGATTTTTTTTGTATGGAAGTCTGGGGATCGCTTTCACCCAAAGCTCTCAAAGTTGAGGGAAATGGAGGGTTTTTAGGAAGGCAGTTCACTCCAAGAGACACTAATGTGACTAACGAAAAAGGGAGTTGCATGACTTAATGGACCTCCATTAGCTTTTTATCTCTTTTTAGCATTTTAGGAGTGCTGATTTTGGCTTCATATAATTCTCTGTTTGCCATAATGATGTTCTTTATAATGAAAGGACTTTCATGGTCAGTAATGCTCAACTATTTACCCTTGCAGAAGTTACTGCAAAGTGGAGTTCAAGCTCTAATCAAAGTGGGAAAGTTCAGGAGTTTCATCCCCACCACAGAGCGTGAACCTTCTTACCAATCAAAACCGGTGCCAGCTGCCTGAGATGCCCTTGGTGTCTGTAGGCCCACCCATGGTGAGCCGGATGGAACCGTTCCAAGAAGTGCCATCAGGAGAGCGTGCAACTTTCGCCGCCAACAGCGCAGGAACATCTCTTGTTCCCCAGAGATCTCCGCAAACAAGATTCTGGAAACCCTCTTGGTTTCCCGATCCAATCACCGATCGCCTTCAATTATGCGTCAGTCGGTCAAACCGAGGCAGGCCGCTTCCTGAGTACCTTCCCTCCCTTCTCTGATTTGTTTGCGCCTAGGAACATATTCAGACGCTTGTAACCCCCCTGCGCTTATATAACACAGCAGGGAGTCACGGCAAGACACATCACGGCAAGCAAGGCTTATCACTAACGTTGCGGCCTGCATGTCCCCCCGCGCAATGTGCACAGATGCTGAGCAAAGAGGGAACTTATCAGTGACAGATCAGCCTTATTGCTTGTCAAAAGTTAAATTCCAAACTTGAAAGAGGCAAAAAAGACAGAGCCGGATCACACCGATAGACAAAAAGTGGAGAACCGTTTTTCCCCCTTCTTCTTTCCCGAGATCGCTTTGCTGCTCGGCGGAGTCTGGCCTTTTATGAATTCCGGTGGAGGCCTCCATTCACTTGGCGCATATCAAGCTCGACGTGTGAAATTGCCTTTTGGAGTCAGCAAGTGGGAGGATTTGTAACGGTGCCCCAAAGGATAGCTTATTTACGCCCTTGTTTATGGTTAATCAAAGTAAGGCAAAGTTTTCTCCTGCTTTGGTATGCCAGTCTTTTTTCCGGGACGGCCTTTTTCATTTTTATAGCAACATGGGGCGGGGCCTCGCTTTGCGCACAATTCGCTATCTTTGAGAACCCCGCAATTACATCTGGCACGACTCTCCATGAAGTAACGCTTCATAAGCCTTTGTGTCGCTCGGCTTTGAAGCACCCAGGCCCTGTGCAACTTGCTTTTTTGTTCCCCCACCCTCATTTTACCCTTCATACAACCCCCCTTTCTTCTCTTCCTCCTCCTCCTTCTCGGACAGAGACTGAAGACTGAAAGCAATGTGTCGTCCCCCCAACCCGTCCACTCGTCCACCCCTTCACTCTTCCCCCCCAGACTCAGTGCATTGGACACACCTTGGCTGGCACAAAGGATGAAAAGCGAGGCAAGGCTCAGATGGATGGGATGCCACTGCCGGCCCCGATAAAGATGCTTAAAAAAAATTAAAAGTTGAGCTATGAGAAGCTTCAACCCTCCTGTTCTCTTCTTCCTTTCTTTTTTAAAAACCCTGTCGGGGGGGAAAAAGGGGAAATGGGGATGAGGGATCGAAAGATGGGAAAAAATGCACTGTGTACAGTCCTCCCACTGAATGCAATTACGGTTGCATGCTGGAAAACATTCATAACTGGGATGCATGCATGCATTTAGGTGTGTGTGTGTGTGTGTGTGTGTATAATATTGTACACGAGTGTGTGAATGTTGAGTGTGGATACGCTTTTAAGTGAGTGAGTATTTGTCATTGTGAACACACCCTAGCACGGCACACAGTGCACCACAATGAGATGTGACCTCTGCATTTGACCCATCCGTGAAGGAGCAGTGGACAGCTGACATGGGTACCTCAGTGGTACTTTCACCGGTCTGGGATTCAAGCCGGCGACCTTCCGATCACTGGCAAACACCCTAGCCATCACACTACACTCTAAGAAAAACTGATTCTTCATTAGTGCTCTGGAGAACCTTTTTATGCTGTTTAAGGTTCTTTAGAGAACTGAATGCAAAGAAAGAGTTCTTTAAGTAACACCTCATGTCATTTTCAGTGCTCTTTAACACATTTTATAAGACATTTTTTAAGACAATATCTGCCACTGCTTTTTAGGGAGATCAGTTATTGCAGTTTATATAAAGTAATTGATAAATTGACTCAGTTAAGTTTTACGAAACACTACATTTGAACAAATTGAACAAATTATTACATATTGCACATAATAAACACGTGTTCATTAAAAATTCTTCATGATCACTTCATGATAACTGGTTCTGCAAAGAGCCAATGGGTAAAAGGGTCTTTGTAGAACCAAAGAAGGTTCCCCTATGGCATCACTGGGAAGAACCACTTTTGGTTTTAACATTTTTAAGAGTGTACCAACTGTCCCAACCGGTTAAGTGCATTTCTAGTAATGACTGCGTGAGTGGGTTTGGTCTGTTGGAATGTGGATGGATTTTGTGTGCACATCTGCAAGTATGTTTACAGGTGTGTCAGTTAGAGCGACTTCACATCTTTGTATTTTGGTAGAGATTCACAAAGTCTTTTCATAAAGTATGCGCCTCCGTTCCTTTTGCAACCATATTGACATTCAGCGAGACGCAGGGCCGTTGCTAGACATAAAGCTCTACGGGGAACAGGCCCTCCAGTCCTTCTCCTCCTCCGGCACTCTGTTCTGGCATTTATGTCTAACAGGCTTGCAAAGTTACTTTGCTAGCTAGTGTGTTTATCACCAGTGACAACAGGATCTTACCTGCCTCAAATCTCATATTTCCATACTGCTTCCACTATATCAACTGATATCAGTCAGTATGGTTTTAGTTAGTATAAGATCATTAGAAAACATTCTTTTTTCATGTTACCATACCTTAATTATGCATCTGCACTCAGATACGACACATGGGTGATCCTTGTGAATTTACTTGCTGCACATGCACACTGTGGTTAAATCTATGTTGTTCTCCTCCTCCTCCTCCTCCTCTGATTGTTCTCATCCTCTTACTGACTGTAGTTTCTCACTTGACTGATGGTACAATATTTGCACAAATGTAAAATTGTTTACATAGATTGTAGTTTATCCACTTCACTGCTGTCACGATATTTGAGCATATTAGTGAACTCCTCATATAGTTTTCTCAGACTTTATAAAAGATACTGCTATTATTTAATAGATTGTCTGTTTAGAATTTTCATATTGCCATCTTATGCACATAGAGTGCAAAGAGACAGCTCCAGGACCATAATTGTAGGCTGAATACCACATGTAACCTAACTTTTTCTACTTGTAGTTTAAAGTTTCTATTTTATATTCTACATCTAGTTTAAGTTTATATTTTATATTCTACGTCTAGTTTCAAGTTTAAAGTTATTTTGTTCAGTCTGTTTATATATTGCTTATTCTATGTGCCTTATTTGTTTTCTGTACTGTAAAAACTTGAGCCACGTCGTCTCGTCTCTCTGTATACTTGTACAGTACATAGCAGAGATGACAATAAAATTTACTTTGACTTTGACTTGTCACACTCAGTGTATGGGAATAGCAAACTACTTTTTTCAGTAGCTGATCTGCAACGAAGCTACTTTTAAAACACTCTAGCTTGATTGTAACTTTTTTATAGTATCAAACCCATTTCAGCACGCTCTTGGCTCTGCCCATGTCAGCTGCACACTGCTTCTTCACGAATGGGTCAAATACAGAGGTCACATGTCTTTGTGGTACGCTGTGTGCTGTGCAGTGCTGTGTTCACAATGACAAATAAACACTCACTCATTCTGAAAGACAAAATTGACAGAACTTACGCATTTGACTATGCCTCTAAAACTTCACAAAAACCTTTGTGATTTGAAATTACATTGTTAAAAACATAGATGTTCATATTACTTTAACATCGTGTTTAATTTTTAAACAAATTAATTTAGTTTAAGTATTCAACAGCGCAAATATTAAGTATTACTGGAAGAAATAGCTTGGCTGTAGTTTGCTACTTTTTCTGTGTAGTTGGTAATGTAGCTTAGCTACTTTTAATCATAAGGAGATTGTAACTTAAGTTACTGTTACTGTTAAAAAGGAGCTACACTTTTCCTGATAGAACCAGTCAAAATTATTTAACAGATTTTATTGTTGAAAGCTGAATGTGAGACTGTACTGGAGCACGGCCTGTAAATACTTTAAAAGGGTTTAGCGACACCCATGGCTAGACGCATGCAGACATTTCTGAGTAGACTTAAAAAAGCAAATTGTAAACAAACAAAAAAAAATGGCCGTCATGGTGGCAGTGGTGCTTCGCCTCCTATTTTGCTGTAGTCTGGCCTTACTGAGGCAGTCAGTCATCTGCTGCAGCTCTCTGCATCGATCTGCGTGCTGGAGAGCAAGCCCCAATTTTACAGTACCTTCCCATTCGATCAATAGCCCCTGCCCTGTCATTCCCCCCAACTCTGTGAATGTTGCTCAGTGATAGGTGACGTTGTGTGCTATCACAAACTCCATCATATAACGGACAATGGAAAACATCATCCAGGGCAAAAAGAGAAGTGTCAGGCTTTTGGAAAACTAAAAGAGTCAAGGGGTTTGCTTTTGGTTACTGAGTTTTCGGTTAGTATTAGGGGTAGGTCTGAAATGATTTGAATTATTTCTATTGTGAGTGTGTGTGTGTGTTATGGTTTTATTGACTCAGGCCCCTTTGTGTTGAGAGTACCATTTGAAAACTGCTTTCATAAACACAAATCGTCAGGAAAAATTGTAAAATTGCTTCGGCTTATTACCCTTTATGCAAATACTCCAAAATAATAATGAGTGCAAAATCCACTTTTCATAGAACTCTCAGACAGTTCATTATGGAGAAAAGCAGTATGAACATTGCCACAATTTATTTTATTGCCACTAACTCCTCTGAGGCTACTTTTATTCACTTTTTACTTCAACTTAGTAAAAGCTCCAAAATGCAGATGGATAAAAAGTGGCTGTCTGCCATTCTCTCTATGACTCTCTCTCTCTCTCTCTCTTTCTCTCTTTCTCTCTCTCTCTCTCTCGCCTCGTGGTCTCTCTCCTGCTGAAACAGATGGCGATTTATGCTGAGCACAATCAAGACTATTCAGCGTGTGGCTGGCAGGCCCTCCCCACAGGAGCAGGGCCCAATCACAGCCCTAATGAACACATTGGGAGCTGTCAGATCCAAATGAGTCCCAGTAGGAGCCTGCCCACAGGTACCCCCTGCCCAATGGCGCAGCCGCCTGGAAACACACACACACAGACCCACACACAGACACACGCAGACACATGCACTAGCTACGGCTTTTCCTCCCACCACTTAATTCAATCAAGATTTCTATCTCTGACCGTCAGCATTCCATCAATGGAAAGTCCAGGGCATATAAGTTACATGCAGTAAGATGTGGATTGGCAAGAGGTGTGGAATTGGAAATATTTCCATGGCTGTTTGCATGTCTCATTATAAACACAAAGTTTAGAAGGCAAGACTGTTGTCTTTGATATTGACATTCTAAAACATTGGTTTGCTCTGAAAATTGTCTGTAGAAGCCCATTGAATTCTCCACATTGATCGCTGGATCCTGCAGAGGTGACCTAGAACTCGCAATGACCTTTTGAATCCTAACTGAACATCTAATGGCTAAGTCTGTTGATGTACAGATAAACACAAACTCTTATGCATACTTTCAGTACATAAGCAGGAGTCTTGGTTCCTCTCAAGGTGTCTTCCTGTTTATGAAGTTCTTTCTTGTCACTGTTACCCCAGACTTGTTTCTTGTACTAACAGTACTTAACTTTTTTAATCCAGACAGACTTAAATTTCCAAATTAATAGACAGTCTTCCTTAGGGCTAAGTGTGGTTAAGTTTGTGGCCCCAGGGCCCCAGTAGTAGTGTTACAGTAGAACAGAGCTGGATTTGGTATCTGTTCTACCACTACACCAACACCTCCTACTAAAATACGAATAATAATTTCACTGAATTGAACTAGTTGAACAGAAACATTTGCCCTTGTCTCAAACATTCCAACTACCTGCATTACACCAGGGCACTAGATACACTTGATGGTAAACAGTCATTCACGACAGTGTATTTGTACTCTGGATTGTGCATTCAAATGTCCCTGTGGTTGGTCTAATGTCAAACTCCTTGGTTCTCAAATATTTATTTGCCCAAATATCTAACAACTTCTCTGTGAATGTCATTCTCTTCAAATGTGGAACACGCATGTAGAAAACCCCTCATCCTCAGCTCCCCTGCTTCTGCTCTCTCTGTCCCTCTGTCCGTCCATCAGAGGGCCTGACAAGAGCACGGCCCCTTGTGCTGCCCTGATCTGCACCTCAAGAGCTGGTGGCCAAAGTCCAGGCCCTTCTGCTGCATGTCAAAAACCCACTGTGGGCCAGCGGCCCTGAGGAAGTGCAAATATCCTCTAATGGCCTGGATACAGATGGATGCGTCCATAACAATAGCCCCCGTGCTGACGCTTTTTTTTTTGTTTGAGCGGCCGGCAGAAAAGACCGTCACAATTCATCCTTAGAATTATGCATGCAGGCAGGAGCCATTCTCATGCTAAAGGGCCTCTGATAATGGATGTGGCCCATTCCGGAGAAGTGGTGGGCCCTTTCCCTTAACGTGTCTTTAAAAGGACTTGCTCAGAGGGGCATAAGGCCGCCTCTGAAACAATAGGGTGATAGTCATAATTAGATACAGGGGGCATTTTTGGGGAGAGGGGGTGGTCTGTTCACTTTGTGTCTGCCCATTACATTAACATAGGTCGTATATCTCTCCAGAGGCTTTGACGGAGGCCTGCTTGATGGAGTGTGCCATGGGTTTTTTGGTCCTCTACTGCTGATTGGCTGAGATTGACAGCATGCCATTGGAGAGCTGGACGGGTCAGACAGGCTGTAGACTGCCTGTGTGTGGGATCTTGGACCACTCGCTAACAGATCCTTGTCCTTTGAAGTAAGGTGAAGGCAACGGTTTCGTTGTGACCAAAGGTTAGGAAATGAAAATCACACCTGTCTTTGTACGAGAGGGCCCTGTTCAAATGGCGGCACAAATAGGTTCCTCCTGAGTTCCCTCTCAGGTCAGGTACATGTGTCTTCAGCCGGCCAGGCCTTTGGCGGCCCCCGGCAGAGAGCGGCCACAGCGAGATGTGTGTTTGTGCAGTAATCTAAAACCAGGAAGCCTTTGAAACCTAATGATGAAGAGGTTGGTGGTGGTGTGCTGTGAGGACACTCAAAGTCCTCTGTTCCGACACCCTGGGGTAGGCCATGACACAGGTCCCTGATCCTTTTGCAGCTGGACAGCTAGCTCTGACCTCAGCAACATCAGGTTATAATGAATTACCATATCCATAGTCAGACATTATTTTATTACAGCACCTTGTCAGGACAACAAATTCTAAACAATTAGGGTTTTGGGGCAGTGTCTTCATTTATAGTAGTGCTGTTTGATTGCTAATATATCCCAATTCCAATTTCTGGTTAATGTTAAGAGTAGATTTTGTCAGTTGTTGATTAAAGCACCAAAATCCAAGGAACAAGGTTTTAGGAAAAAAAACCAAACTGCTTTGATAGTGTGAATGACAATAAAACCTAGGAAGTTTGGGTTCAACACAGTGTAATAAATATGTTGAGACAGACCTACAAGATGCAGTTTAAAGCAAACAGTGTATTTATGGTCAAAAACAATTCTAAATGCAATGCAAATGACTAGTCAAAGTCACCAAACAGGCAATGTGTCAAAACCAGGGAAACAATTATGACAAAGAGTATGGTTAAGAAACAACCCACAGATTAAATACGGGGAGAATGTAAAATGACAGAAAAAATGCTTGGTAATGCAGTCATGTCTGCAGAAATGATTATTCATGTACAGATATGATTTCGTGGTGAATAGGTGGCTCCAAAGAGCCTGTAGTGGTATGACGGTGGTGTGACACCTGGGATAATCATACACATATTTTTAATTCACATTATCTGTATGCAGTGAATGACACACATTCATCTTTTGCCCAGCAGTAATTCTGAAACACATCGTGAATGTTAAATTTATGGTTAAAGCATTGAAATTGACTCTACACATTACTGCATGGTGATCATCTATCTAATCTAAGTTAAATTGAGCATTAATTGTAAACTTCAAGTTAATTTAGTGATGTAATCTGGTGAGCTGCTAAATGATGTTTGGAATCAAGTCCCGGGCTTTGGCAGTATGTGGAGTTTAGGAATCTCTTTTTTAAGAATTTAAATTCAAACTGTCCTTCATGTTATCTCTTCATTGGCACAAAATACATCAAATTTGCTTGTGTGAGATGTTTGAGATCAGTTTCTTCATGCAGCATACAACACTAGTCTTGAAAATCCTTAAGCATTTTGTGCAAATTCAAAATCCACATCTGGCAATGTATTTTATTTTTAAATAAATTTATATGTATAGTCCTATAGTATTATCCAATACACTGTACACCCCCCCAAAAATAAACTTAAATTAAATAAGAGACAGCTTCTGATTTTGATTAGAGCTTCTATTGCATAAGGCCGCTGTGGCAGACAAAGAAGAGAAAAATCGCAAAGTGCGGCAGCAGCATTTTTACATGTTCCCTCAGCATTTACAAGCTAACAAGATGGCTTTTACCATGGTGGCCGCACACATAATTAGGATGTTGTTGTACTTGCCATAAAAATGCAAAGGGCGGAGATGTTGTGGAGGCAGTTTTGACTTTGAACAACGGAAAATCCAATCTGTCAAAACCTCAACGGGTTATTTTGACATAAATCCAACGTTTATGGATTTTTCCTGTGTGTGGCAAAACTGGGTATAAAAGGGTTTAAGCAGTAACCCTTGTGTGAAGGAAAAAAGGTTGCCATGTTTGCACAATGTAGATTGGCTCTTGGGAGGTCTGGCCTCAGGTGATAATTCAAGCAAACTGCACCGTTAAACCACTGTAAATTAAAACCTGACTATTCGGTTAGTTTAGAATCCATTATAGCCAACAAAATGGCTAAACATGCAATGTGTATACAAAATAACGCAGAGGACTAATATTTCCAATACATTTCCCCATTGGAAGGAAAACATTTTTGTTGACCTGAAAATTATAGGATTGCAATCATACATGTTACAATGCCACAAAAAGCTATAATATCTCTAGTAATCCAAAATTTAAATGTAACCTCCAAATATAAATGTCATAAAAATACTGTCCATATTATGATGCTTGTTAATAGCTCACATGTCACAATCCCAGTGCTCTTGTAGACCTCCATCTCTCAAATCAATTCCTTTTGGAGAGAAGCCTGTGTGCTCTACTTAACCATTTAAGAATCAATTTTTAGCTGCAGAGCATCCAATGTAGAGATTTACATGGTTATCTCTTCCAGACTCTGCTGATGTTAAAAGCAGTTGTTGCCTGCCGCAGACACGCAGGTATCTTAATGGAGATTGGGGAGAGTCAGTTGAAGCTCAGGTTGGTCTCTCCAGGTGCTCTCTTCTCACCCCATATCTATGCAGATACACAGGTCAGAAGGTTTGGTGCTTGTCTAGTCTAGCCTTATCTTATCATCTTATCAGAACCTGCCGTGTCAGCAGAGATGGCAACTGATGTCAGTCTCCGTCACCTCTCCCACAATCTGTCCTGCTCCTAGGACTTTGTTTTTTCTCCTTTTTAAATATGTGCACCCACATATTTTTTGCTATTTAAAAGTGCTTTCATCGAAAAGAATTAGAAACCCAAAGACACCAGTTTTTTTTTACTTAAGCTTGTGGGATCTTCAGATTCCAAATGCTCTGAAACCCCCCAAATTGTCAAATGCTCCCAAAAATGTTGCTGCACCCTAAATCTTTTCTAACCCAGACTCACGCCTGTAGTCCAGACAGTAAATCCGGGGTTGTCTTAGCCGACCCCCGATTTGCGCCCTTAGCCTCTTTGTCTCCATTGAGCTCTGCTATCCCAGCATGATTATTTCTTATCATGTATTTATTTGTTTAATCCACCCTTCCCTTAGTCCCCCTCCCCTACCCAACACACACTAGGCATGGCTGTCTGGCATGGTAGAAGAAGAAACCCGTCCCCCATCATTCCAGATTTCATCCACAGCAGCTCCTATGGCTGATACTTAAGGGATGCCACACAATGTGCAGATATGGCCTGGGAATTCCTCCTGGGGGCCAAATGCCCCTGTCTCCCTCCCTCCCTCCTTCCTCATCTTCCTTGTCTCTCGATTGCTGCAATTGCCAGCCCGGCTGTGTGCATGCACTATAAATAATAGATGCATTAGCATGCATCAGTCTCTTTTTGGGGGGAGGGAGGTGGGGTTGTGTGTAGGTTTGGGGGAGTTGTTGGGTTGGGTTTAGATGCCTTAATTCATTATTAATCCCCCCTCACAGGCAATGAAGGATCTGCCTGCTGCCTGGGCCTATAGTCCTCAGTTAAACCCTCTTTAGGGGCTCAGATTCGGAATACAGACTGCAGACCCCCCCCCCACCGTGTCCAGTGTTCACCTTGTCCAGTTATAACACCTCTGATTTCCGTGTCCCTCTCATTCTATGTGGTTTGCATTCTTTCTGCACATTTTTCCACTGACAAAACACCGCCAGACTTTTCTGCTGCTATCAGAGCAGTTCCATGCCCTTCACATCTGGAATCAGGGGATAATCTGTAGTTTACAGAGGGGACAGGAAGTAAATCACTGGGCCACAGTGCGGGCACTACATGTTGATGCTTGTGGTGGGTGTCTTGACATGTTGCAATGAATCAGAACTGGACACAGGTGGAGTGTGAATTCTCCAATATTTGAGTCTGCATACTATTTTCGTAGTGCAAGTGAACAGCGCATCTTGCAATTGTGATGCTGAAATAAGAATGCAATGTGTAACAGCCCGCAGCAGGTTTCCAACATAAAAGCTGAATGCATTGTGCTTTCATGATGAATGGGATGCTTCAATGGGATTAAGATATTGAGTCTGGCCCCTTAGAAATGTGTAAATGTGAAGGACAAACTGAGACTTTTATGTTCTTTTGGAGCATCCATAGCGATCTGTGTGTGTGTGTGTGTGTGTGAGGGTTAGTGAGTGTGTCTGTTGCTTCCATCCTATTCTCCCACCACTAGGGTGCACTGCTTGCCACAAGCCCTCCAAATTCCCTCTATCCAATCATGGTGCTCTAAATCTATACCACGCTGCCCTCCCCCCATTTCTTCAATTCACATTCACAAGAAGCAAACGTGCTCAATTCCACACAGACATAGGCATATGAATGCATTCAGATACACACGGGCACACTTGCTGGATATCATCCTGGTTTTGTCACATGAAATGAACATGCATAATCATATTTCCCAGCAACAACCATGATGCTCATAAATATAACTGACCCAGATAACAATGTCAAAATTTGAGACATGTATCACAGTGTGATCCATGACTTGATTCTTGCATGTATTTTTGGCTCCCCTTTTCTGCTCAGCTTCTCTCTCTCTCCCCTTCTCTTTCTCTCTCTCTGAATGTTTGCCATATGTGCTTTGGGAAAATTCACTGTACTGGAGATGCCGACTCCAAAGTGAAAAATGCTTTCTTAAAAAGACTAGCTGCTTGTCTTTTGTGATGGGGATTCTCTTTCAACTGTTTTGCCTAATGCGACACTGCGTCTTGTTTTCCAGGACCTTTTGATCTTCTGCTTTTTCCTTTGGGTTTGCGTGGTTGAGGCATTGGGAGCTTGTTCACCAGATTATCTAAATGCCTCCCATCTAAATGATACATCATTTAGCTAATGATGAAGAAAAATTACCTCTAGTGTGACTAAAATAATTGGCTTTGTATCTCTATCCTTATGCCCAGATTTATCGTTCATCCTTAATAGTATTTGTATGAAAAACATGTTATAGGCATCTATATATTTAAATTATTTGTCCTTAAAAATGGCAAATAGAAAAATTTAATGTGTAAATAATTACAAATTTCTAATTATGCCCTTCAATGCAGTAAATAGGATAAAATTTGTCATAATAATAATCCCACAACATTCTGTACCTTGTGTGTTTTTCCTAAAAGAGTCAGGTTGTTTTGAGCTGGACTGTTTGGAGCAGGAGCCAAAGATCCAGCCATTTTTTTGCTGACACAGAGTGAGTCTGTGGAATGTTCTAGAACCCTGTGTTTGGGTCTGGGGTCTCCACTGCGGGTAGTGGGTGGAGGCGAGCTGCAGGCACCACACTGTGCTGCTGAACTCTGCTCAACCCCTGGAATGCCTCGGCCTGGGCAGGAAATTGAAATATTGTGCTGTATTGGCAGGCTGATGGCCATCTATCACGACCGGCCGGCTCAGGGGAACTGCAGCACAGTCCAGAGATGGACCACAGGGGCCACAGGTTCAAAGGTAAAAGAAAGAGAGAGAGAGAGAGAGAGAGAGAGAGAGGTATGAGAAAGAGGATATAGTGCATTGCAGGGGTCCAAGCCTACCATCTCTCCTAACTGCTTCCAACCATAGTTCTTTCATGAACACTATAAGATAGAGCAAAGAGGATAGATAAAATGGAAAAGTAATCCAATTCTTTTAATAAAGGGCCTAAAATGCTCAGTCTCAAAATTAATGAAAACATATGTGCATGAGACTTAATGACAACTCTTAAGTCATCTAGAATATATTTGAAAAAATAAGGGTGCCCTGCAGTGTGTTGGCGCCTGCCCAGGATTGGTTCCCGCCTTACACTTGTAGTTCCCACAATAGGCTCCAGTCCCCCTGCAACCCCAGTTGGGATTAAGCATTTTTACAGAATTTAGCAGACGCCCTTAACCATAGCAACTTCATTTCCTAACTTCAGGGACAGTTCCCCTGAGAGCAACTTAGGGTTAAGGGTCTTGCTCAGGGACCCAATGTTGGTAACGCCAGAAGTCGAAGTCAAACCCACAACCTCCTGCTCCAAAGGCGAGTGTCCTACCACTAGGCCACCAAGCAGTTTGGATTATGAATGAATGAATGAATGCAAAAATAAGGATCTATACATTGCATTTTTGTGTTAACCTAACTCCACTGCAGCTTTGCCAAGATGAACAGTGATTGAATAATGTGCAAAATTAAGAAAATGGATCTTGCAATGAACTACATCACTTTACAAAATGTTTCACCACCTTGACATGATCCTAAAAAGAAATGTTTATCTGTGTTAACATTGACTTAGACTTTAAAAGACACAGCTGGAACAAAGGAACAAAGCTGGTGAGCATAAAAATGGCTTCAATTCTGCAGTATGTTTTGTCTATATAGGGCCTTTATGTGGTTCCATATTTTAGTTTATAGGTAGTAAATGGGTTCCTTACGTTTTCCGTCACACATAAAGCTATATGAGCTGTTTATTCTGGCTTATATGAAGCATAACAGCACTCAAAGTCAAATGGCCCTAGAAACCCGCCAATGCCACATAAAGAAAACAGACCATATCGTGATTATGTATAAGTAAAATGGGCTTCAATTAAGAAGCAGGATGTTGTAAATCACTGGCATTTCTTTTGCCCCACCAAGACACACACGGCAGCCGGTTTCTTTACCCCTTTGCCCGCTTTTGACCCCATGAACCGGAGCGGGTTAAACGGCCGTGACACACGACGTCCAATTAAGCGTTGCGGAAAGTGAGTTGAAGCTGATGGCGTGATTGAGTCATACAGGAAATGACATCAACGGGTCAAAAACTATAGAGATATGACGGAGGACGGACTAGTGCGGGATGTCCTGGAACCGGCTCGTTGCTGGACGCTGTTGATGTTGATGTTTTACCGGGAGGTCAACACTCTTCCGGCAGGATGGATGCTGACGGAGCGCTTTTTAAAAGCCGCGACTTCCAGCCACGTCAAGTTGCGAGCCGCAGACGCCACACTTTTTCACTGCTTCTGACGCTGATTATGCAGCAATGTCGGCTCGCATGTAAGACGCTCCAGTTTTGCAAACAGCCAGAGCCGCTTCATTTGTTTAGGTTTTGTAGGGGAAAAGCCGGCACCGGTTCAGCGCTTTTACCGGCTGTAGTGTTGCAGGTGCAGCGGTTTGGAAAGCTGTGAGGAGAGAAAGCAAATGAAAATGTTGACATGTCTGCGCGAAACGTCACGTCGTGGGGGTAGGACTGTGCGTGGCACGTCATGTTGTGTTTTTGTCTAGGTATTTTTTTTTTTTTCTTTCCTCCTTCCAAAAACGGCGTCGGTAAATGATGCGGTTCGGCACCGCTATGTATGGAACGCCATTAGTGCAAAAAACACGAGACAAAATAGGTCAACAGGGCATTTTTGCTCGCTATACGCGGTGGTAAATTTAGGGTTAAAACTCTTAATACTGAAATTGTATTACCTGAATAAAGAGGCAAAAGTGCCCTGTTGAGATGGTGGTTCACCAATGGTGTTTCATAAGATGACATCATATTGTAATGGTTTAACAAGGAGCATATCATCTCATGACTGTGATTCTGCATCTTACATGTTTTGAAATGTGTGTAGTTGCTTGCTTATGCACCATTATCGTCCTTGACACATGAGAAAAAATTATACATACTTTTTTTTTTTTACCGTGTTGCGCCTGATTTTTAAAATTATTTTGGTGTCGCCTCTAAACCTTTTTAACAGAATATAGATGGGAAAATATGCCCTCTGGTGACGCGTTTGGATCTCAATTTTTGAAGTAACGGCGTTCCGTATCCCCGAGAGCACCGCGCGAGACACCAGCAGGTTGCGAATAGGATGCGCGTGTCTTTTTTTTTTTTTACCGGCGCCTGGTCACGTGTTGTTTGTTGTTGCTCGTCCAATCCGGTGGGGCAAATTCGGGAGATTACACACGGGGTTTTGTATCCGAAAGCAGAGATTCCCCCTCTCCTGCGCTGTCGTATGCCAGTGACACACATATGAGATCGTGTATATTGTGTAAGGGTTTGCGCATTACGTGCGCACACATCCGTGCATGAATACAAGAGATTATGCACATTGTGTTCGTTTCTCCTCATGGTTCAAAGCATTATTTCTCCTTTTCCATAGTCCATTACAGGCTATTTTTAATTTGCTGCAATTTTGGGTAAATCATTTTGGATTTCATAACAGTCTAAATATGCACAGGGATGGGCTGTTAAGATGGAGTGGAAGTAACGAACTACTCACGTCACTGTAATTAATGAATTAGTGTTCTACTTGTACTTCTGTGAATGTATTTGTTAGTGTGCATTTTTACTTGTACTGAAGGACAAATTAAACCAAAAAAATCTTCTTCGTTACTCTTAAAGTGACATTTCGTTACTGAGTATGCATGCGATTTGTATTAATATTCATAAGTTTGACGACCATTTCGTTTAGACCCTAAAGGTAGTCATATGATTTTAGTGAAAACGAATATTTGGTGCTCTTTTTACCACTGGCTGAGAGTCGCCACCTGAAGGCGGTGGACACAGGGCACAGGACAGAGCGGGTAAATCTGGCTTCATTGCCTGCCTGCCTGCCTGCCTGTCTGTCAGGAGTGATAACTCTATTATTCATGCTCGCGTGTAGACAGGGCGTTAATCTCTCGCCATGCTGTACTGCTTCCGTCAGCTGCTCATAAGCAGCCTGTGTGTGTGTGTGTGAGTAAGGCACCCAGGTCAGAGAAGGCACACACCGAAATAGACGTGGCGTAATGGTGCATGCAGCGTGCTACAGTCGGACCTCTGGGGCCAGCAGTAATTAGTCGGGTGGGGGCATTCAGCCTGGCCGTATATTTACCATGCTGAAAGGGTGTGGGCAGGGGGTCTATTGACGGGCGACAGGTGCAGTGGCGGAAGGCGCAGGGAGCCCAGGCAATCGAAACCAGAGCTGCAGTCCAATGCCCTTGCCTCCTTCTCCTCACCCACCCCCTGCTCAGGTCACCGCAGGGGCCCTTAAACTGGGGGTCAAACCGGAAAGCAAGTTCAAGAGCCACTTCCTGCTCGGCACTGCATACAGTTTGCAGGCAGAAGTTATTGCTAATCAATAGCGCAATACCAAATCACAACTATAGTTATACATTCAATATAGCCTGACTCCTATTTTAATGTTAGATATAGTTGTTGTGATGCCTTTTTTGTGTCTTTGCCCTGGCAGGTTTTCCTGAAGTGGCTAATCCATGTTACAGCCATTACTAATGCTGCTGTCTTGGTGAGTAAGAGCCAGACGGGAGGCTTTCTCGAAAAAACTCACTTTTATTTAGCATTCCTCAAAGGTTTATGGCCAGGTGTTTAAAATTAAGGGGAGAGCATTTATTGGAAACTTCTGAAGGCAAAAAACCTTTTTTTTGCTTACTTCTCAATTAGATACATGCATCCTAAACACACATACAATACCCATTTACACACACACCCACACACCCACACACGCAAATGCACCCCCTCACCACTAGACGTTCAGGTAAAAATGCCTGCTCTCTTACCCTCTTGCCATTAACTTAGGTCAGTGTGTGCAATAGATGGAGGCCAGAAGTATTACTGACTTGTAATTATCGGGGCTTAGCCGGACCAGCAGCGCTTTGCACAAATCAAGGTACGACGCTGCTGCACTTGAGGTGCTGATTGCGGGCTGCTGGGCTCGAGATGTCAAGTGGGAGGCCGGGGAATGTGAAATCCCAGATAAAGCCCAGGGCCCTAATAGCCATGAAGCTCCTGTAATGAGCAAAGTGATGGAGTTTGGGGGTTCTATGTGTGTGTGTGTGTGTGTGTGTGTGAGTGAGAGGGAGTGTGAGTGTGATTGAGAGAGCTTCTCTGTGACTGTTGTCCTCCCTTAATCCTGGATTTGGAGAGGGGTGGGGAAGGACTCCAAAATTGAACAAGGTGAAACCAGTGGTCAGGTTCGGCACAGGAGTAGAGAGAGAGATTAGGCAACTTGAAATTGGGCAACTTTAGACAGCCTGAGGGATTCTAATGTCCCTTCATTTTTTCTTTTTCATAGCTGGCCACGTTGATTCACTAGTGACCATAGTTTGAGGGTCTATGATCTATAGGATTATAAATCAACAATTCATTTGCCTTGGAAAAGCTGAATAATGCCAGTTATTAGCAGGAGTAGGGCCCCGAACGATTCCCGGCCTGGCATGGCTGTTAAACGCATTCCAGGTTTTGTGGAGGCCATTATTCCTGCTTCTTAATCACCACCTCAGCTTTTATAACCCCTGAAGCCTCAGTGTGTGGCTCGCCGAAACCACATGTGGGCATAGGCCGGGAAATGTCGAGCAGACGAGGGGGGAAAGCTCCTTTTGCCTTTAAAAGTTATAGCCTTTACCAAACGCTTAAGGCTGTCTACTGCTAACCAAACAGTGCCTGTACAGTAGTTTATGAGTTATTAGATATGATTAGAAGGGGCATAATGGAAACTGTGGTGAGCTGTTTAATGAATGCTTCTTTTTTATGACAGGATTTAGTTTTGGAGCGTGATGTCAAGGTTGAGTCAGGCTGAAGCCTTTAACTGTACAATGGTCATTAGTTGCTTTATTCAGATTTTTGTGTGTATTTTTTCCACCTCTGATAGTATTTAAATTAATTTTCTTTTTTGGCCAATAATGAGTACGGATCTAATACTAACAACCCGGATTATTGTTTTATCATTCTTTAATGTATAAAGCAACATCAAGGGTGCTTTCCTTAATGTGTCAAATAAAAGACCACTCACACACAGTGTAAAGATTAAATAATTCTAATCTTAATTCTCATAACTAGCATGATCAAGTAATTTAATAAAATACTTTTTAAAAAACGTATTTTTTATTGTTAGATGAAAATTAATACATACCGTACTTCATAAATAAATTATTTTCCAAGAGAGAAAAAATTGCTGTAACTATATGTAACAAAACATGGATGTTTCTATGTTTGTTCACCTCATATTTTTTTCATATATAACGTTACGGGATTTCCTTTATAATTCCAGGTGGGCGTGGTTTATTGGTAGGATACATGCCTATGAAGCAAGAGGTTGTAGGTTTAAATCCAGCTCTATCCTACTTCCAACACTACTACCGTTGGTCTTCTGAGCAAGACCCTTAACCCCAAGTTGCTCCTTACATTGCTCCTTTAATTCAGCAATGTAAGGCACTCTAGATAAGAGCATCTTCTAAATACCGTGGAAGCAAATTTAGGTTTAAAACTATTTTTTATATCCTTTGAGGGAATATTTAATCATTTTAACTTTAGATTCAGGATTAGGTCGCCACACCACAGTAAAATTGGCAGTGGATTATTGAATTTACTTTCCAGCAAAGGGCCTCATTCACCAATATTTTAAGCTAAGACATTTAAATAGTATAATAATATACAGCTGTAGAATTGAAGAAAACCTAATGAATAAAATCATGAATATGAAATCAATAATATTAGCTTAAGAATGCTCTTCAGCAGTTCAGTTCAGTAGATTCTGCTCTTACCTTGGAACAAATCTTAAATAAGAAAACATTGGTGAATATCTTTGTGGAAACTGCCTGAGCGGGTTTTAAGAACTATTTTCTTCTTAAGAACAGGTGGTGAATAAGGCCCGATATTCTTTTCCTGGAAATCAGCACATTTATTACCAATATGTAGTCCAGCTATTTAAGTCCAGAACAATCCGGGCTGATATCTGATGTTAATATTGTATAAGTTTACCACTATATTGTACTGATGCGCTGAGAGTTAAAGAGTAATTGTAGATTTTCCTACGTTCTACGATGAAATGTTATGTCCAGTTCCGTTATTTCCCATTCATGCCCGCTCTAACAGGAGGGGAAGACCGCACCTCCGGTCAGCAGTGGATGAATGAGGGAGATCTCATCTATGGCACGGCCCATCAATCAGCCCACACCCTGGACCTCTCCGTTAGGGAGCGCTGGGCGGGTGGGGGGGCGCAGATGATGGAGGAGAATAATTAAGCAGCCATGATGGCTTTGTTTTATGGTGGGCCCTGTTTGAAGTTTTCAATAAATCTTATTAGTGTGGAGCATGTTCGGAGAAGCCTGGCTGGAAGTGTGAATGGGGTTGCAGTGTTTACACCAGACCTAACAGCTGCACACTTGAGAGTGCTTGAAGTGGGGGGAGGCGAAAAAAAGTAAGAAAAAAAAAAAACAGCCCCCTATGTCGGCGTGACTGGCGACACACACCGTCAGTTGATGCCGTAATTTATGTGTCAGTTGTGCTGAGTGGGTGTGTGGGAGAGAGAGAGGGTAGTTTAGGGTAGGGTGGGGAGGTGCGGGGAGGCCTTTTTCCCCTCCTGTTTACCCACTGCCTGATGGCCCCCCGTGGAGAGCAACAGCAATTATCACCTTGGAGGAATGTGGGACCCTTGTGTTAAATTCTCTTTGACCCCCCTGGTGGTGGAGGTCAGGAGGTGGTGCTCCCCCTGGGGGTGCAGCTCGCAGTCAGGGTTGGCTTTGGGGGTGCGCAATCGATGGGTGCGTACGGGGTGTCTTCTTGAGCTTACACACACCTCACATCTTTCACTAGTTTAACGCTTTAGGCCAGTGAATCTGACCTTTTATATCCGGCATTTGCAATGCAAATGTGCGCGCGGCACATTAATTTAACCCCCATGGGTTGGAGAAGAGGTGTGCATCCGTGCAATATCATGTTAGATAGTATCCACATACACACAGTCATGTTAAATTTTTGGTAAATGAAAAAGCAGAGGTGGCTGATTAATTTTAAGTGAATTTTTAAGTAAGTGATTGTCATTGTGAAAACACGGCACAGATGTGCCAACATGATGAACCAAATGTGACCTCTGCATCTGACCCATGCGTCAAGGGGGAGTGGGAAGCTTTTATTTTTTTTATTTTTATTTTTTTTTGCAGTGCCAAGGGAGCAGTGCTTGGAGATAGTACCTTGCTCATGAGTAACTCAGTGGTACCTTTACCGGTTCAGGACTTGAACCAGTGACCTTCCAATCACGTGGCTCAAGGAATGGACCAGCGCTGTGTAGACTTGAGCCCATTGACGCTAACACTCATGACTACCTCTCTTTATGGTGGTAACTCCTCCTTGTAAAACTGTTGTTCGAGGTGCATATGCACAGCTTGACAAAATCATCTTGACTAGTGTCTTCCATAGATTAAGACCATATGCTTAAATTTTTACAAACAACAATTTATTGCAGGAATAACTAAAAGTGAAACGAGTTTTCTCCAATGGCACAGAAAATATCCACTTCTAGTGCCCTACAAATACTGTTAACACTCTAAAGAAAGCATGCATGGTTTTTTCCTCAATGGCACAGAACTGAAGAAGCCTTTTGGACGAGAGGTGAAACATCTTCAAGAATTTCAGGACTTCAAAATATAAAAAAACCCGCCATAATCCCATAAGATGATTAAATCCGGGACGACTGAGAGCCTACACGGGCACCTCAGTGGCACAGAAAATATGCAATTTTAGAGGCTTATGCTACAAACATTATTGACACTCTTAATCAGTGTTAATGAACAATCTTTTAATCGCTCTTAATAGAGCAGTTGGTAGCTAATGGAATTGACCCCATGTTTAGAAGGTCACTGATTCAAGCCCCAGACTGGTCAAGGTACCACTGAAGTACTCATGAGCAAGGTATCATCCCTAAGCACTGCTCCCTGGGCACTGCAAAAACCAAAAACAAACAAACAAAAAACTTCCCACTCCTCCTTCATGTGTGGGTCAAATGCAGAGGTCACATTTGGTTGTGCTGCAACATGCGCTGTGCTGTGCTGTGGTGCGTTCACACTGACAAATAGTCACTCACTAGACCATCATTGCCCCATAATAATTGGCTTTCTTACGTCAGCGTTTACATGTTTCATGTGTTCTAGGACCAAGAGGATATTTATTTCCCTAACACCTAATCATATATATTGTTCCTGTGGAATTATATAGCCGCAAACGGCAACAAATGGGGTCCAAGCAAAAGTTGCAAAAAGACGTAGGATAAAACCACGTAACTACATTAATCATATCAAGACATAAGGAGTTAGAACGTATTTCCCTTTTCCATAGCTTAGTTCTGATTGTTTATACCAAATTAAGCAAAATCGGCAGTTGGCTCTTGAGATAAACATAGAAGAACGAAGTTAGTGAATCAGACTGCATAAATTTATGTAGCATTTTTAGTACCCCCGTTACGCTTTTCATGCTAAGCAGGACACCATCCCTACTTATTGACCAAGTTTCAGCCTTGTGCAACTTATGGTTTAGGGTGTATAAATTTATTTATCATTGTTCAAATAGCGGCATTGTATAATTACCGCCTCAGTGAATCAAACTGCATAAATTTATGTAGCATTGTTTGCGTCCCTTGAGGTCAAAATGCATTTTCCAATTATAGGCCAATCACTACTCTTTTTGGCATATGCCAAGATAAACACCATTCCTACTTACTATGAAAATTCCAGCTGTCTGCGACCTACGGTTCAAGCGGCACAGTGCGTTTTTTAGGACTTTAAATGACTTCTATTTTAGTCAATTTTGACAAGAAAAAAGTGCTGATGCTTGTCCTATATCAACATTTGCTCTTAAAGTATTTGAATTTTAAGTCATAACGTCTAGTCATAATAGAAACTGCAAAAGTACAAACCAATTCACATGTGCAGTTGAAAATTTAAATGCAACTTATACTGTAGTACATGCATTTGTGTTACCTTCTATCTTTTTTGCTCAACTTTTCTATCTTTATTATCAATCATGCAGTGGCATTGATGTGATCAAAACTTTGGGCATTTATCGACTCTCCAGCCTACCCATGTGCTGGAAATACCAGGAGTGAGTGATGAAAGTAAGCAAAGGACGTTTCAGGTTACCTTCACTTCTTTTGGCGTCTAGAGGCGGGATGGGATTTAGCTTTGATAGATTTTTACATTCGCAGGCACTCAGGAATGATGATCTAAAGGGAGCACCTAACTCATAAGGTTGCGGAAGGTTGATCGTATGCCATTACTGTCAGGTGTTGCAAGTTGATGGACTTTTATGTTTTCTCTCGACAGCGTCTTGCTGAACTTGCACACTCAAGACACCTATCAGGGATGGTGGAGCTCCAGGAGAGGTAAGATGCCATATTGATCCGTTTCTCCTGATGGAATCTCTTGGCTTTTTCTTGACGCCTCCGAGTCAGCTTCCGTTAGTGGTTTTGATTTTTGGGTGAAAATGAAAATCTTCTGATTTTAGAAATTTATTTAGATTGGAGCAGAAACATCACAAACTTCAACTGATTTCTAACCGGTTCTTAAGGGTTAAGGTCCGGGCTTAAACTTGCTCAGACCCCATGACCCTCCGGTCCAACAGTAAGGTTCTGTCGTAGACAGTTTGCATTAACCGCGCGTTAATTACAGCCGCCACGAACGCAGCCATCCTTGAAAAAGCAGGGCCTGACGCATTGTGACAAAGCAGAGTATCCCCGCAGTTTCATCAGATCACCTCGCCACATCCAATTAGTGCCAGTCTAGGGCCACCTTCCTCTTCCGGACGCGAGAGGGCTGCTGACCGGCCCGGACGCCCCCCTCCAAGCCTCCTACCCCCCTACTCGACCCCCTCCCAACAGGGAGCAGTGGCCCTGAATTATTCATTAATATTGGGACTGGTCTAAAGTCTCTCTCTCTTTCTCACACACTCCCACAATAGCCATAACAGCTCGGTATGGAACCCTCCATAGTTCTGCTAGTCTGGCTTCTATCCATAAGGGACTGAACTTCCAGGTTGCCATAGAAACAGCCCCCTCCACCCTCTTTTGTTCACACAGTCATCATCAGACTAAACTCATGGGCCAGGTAAAGCTTTTATTGCTTTTGTTTAGACTAATGTACCTCTAACAGGGCATGTGATTGGTTGAAGTAGGTAAAAATGCTCCAATCACTGATCAGGTTGTTGACGTTTTGGGCCTTATTGACATTATTTCTTTGAATGGCTTTAAACATTATTTGGAAAGTGTAGTAATTAGTTTTTTAAATCTGAAAAGCACATGCCATTTCATGCCACAGATGCCTAAAAGCTAATTTAAAATTAAAAAGCTTTAAAAGTTTTCTTACAGGATTTAATTATACAGCACTTTGCTGGTAGACTGACTTCAAATGGGTGACTTTGGATTCATACATGTTTAAATGTTAATGATGAACTGCTCATAATTACACGAAGAGGGAAAATATTGACAATTGTACTGCATTAAGGGAAAATGAGGTCCCGGCACTCAGTGTTCTTTAAATACAAGCTTAAATTTACAGAGAAATGGCAGATGCTGGAGGAAGATAATGGCATTTACAGTTGTATTATATTAAAAAAAAAAAATTTGTGTAATATAAAGCAGTATTTGTATAATGTCTGTAATTTTAAAAAGTATTTTAATGGTAGAGCTATTGTTTACCTAGTTGGGGAGAAATATATGTTTATTTGAGTGAATAAGTTCCAGGTTGTTTAACAGATTCTAGAAGTGATAAAACAAGCAATATTTAACAGTTAGACTTACGAGTGGTTCTAACTATACGCTGTATCATGTAGGAAACTTCTAGATGCAGGTATGATCATGGATTATAGAGTTCACACGAGTCCAATATCAAATTGACACTTCAGCAGAGCCTTGGGCAGCTTTGATAGCACAGGCTGTGCGGCACATCCTTGTCTCCTATTACTCTTTTGCTCTCGATGACGGATGTTCTTCAGTCTGGAATGTTTGAAATTTTAAATATGTGAATTGCAAAATTGCACATTTCTGATTGCGGTGTGTGATGAGAATGAAAAGGAATGGAATAGTGCCGTGGCCAGACATCAAACCCATATGAAAGATTAAATTCCCTTTCCTGCTGACTGCATTTTTATTATTGATGTCAGATTCACTTATATCACGCGCTTTTCGTCGATGCCGTTTTTACAAGTGTTCATGTGGAAAATGGTGTGTGTGTGTGTGGAAACCACCTTGCCATAATCAGATTCAGACAGAGCTAGACGCACCTCTCAATGGAGTCACTAACTCAGGAGTTTGTGTCTGTTTCCTCCCTCTGCACTTGGACTCTCTCTCTCTCTCTCTCAGACACACATACACACACTTTCATGCATGACCTCACACACACACAGCACGCCGTAGTGCTCCAGCTCTACACGCACACCAGCTCTCACAACTCAGTCTGCAGGGAAAACGCAGCGTGAAAGAGAGAGAGTGCAGAGAGGATTTCTCAATGAATCGTGGTCCTGAATCTTACTCACACTCTCTCCACGCACGAAGGCCGTCTGCAGGCCTATTTTAGAGAGTGCAGCAAGCTTGCTGGGGTAGCAAACTTCCTTTTATATGTAGTGCGTATCTGCTCTAGTGATTCAGCACAGAAGCACAAAAGCAAGACGACATGTTTCTTGTCTTTCAAATGTGGACTCAAAGAGGCTCCTCCATGTAAGCTGCAGAAAATGCAGTCTGGCCCGATTTACCTCAATCTCGTTCCGTCTGAATGAATTGAAAACTGGAGACAAGGGTACGGTTCGGTTTCAGTGGCATCATGCAATGGTTTGTGGATTGTAAATCTTGCTTTGCAGTGAATCTTAACTATTTTTTGTCTTTGGTATTAACTGGTATTTGCCTTAGATTAACTGAGAACCGTTTCGAATACTAATATACTAATTTCTTTACTACTATTATGATAAACATATTAAGGCTGCATTGTTGTTTTAGTTTTGTCATTATAATATCGAATATCCAGTAGCCAGTGCAGTGCAAAGTCAGAAGAATTTGACAGGCTGGGGCAGTTGGTGGTGTAACGGTAGGGTGTTCGCCCCGTGATCAGAAGGTTGCAGGTTCGAATCCAGAGCCGGTAAAGTTACCGCTGAGGTACTCGTGAGCAAGGTACCGTCCCCAAGCACTGCTCCCCGGGCACTTGTTAGCTGCCCACTGCTCCTTCACGGATGGGTTAAATGCAGAGGTCACATTTCGTTGTGGTGCACCGTGTGCTGTGCTGTGTTCACAATGACAAAGGCAAGACAAGTTTGTTTATAGAGCACATTATCGTACACATGGGTCATTCAATGTGCTTTACAGAAACACGATAAAATTAAATTAAAGATAAAAAAGAAAAGGTAATGAGAAAAGAAATAAAAACAGAAATAAAATGATTAAAAGTGCTTTAAAAATATTTTAAAAATCAGGCACAGTAAAATATTGAGATTTTAAAATATTGCAACAGCTCAGCACTCAAGTGTGGGAAAAGCAACAGAGAAAAATGCAGTTTTTAGCATCCGTTTAAAACTTGTCACAGTTGGGGCAGATCTGATATTAATGGGCAGCTGGTTCCAGCATTGGGCAGCGTAGTGGAAAAACGCCATTTCACCATGTTTAGTTTCAGTGACAAATAATCACTCACTTTTTTTTCACTTTAATTTTGCTGCTTGGTATTGAAGAAAAAATTGCCTGGGTTTCTGTATTTTCATGAAAGTTCTTTCTACAAGAGAAGTCTGCCTTATTTAATGTATTACATAATGTAATATATATTGAGTAAGATTTAGGATTCTTGGATAAAGTTCCAGTCCAAAGGATGGTTGAAAGTCCAATAAATCTTAAGTAAAGTTTTACTTAACTGTATGATAATTTGATAATGCCCTAAACTGTATGATAATTTGAATTCAGTATGCCAATACGCCCCGTTCTTTCTGGCACAACTCGTAACCCTTTCCATATAGAACTATTAAAGTTATATATATACACAGGGCTATTCAAAATTTTAATTACAGGGCCATCACATTTTATTTCAAACAAACTAACCTATAAAACAAACACGTTCTGCACATCACTGGACTTAGGAAAGTTCACAGTTTAAAAGCCCGCCTAAAAGTACCAGTGAATGCCACAGAGCGAAGCTGTGAATTTAGCAACTAGGGACCAGTTGACGCATGTGTGACAAGAAATAGCCTACCGTTTTGATGTTTGTCGGGCTACACATGGTGCTCATGTTGAGTGCATGCAACCTCAAGAACTATAGGACCAAATTTGAACTTTAGTCTTTCCAGTAATGTGCAGAAATAAACAGTTTGCTTGAATTTTTTTTTTTTTGAAGCCTGCTCGTTCATTTTGAATAATATCTCATCATAATAATAATAATAATAATAATAATACTTCACAATTTGATTCAAAATCGATTCATCATAATAATCAATTCATCGTTTCCAGGTTGCTGTTTTGAGTTACTTCACACACTGAATCAAATGTAGTTTACTAAATGTAATGCATATGTACACATACTGACTGCATGTCCTTCGTGCTCCCACGAAACGGTCTGTCTGGGCAGATTTCAACATTGCGCCATCTATAGGATCCGCAAGCTGAACAAGTGCCATTACATTAGTTGAAAAATATGAACCGATTTTTTGGAATGCATGAATGGATTTTGAATCGACAGATAAAGAATCGTGATTCGATTTCAATTTTTTTTTGCACACCTATCAATCTATATAAATGTATATAGTACTAAAACTGAAGCGAACTCATGCTCAGGAAGGCAGAAACAAAGACCACGTTGGAAAGGAGGACCTTGGGAGTGTCTCGTTCCTTCCTTAAACAGCTAGGGGCCCCCTTATTGTTTTGGGGGGGACTCCTCGTCTCTGGTGGCAGACCAGGTAATTATCAGTGAGGTTGCACGTGTAGGAGTGAGCGGCGTCCGGCAACCCGCTGTTTGCATTCTTGTTTTGCCTTGAAAAAAGGGAATTTGCTTGCTGTTGCCGTTGCTGTCCCTTCCTTTCCCGGCTCCTCCTCCTCCTTTTTTTTCCCCCCCGTCGTCTCAGCCCCGGCACTTCCTCAGAGTCTCCCTGGGGAGAATGGGAGCAGTAAAGGCGGTAAAGACCCATCTTTGACATGTTTGATTGGGGGCCCGGCCGGACAAAGCCCTCTTTGCTGCTCGTCCATGTGGAAAATGGCGGCAGTGGAAGAGGGAGGGCAATTAGTGGGATCTGCTAATCACGCGGCCAACGCTCATTTAATTGACATGTGAAATTTTGTTTAATTGAACACGTCGATAGGCAATACGACAATGGCCCTGCCGTCGGGAGTGGCACAGGCCTCGGAGCCAAGGGCTCGGCGGCTCGATTATTGAAGGACAGCCTTTGCCTGGACGTGTGTGTTTTTTGTATGTGTCTGCGTGTTCGTGGTGCGAGACGGAGTGGTGGGGTGGGGAACGGATGATACAGAAGGATTAAATACCATTATTGTCTGTGATGCTTTTGGGGACAAATAGCCGTGCATGTTCTTTTGTCGTTGTTTTTGATGTGTGGTGTTTGTCTTTTTGGGGCAACATTAGGCATTATGATTTTGGATTTGCACAATTTGTACTAATGATCCTGCTCGGTTTTAGCGGCGAGGGTGAGGCAAGTGTTTGAAAGCGGAGGCAAAATCAGCCGTCTCTCTTTGACATTCTGAGAAATCAATATGCTATTTAGGGGCACCCAATGGTCTTTGTGGTCAGGGGCTTGGAAGTGCATGCAATTTTTGGTGTACGGTTTGAGGTTGCTGTTTGAGTTACCATCTGAGATTGTACACCATAAAAACAACAACAAACTAAAATGTTTTAATTGATGGAGTTAACAAATGATGTTTAAATAGACAAAATTTCGTACTTTTTTTTAAGTAGAATTGTTTACTTGCGTTTACTCATATGTTTGATCATCTTTTCCAGACGTGTTTTTCAGTTTTTAGTGCACTTAGCATGTTGCCAAAGCTGGCAGTAATGAGATGCAGGTAGACACGATGCCAAGCGTCTGCATTATTATTTTTGTTCGTAAGTTGTGGTAGCGCATGTTAGGGCCAGACACATTGGGCCTCATTCACCAACCGGTCTTAAAAGCCACTTTAACAGTTTTCATGAAGATTCCGATATTGACCAATAGGACTTAAGATCGGTTTTAGGATGAGCACTCTTAGGCCAATTTTATTGGATGTGCGTTTGGGCAAACATTTGGAAATTGGTGAAGGAGACTCTTGTGTGTAGGGTCTTCACACATGTTCGCCACTATACTGTAATTTATAAATAATTTGTAAGGTTGTCAGCATTTTTTTTTTTATGCATAGGTTTGTCTGTCCAACACAATGTTCTTGCTCATTTGATAAATAATTTTTAGTCGTCTGAACGTTCAGTTTAAAAATTGAGTTTAATAAAATCTCACCGTCTTAAGTGAACTGTTAAGTCAAATGACTTTTTATTATTATTTTCAGTTCTGACTCAAAGTTGGGTTTACTCAGAAAGTTATATGAAATAAGTTGATACAGCTGCACCATTTTCACTGCTATTTCTTTTCTCTTTTGCAACCGGTCTGCACAAGGTTGAGAGCTTTTTAGAAAACATTTTCCACAAACTTTCCGGCTCCTTTCTGAAGTGCTGGGTCAAAATTCACCAGCTCTGAGATGTCAGAGTGTGAAACGTGGTTAAACATTCTTGATCAGGGCAACATCTTGACTATTGCGGTTACTTTACCTGCAGACTGAAATTAGCGAAAGGGAGTGTTCATTATTTGCCATTGTGAATGCAGCACAGCACACAGTGCACCACAACAAAACGTCCCCTCTGCATTTGACACATCTGTGAAAGACCAGTGGGCAGCTGAGATGGGCAGTGCCCGTGGAGCGTTGCTTGGGGACGGCACCCTGCTTATAAGTCAAAGTAAACTTTATGAGTATTTCAGTGGTACCTTTGCCGTCCGATCACAGGGTGAACGCCCTAACTGTTGCTCCCCCAAAGCCTGGCGGAGTCTAAAGCCTAACTGGAACCCACACTTCTGAAGGCATAGATTCTTGAACGACCTGTCAACGAAGACCAGAAGCCCGCGTCAAGGTCCAACCCACTCTAGGAACATTAGTGTGTTTGCGTTGTTTGTCCATGTGTGTTTGTTGCAATCAAGAGCAAGTTCAAGACCTGTAATCCTCCGTGCTAAGTGGTCTCTTCTTGACCCAGACCTCTGCCTCGTGACGCAACATTATTCGGTTTTACGGTTGGGTTCGGCAAATGGGGAGGAGCTGCCCCCTTTCCTTTCTAAGCATCAATAGTGTACACGCTTCATAATCACTGTATTGTGTCGCTTGATAATCACCATATTGCAGATTTGCTCAGGGAGCGGACTGAGGGAAGGAGCCAAACGTGGTTCTTCTATGGCGCTCCAACGCTCATCGCTGGAAATCTGTGCCATTGTGTTTGTTTTGGAGATTTCCGCTCTGCCGTGCCAGACAGTTTGGCTCCTTGCCAAAACTCACAGCTGGATTGGGCGGTGCTTTTAATGTGTGAGCTGGATGGGAGTGGGGAGGGGATTGGCTGTCTGGGATTTGAGATTGGGATGCCCTGATGAGGCAGAGGGGTGGCACAGATAGGGCATGGGGAGATATTTTGGTTGTGGGGGAAGGGGGACGGTTAGTGGTGGATAAGTCTGATAGTATTTTGGTTATAAGTGTGTGAGTGCGAGCAGTGTATGTGTGTGTGTGTGAGAAATTGAGCTGCTGAAGACATCTTAATTCCACAAGCTTTGCTCGTGAACAAAACGCCACGGTCACAATTTCCCCACGCGAGCGTGGAATACATTTACTTTGCTCAGACAGTTGATTAAATATTGATAGCATATTTGATTTCCCCCTCACTGTTGATTCAGTCGAGCTCCTTACATCCGCTCTGCTCACAACTCTACTCGCAACTCCGACACCAGACACGCATTAGTTTGGGCCAATATCCACTTTTCTCTCATTTTCAGTCTTCGAGTCAGTGTTAATTTTGTTAACTGAAAAGTAGGACGAAAAATGTTCGTCAACAGCCTTTTTTTTTCATGACTAAGACAAGACGTTTGACAGGCTAAAAATAGATATTTGAATATGAATATTCTGAGGCAGGACTAAAATGTTAATATTCAGAATGCATCTAGTTTGTCTATCAAAATATTTAAGCAACACATCCCTGTCATGGACTGGATTGATTGAGGGACATGTGCCGATGGAATCTCTGCCAGACAGATGTTGATTCCCTAAATGGTGAAATCCCTTAAGGACCCAGTAAAAAATAATAAACAAACAGGAATTTTGCACGCACACAGTATAATTATGCATGTAACAGAGTGATAAAATACAAATAGTGAATGACTTTCATGAAAACATCTTTATTTTTCTGAATTGTGTGCCTGACATGTCGTAACCATAGCTTGGCAAGGTTTTACAAACTGTTCAATAGTAATGCACAAAATGTAATGTAGTAATCAAAGAAGGAGAGATGCCCTGTGGCTTTAAACTAAGTAAGAATAATACAACCAACCTTGAAAGGCAATTAATGGAACACCACCCTGCTTTTTATTGAAGTTGACTGAGTGATTATTTGTCATTGTGAACACACCACAGTACAGCACGCAGTGCATCACAACAAAATGTGACGTCTACATTTGATCCATCCGTGAAGGAGCAGTAGGCAGCTGTTTTTGTCAACGCCAGGGGAGCAGTGCTTTGGGACAGTAGCTTGCTCATGAGTACCTCAGTGCTACCTTTACCGGTCCAGGACTTGAACTGGTGACCTTCCGATCATGGGGCCAACTCCCTAATCTTTACGCTACCATGGGTATGGTGCCACGATAAATAAGCTAATTAAAGCTAAATAAAATGCAACATAATCCATTTGCAATCGCGCCCCCAGACTTCATCACAACTGTAGACTGGATATTTCATGACAGTAGTTACATCACCACAGCTTTAGGACAGCACTGTGCATGGATGTTGTAGAATCATTTTAGCCTGAAGAACCATATCAAATAACACCCTGTAGAACCTGTATATCAGCAACATCTAGAAAAAAACAAAGCTTTTTTGACATAGTTCATCTGAAATAGCACTGAACTGGCAAAAATCTGCTTGTTTATGGAAAGAAAAACTTCATACCAACTTTAACCAGCAGCAAAATCTGTCGTCGTATCATGGTATGGGGAAGAGGTAGTGCACAATGGTAAATACACATTTTGGATACAAGGGTGCTGCAGTATAAATGACACTAAAAAGCTCATTTTTTTAGTTATTATGGAAGACAAAGCCTAACCAAATCCTGTATGCATTACATCAGTGTGGCTTCACAGAGAGTACAGATGCTACCCTGACCTGCCCGTAGTACAGACTGGTCTGCCATTGAGAATATTGCATCAAATGAAGCTTAAAATACATCACAACTCAGCCTGTTAAGCAGCTGAAGTCTTCTATTGAGCAAAAAGAAGGGGAAATCCTATGTGTTTCCTCAACTGTTCTCAGTTTTTAAACAATAATTTAATGTGCTGTAAATGGTAAGCCCAGCCCCAACTTTTTTACATTATAGGCACCACATTTTAAAGTGTGTATTTATCCAACTGATGAAGCTGATGTAGGTAAACATCTGTTATTTGGTCATGTTATCAATTAATGGCTTTAAAAGTAATTAATTCACTTCTAAACTAACACCAATATTTCTAATAAAGAGGCACGGCATAACTACAGATGTTAAGATTTTAATTTAAAAAAAGAACACATTCAGGTCTCCTGCTCCAATTTCTGTCCAAACACTACAATTCTGAAATTAAATTTCATTTCATTCTCTCCCCGCACTCTGTACTAAAAATTCCATGTCTTCACTATATTTGAAATGAACAAAAATGGCTCTTCTCAAAGTTGAGTGAATCAAAGGCTTCCTTTAGAGCGCTCCTTTAGTCATCCTCCCTTATCGCCGGATAGCGTTGCTCAAACATTGTGCCTCTTTAAATGACTTGAAGACAGCAAAAATGTCATTTGTCTTATCAGTGCATTGAAAGTGAAAGATTATTTGTCGTTGTGAACACACCACAGCACAGCGCACAGTGCACCACAATGAAATGTGACCTCTGCATTTGACCCATCTGTGAAGGAGGAGTGGGTAGCTAACATGGGCAGCACCCAGGGAGCAGGGAGCAGTGCCTTGCTCATGAGTACCTCAGTGGAAACTTTACCGGTCATGGACGTGAACTGACGACCTTCTGATCACGGGGCAAACACACTACCGTTATGCCACCAACTGCCCCAATTGCACTGAGTAGCAGGGTGACATCTCACATTACTGTCTTGTATTTTTGCTCAGGGTGCTTTCTGTCAATATGTTTTTTAAGTTGTCCATTGACAAATTGCTAATTGGTAGCCTGTTACTGATAACTGCATGTGCTGATAGTGGTGGTGTTTGCAGACTTGGTGCAACTGTCGCTACAGAGGATTGAGATCCAATGGGTAACGCATCATGATGATTGCATACAACAAACAAGTGGTTTGCAAAGTAATTTCTCCTTAATAGCATTAACTTTCAATAGAGACAGTGAAAATAAAGTGATGCCCAGCAGACTGAACCACATCCGTGGATAGTGAAACCAAACACGATTACATAGCGCACGCGCTATGGTTAATATACTCATGTAAGAATAATTTCAATGTATAGTTGTACTCTTACAAGAGGAAATTGAAAAGCACAGTTGTAGTGTACTCACCTCGTTAAAATGCATTTGTGACTCTGCACGGCAAAACCAGTCGCTTGTCGCAACGGAGGTTTCCGCGAAAAACGAGCGTTTATGTTGCGTGGGGTAAAATTTTGGATTTTTTGTCTTTAGTGTTTTGAAACAGTGGAAGGTCTATACTGTACTGTTGGGAATAAATTTCACTGAAAAACTTACCCTTTCCATCCTAAAAAGGTGACTTTCTTGAGGTGAGGAATTCAATTCCAGCAGAATGTTAAAAGTTTCTGTTTTGACCGCTCTACTTCAATATTTACGGTAAATCCACTGGTTGACTAGCGTGAAGATATTTCTCCGGAATCCATCTCCGTCTCCCGAGTTCAGTTAACCTAACGCAGGTAGGCTATCCGTGTGGCTGTGAATGCAGCGTAGGCTAGCGTAAATGCAAACGTAGCCGCGACCGCACCGAGCGTCTGTGAGTGCTACGGCGATAGTCAACTTCAAAGGCAGATTTCTCTGTTTCTCACTTGGCGTGACAGGAGAAACCCGACTCCTTTGAATGTTGATATCTCAGTCATATGTCGTCCGATTCATTCCATATAGGTATCGCTTTGAAGCTTGATTTATGCCCTTTCATGAAAACATCATAACTCAATTTTGAAAATTTGCGACAAGCGACTGGTTTTGCCGTGCAGAGTCACATTTTTCCATTTTGCACTGCATACACAGGTAGTGCAGAAAGGACAGTGAAACTGGACGAATGTTTTGTTTTTGCACTGGTTCGACTGTGCCCTTTTTGGATTGTTTCTCTAGATACAGCAGAGGCTTGTCATATTCACCAAAAGCTTTTGCTTAGCATTTTAACTTGCACAAAAATAGGCTTTATTTTGGTAGACATTTGCTGGCAATAAATTGCTAGACGCTGATATCTCCAGTTTATATTGTGGCCAAATTTACTGACAGGATAAAAAACTTTGTTAATAAACAGTTTGCTAATCAATCTAACAAACTGTAATTAACATTATGAAATCTTAATTTGCTGATTTGTACATCTAACATATCTTAGCATAGCGTGACAAGGTTTTACAAACTGCACAATTTGATATTAGTATTCAAAGCCTTTATTTGCATCAGAATAAAACTAACTGTCATTTACTATATAAGCTTCCATCCTGAACTGTTGGCCCAGAACTGGGGAGATGTTTGGTGGTGTGACTCTGCAAATCAAAGTCAAGTCAAAGTAACTTTATTGTCATGTCTGCTATATATTATACAGATATACAGAGAGATGAGATGACGTGGCTCCAATTTTTACAGTGCAGTAGGAAATAGGGAATAAAGAACAAATAAGGCACATGGAATAAACAATATATAAATAAAGTACAAAATATACATTTTAAACTAGACATGGAATATTAAATATACTTTAAACTAGAACTAGAACTAGAAATGGCTTTGCTTCTACAAACATACAGTATATAAAGTTATACAAACAGCTCAAAATGTTGGGATCACTGGGGGTCTGGGGGTGCTTTGGCGGTGGTAAAATAGGAGATTTGTAGAGAGTGAATGGGACTTTGAGGAAGGAAAGCTGTCCCAAGATATTGCAACACCATGTCACACCCTGGGGACAGCACTTGACTGGGGCCAGTTTCTTCCTACAATATTTAGAGAATACGCAGTCAGCCAGAATTCGGACTGTAATGGAGTAGCCAGCCCAGTCTCCGGATCTGAACCCTATTGAGATGTTGTGGGAGCAGCTAGACCGTATGGTCAGGAGGAAGATTCCATCAAGCCAATCCATTTTGTGGTAGATGCTCCAGAAGATGCTGTTGTGAAAGATGGGGTGAAATCTCATCAGATTACCTTGAAAAATTGACAGCTAGAATGCCTACGGTCTGCCAGGCTGTAAATGCTGCAAAAGGTGGTTTTTTTTTTATGAAAGTAAAGTTGAAGAAAACATTCATAATTTCCATTAAAATCATTATTTCAAACTCAAACAATGTCTGCATGTCCTGCTCATTTGCTATTTAACTAATTTCATGTGTGTTTCTATGGAAAACAAGAAAATTTCCAAGTGATCCCAAACTTTTGAGCGGTTGTGTATACAGTATATAAAGTTTTCTAGTCAATGTTGCTGGCCTATTTAAAGAGAGGAAGCATTTTGACTCAAATTAGTGATAAACAAAACATAACTACTTTTCATCAGGTTAAACTATACTGAAGCTATAAAGGGTAGAAATCACTAAATTGACTTAATCACTCTTTAGGTCACCAAAAGATGGACCCCGTTACGGATTCAGATCCAGACCAAAGTCAAAGTAAACTTTGTCATCTCTGCAGGTATACAGAGAGACGAGATGACGTTGCTCCAGCTTTAACAGTGCCAAGAACAAGGAACAAAGAACAAATAAGGCACATAGAATATGCAATACATAAATAGAATATAAAATATACACTTTAAACTAGAGTCGAAAGAGAGACAATTAGGATGCAGTACCCAGCCTACAATTATGGTCTTGGAGTTGTCTTTTACACTGAATGTGCATTAACAGTCAGTAACAGTTTCAATATGAAAAATTCTATAGACCAGTTATAGAATTTAATTTAATTCTAGACCAGTTATTTATTTTGACAGAATGTTAATATTATATGATGTGCAGCTTTTTGCATTTATGGTAGTCTAATTTTTCTTCTGTTTGTCAATGTATGTTGTGTGCATTGATTGAGTTTAGGAAAGGGATTATTTGTCATTGTGAACACACCACAGCACAGCACACAGTGCACCACAACGAAGTGTGACCTCTGCATCTGACCCCACCAATGAATGGACAGTGGGCAGCTAACTCGGGGAGCAGTGCTTGTGGACGGTCCCTTGCTCTTGAGTACCTCAGTGGTACCTTTACCGATCCTGGGATTGGAATTGGTGACCTTCTGATTGGGGGGAAAACACTCTAACCGTTAGGCTATCAACTTTTTTGACCCGAAGATAAACGATTCCTCATAAATCGTCTCACACAACTTGCACCAGTGATGTTGACTTTGCTCCACATTGCTCAAAACCTGATCTGACTTCCTCAACCGGGTTTGCCTCGATTCCCCCATCAGTCCTCCGTTATTTTGACTGCAATAACGAGAGGCACTTTACGCAGTAGCTCCAGCTGCTTGCAGCAGCAGGAGGCCGAGTTGAGCCCCCTGCCCGATGGAGGATGAGTGCTGAAGGAATCCCCACATCCCTCGCTTATACCCTCCGCTCTTCCCCCACTCCACCACTTTGCCCTGACAACCACCACTGCTGCTTTCGCTCCGGAATAGGTCGCCTCGCCGGTTTCGTTGACAGCCCCCTCGTAATCAGCGGTGGAGGTGTGTAATTATGGCTGTCAGGCCCGTCCGCTGTAATTGATGCGAGTGCGGGTGGATTCTAAGCCCAGGAGGCGGCCCCGTTCCCGCACATGGCACAGGCAAAACCGCTGCCGCCACCACGCTGAGAAGAGCTGGGAGGGGGCAAAAAAACATTACCTGTCTGGAAGCTCAGCAGTAGTACCGTGTTAAGCTCCACCACCTGCCACGACGACGACTACTACTATGCTTAAGAGTCTGCAGCTTTTTATACTCCCCCGCACTGCACATAGCGGCGTCAGAGCCATGGCACACGCTGCACGTCTCCAGGCTCCAGATCCTCAGCCTGGGGTTTGACATCGCCTGGGCAAATTTGAAGATAGCAGTGTGGGGTAGGGGGGGTAGCGGGATTGAAAATATGCCGTCAAAACCGTAGCCGTTTAAGCGTCTCTGAGGTGAGGTGGAATGCTGTCTCTGGGGTGTCTGCAGTTGGCTTATCGCTGCTGGCTTTTTTCCCCTCCTTTCCTCTGTGCGCTTCAATTACCGGCTTCCTGATGAACCTGCGGGAGAGAAATGATCATTTAACTTCAGGGGTGCTGCTTAACTCAACGCACTTTTATGCTCGGGCACACAAGCACGAGAGGGGCGAGCGATGTGGCTGATGTTTTGGTTTTTGAAAGGTTCACCCAAAGGCTTTGAACAAATGGCCGGAGACACACTATTGCCTTGTGGTGTTGTGGTCTGTCAACATTAATGAGGCATTAAAAATAAAGACCGTTTGAATGTCCAAGCATGGGCATCATGTGTTGGTCCTCCTCTCACTTCTAGATTCAAGATTCAAGATTCAAGATTCTATTGATTTTAGAGAAGATTCTCATGCTTCTAAAACCTGGCACGAAGGAAAGCATTTTGAAAAGAGTGTTTTAATGATGCAACATTAGGAAAGCCTTTTTTAAAAGGGGTCACACTCGTTCAGTTTGTCATATTAACAAACTCTTGAATTCACATTTAGCCGTCAGCATTCTTTATCAGCTGCTACTGAAACTGGTCATTTGCTGCGACATCAGGGCTCCCATTTGCTACCATGTTTCCCATTTACATTTTTGTCTTAGAACCAACAATGGCGTTTTTTAACTTGGGGACGGAGGACGAGGATGGGAACACGGCGTCGTCTGTCAGCGTCATCTGTAGCCTTTTGAGGAATAATTAAAAAAGAAGGGCTGTGTAAAAGGGAGGACTTGGCGGTTATTCCGCAATTCTTACATTGTGTGCTTTCAATAAACCCTACAGTGCCCTGAGCTTTAAAAAGCTCAGACTTGGTTCTTTTTTTCTTTCTGTCTGTATCTCTGTTTAATTCTAGATTACATAGTTGCATTGTGGCGAGTCACATAAGCCACGCGTCCCTCCAGGTGCTTTGTGCAGTGCTGGTTGCTATTGTTATGCACGGCGATCTCTTTGCTGTTTGAATCTTGCAGTAGCGTAGTATGTACCCCAGTGATAACCAGAGGGGAAGGTGGTAATCCTAGTGGTGGGCCTGATTGTGGAAAAGGGAGAGAGGTTGAAGCTTGAGTTTCTTCACCCCGTCAATCATCTTCTCATCACCTGACTGCCAGCAAACAGACAAAAACACCCTCCAACAGTCCCCCAAAGTAAGTGAGATGCTGATGATGTGATGCTAAGGCATTTGCAGAAATATCTAACTTTTTTCCCAAAGAAACATGGACAGTTGTAAAATCGCACTAATTCCAAAATATGAAAATGAATCAAATGTAATTATGTAATTAGGCAGTGTAGGCAGCAACACTAACTGCCTTTAGGTTGCATGAAATGGTGTTTTCTTCTTTGCATTGCCTGTTTTTTTTTTTTATGAAATAATTTTATATCAAGGTAAGATTCACTGTACCGTTTTGGGGTGTTGCTGGCCTACTAGTAGAACACTTGCCTTTGGACCAAGAGGTTGTGGGTTTGAATCCAACCTCTGGCGTTACCAGCATTGGGTCTCTGAGCAAGACCCTTAACCCTCAGTTGCTCTCAGGGGAACTGTCCCTGAAATTAGGAAGTGTAAGTCACTCTGGATAAAAGTGTCTGCTAAATGCTGTAAATCTAAAATAGGTCATTTAGCAGACACTCTTATCCAGAGCGACTTACATTTCCAAAATGTCTCCTCGGAGCAACTTGGGGATAAGGGCCTTGCGTGGGGGCCAAACAAAGGCCTTTCACTGAGCTATTGCTGCTATGGTACCTTTTAATAACAGTTGCCATTGCATCACTTTTTATGGAGAGTAGACAGGGATTGAACATGTTATTTGCTCCCCAAAATTGTCTGTTGACACCTCGTCTGGCAGGAAGTAATGACCCTCAATTGGATTAGTGCTAATTAAATATATATACACTCACACACAGGTAGAATCAATAGCCCAAGGTGTCACTTTGCACGTGCCTGGGATCTGTGGCTGTTAGCCATCCCTCGCCTTCCCAGACCTAGAGCCATGAGGCAACGTGTGAAAGTTTGGAGAGCACAAAGCTCATCATTGCCCGATGATGGCAGCCAAAAGGGAGCCATTAGCTAAGTGCTAACTGCTGACGACAGATGAGCTTGTGGTGGGGTGTGGATGGGACAAACAAGGCTGTAGACACTGCCTGAATGGGTCTCTGAGGCCCTTACAACTCTGAACGCCAACTTGGCCATTCCACCGTCATTTATTAGCACTGCCCTTTAATGCGTCACGGCGACACTGCCATTCCCAGATGTTATTAAATGTATCAAAACAAGCGTTCGTTAAATCAGCCTGGCTCGTCTCGTGAGTGCTGAGAGCCTGATGAATAGCTGTCTCCTGCTTTTTGCAAGGGGTGGAATACAGTTGTTATCCCCTTTGGGGAGAATTGGAGCACGGGTTTAATGCAGTTCTCGGCACGGGTTTCATGAGGAGGATCTTTATGTGAATGCTTGGTGTTTATTTTCATAAATAGCTGAGCAGATGCTTGGAGAGCGCAGCTGTGGAGAGCTAGGTTCTTATGTAAATGACCAGGCCAGCTGTTGCTCTGTGCTTACTGTACTGGGGTGTTGGTAAGTTTGCACAATTCCAGTTAATCTTTTATAATAGGGATTGGGGGGGAAGGTCGATTGCTGTCTGGATGAGTATTATGCTCAGTATGTCTGTGTTGTATGTTAGGGATGGGCTGATTCAAGGTTTTTTGGTCCCAATACTGATACCAGAACTTTGGTTATCGTCTGATACAAGAGTACTGCTCCTGAACCAGTGACTAGAATCACATATACAGCATATTGCCAAAAGTTTTGGGACCCCTACATTTACACACACATGAACTTTATTGACATCCCATTTTAAATCCATAGGCTCTAATTTGGAGTTGGCCCACACTTTGCAGCTTTAACAGCTTTCACTCTTCTGGGATGGCTGTGCACAAGGTTTAGGAGGGTCTTTATGGGATTCTTCCAGAAGAGCATTTGTGAGGTCAGCCACTCATGTTGGACTACAAGGCCCGGTTCAGAGTCTCTACTCTAATTCATCCCAAAGGTGTTCTATTGGATTGAGATCAGGGCTCCGTGCAGTCCAGTCGTTCCTCCGTTCCTCAGTCCGAACTCGCTCATCCGTGTCTTTATGGACTTTGCGTTGTGCACTTGTGTGCAGTAATGTTGAAACAGGAAGGGGCCATCCTCAAACTGTTTCCACAAAGTTGGAAGCATGTAATTGTCCAAAATCGCTCAGTATGCTGAAGCATTAATAGTTCCTTTCACTGGAACTAAGGGGCCAAGCCCAACCCTTGAAAAACAACCCTCTTTCGAAGACCTGAATACAATGATTTGGAGGGGAAACCCAAAACTTTTGGCAATATAGTTTGAGTAGGCTGGAGACAAAACGTATGCCTATGCTAAACGTCAGTTTGCCAGAAGCGCAAATGTTGGTTGCAATTTATTGTGCAAATGTGTTCTTCTATGATTCATCTTTCCAACATCTTATAGAAGGTTGGAGAAACTCCAAAGAGGCTTGGCACCTCTGACTGTTGCATACCCAGAGTGAAACACAGGGTGGTCAGTCATAACTCAGGCTGGAACATCACTTCCCTTGGCCTACTACTTGTTCTTGGGCACATTACTGAGACTTCTGGGACTACTAAGACTATTCTGGAGGACCATGTAAACTTGCACCCTGAAGGTGGTGGTGGGTATCAGCATTTTAATGCACCAATACACAGCAATACTGGTTGTTGGTGGTTTGATGAACATGAAAAGTAAAGTTTAACATTTCCCACGTCCTTTACAGTCATCAGAACTGAAAATATTAACTCACTTTGGTATATTTCGGAGTAATTTAAATATTTAGGTAGTGCTGGGAATCCATAAAAAATTTATCATGTTAATCACAGCAATTTAATGTAATTAATTGCAAGTTTATTATTTTATATTAATTATATACACTACCATGTTAATGTTCCTAGACTTAATTCATCATGATGGTAGTGGTGGTGGCCTAGAGGTAGAATACTCGCCTACAGACCATGTGCTCATAGGTTGTAATCTAGCTCTATCCTGCGTTGGTCCCTGAGTAAGATTCTTAACACCAAGTTGCTCCAGAGTGACTGATTCTTTAATTGGAAAATGGAAGTCCCCAAATAAAAGCGACTCCTAAATGTTGTAAATTAAAAATGTAAACGAAATCTTTATTTACACATGTAGTATAATCCAGCTTTTTGATTGTCGGACCGATTTGCTATCTGTTTCTGATCGGTGCATCCCTAGTTTGTGTGCATCTGTGGATGTGGTATATGTATCTCCATCAGTGTTAACAGATATTGAGAACCCTCTTCCCACAGTAAGAGTAAAGACCATCTCATCTCTGCAAAATAATATATTGTGGCATTGTGTTGGTTTTTTTTTACATATCATTTGTGAAATAACATAGCTCAAATGCATCGGGCGAATCGTACCGCCTGAAGGTTATCTAGATCACTTGGGTTTGAACCTGTGAGTGTGTGTATATATACTTCCATGCCTGTGAGCACATGGACTCATACCCACCGTCTTCTGCTTCTGATTGAACCCCTCGGCTGCATCCATCAGAGTGTGATTCACCTAAAGCGCGTCATGTGATTTCCGACTACAATCGCTCTCCCAGCTGAGTTCTGAGTCCTCTGGGCATTATGTGTGTGTGAGAGAGAGATGCTTCGTTCCGGTGAGAGTGGGAGAAAAGTAAAGAGAGAAGGTGAGAGAAAGAAAGGCAGAGATGGATAGCTAGAGGTGGATGTGGCTTTCATTTTTTCATCTTTTACGTTCCACAGTTCCCTTCGAAAGCTTGTGTGAAGGTGTGTGTCTGTGACGTATGCGGTTGTAACCTACAAATCCTTCCTGCATGCGGTTCCTCTGATGGAAAGCAGCTTTATTTGCTCATTTCATCATCTCCCAGATCAGACTCTCGTTGACGTGTGTGCCATGTGGCTGCCACCAGCTTCTCCTCTGCTCAGAGTTTCTCTCTCCTTTTGGCCGGCACGATGGCCGCACATTGGCACTACGCTCGTGGGCAGCATCGGGCCTCTAAAAGCGGGCCAGGCCCGAGCAGGCGGACACTCACTTTTGGAAAGAAAGGAGGGAGTCTGAGAGCACCGTGGCCGGATTGCTTTGGACAGGCTGCCGGCAGGGCGGCTGATCCCCTGCCTCCTCCGTGCCCCGGGTTTTTGTCCTCGCCGGCTAATTGACTGACCTGACTGACCCCGTAGTAGCGTGCCACTGTTAGGAGGGTCAGGGCCCTGGGGTCATGTGACATGGGACCTGTGACCTGGGCTTGGCAGATGTGACAGGGCTGGTGTCCTGGCAGGCTAGAAGACGAGAGAGACAGAGAGAAGACTAGTGCCACGATACTTGCCGCTACACAGGGGGTAATCTATAAGCTCAGTTGCCCTGCAGTCGCACTTTACACTTGTCCTTTCGATGTGTCTCTGCTGATCTGAACTGACAGTTCAGATTTCAGTTTAGGTCCATAACTATGTCCAGGTCTGTTCCGTGGGTTGCTCTGTGGATAGCTCTTCTGAGATTGGATTTAGTTTTAGTGGGCAGTTAAGATGGTTATAGAAGAACTCTAGATTCTGTTCAAAGGATGTTCGTTTTCGATTTCTGCTTTATATGTTTCCAAATATGGAGGGGATATTTAATGGGAAAAAAAACTATTGTTCAGATAAGCTGTGCCCATGATGTACTAGACCTAAAGTCAACAAGATCCCAAAATCTCAGTAGGACACTTTCCTATACTGAATAAAAAGGTTCACAATATACAATGACAACATTTAACATTTTTGATGCTGATGGTAGCCTAGGGCCCCTGAGGCTGTAGCCCATGAGGTTGCAGGTTTAAATCCACCTATATCTTCAGCACTACCATCATTGGACCTCTGAGCAAGACCTTTAATCCCAAGTTGTTGAAGGAAGACTGTCCCTATAATTAGGAAATTCAAGTCACTCTGGATAAAAGTATTGTGAAAACTAAATGTTGTAAATGTAGATGTGTGAAAATTCTGAATGTAGGAATTGTGCACTCCTATATAATACCCATGATGAAAAGTGAAAGTGAGTGATTATTTGTCATTGTGAACACACCACAGCACAGCACAAATGTGACCTGTGCATTTGACCTATCCATGAAGCCATGAAGGAGCAGTGGGCAGATAACATGGGCGGAGCCTGCACAGTAGTTCTTGGGGACGGTATCTTGCTCCTGAGTACCTCAGTGGGATCCTGGGATTTGAACCGGAGACCTTCCGATTACTTGCCTAGAACGACCTAACCGTTACGCTACCACCTGCCACCAGTAGTTGGTCCAGTAGTAGAGCTCTTGGGTTTGAATCCTACCTCCTGCACTACCATCATTGGATCCCTGAGCAAGACCCTTAACCCAAGTTGCTCTTAGGGATTCTGTCCCTTCCCTGAAATTGGGAAATGGACGCCACTCTGGATAAGAGAGTCTGCTAAATGCTGTAAATGTAAATGCAGAGAAACCCAAGGAGACACTACCCCATGGATTTGGATTTGAACCTGTCCTCTTGGACTGTAGGCGAGTATCTTACCGCTAGGCCATCACCAGGGTCTAAAATGTTAAAAACTGACTTTGTTTGTCTTCAATTTCTGTTCAGTGTAGGGGAGTGTCCTGCTGAGATTTTGGCAGCTTGTTGCATGTTGACTTTAGTTTAAGTTGTACACATCACTTTTAGTATGTTGAAATGAGGACTGCTTAGAATGCTGCAGAAACAGATCTTGTTGCAGCATTCTGTGTTTAATTGTATATGATTCATAGACTGTTATTATTCATAGACTATGATTTGTGTGTAATATATCTTTGATCAATCTCAATTGGTAAGATGTCACCGTCACCAGTTGACGTGATAAATGAATAAGGTTGCTTGCAGAATTATTACACCGAGTACTTATGTCTTAATAATGCTACATAGCTGAGATCCAATTGCAACGGAATCCAGGTCACGACAGTATGTATTATGCAGCAGATTTGTGCGTTAGATATTTCACGGGAAACGTGAATATGGCTGTGGTTGGTTGTTTCTCGACCTTCCACTAGTTAACTCAGCAACGTGACTGATATTGTGCTTCTGTTGAGCTCTGAAGAGAGTGTTTTCTGCAATGACACGTCGGAGAACCGGGCTGATGATGATTCTCCCTTTGTTTCTGGCGTGCATCGCTTGCGCGACGTCAAATTCCCTTTCATTGCCAACCAGAAATATCTCTCTTTATTCAGGCGAGTAATTCATGCCATGCTGCCTTGTGACATGCTGACACCCGAGCAGGAAGTCAAATGTCAGCCTTTTTCTTTCCATAAAATGCCTGTTTCTTTTGACTCTTGCGGCAGTAGCTTCACATACTGTAAGTTTGATTACAGTCACTCTTGGAGCTTTGTTATCTCAATCAGAAGATTGATCACGTGAGTGGGTGAAGACAAATGAAGAAATCTATTAAATTCTAGTCAGCAGTCAGATGATGTATAAATACATACATATGATTGTATACACCTTGTGTATGTTTTATATATATATATATATACAGTACTGTGCAAAAGTTTTAGGCAGGTGTGAAAAAATGCTGTAAACAAAGAATGCTTTCAAAAATGGAAGTGTTAATCATTTATTGACAAAATGCAGTGAATGAACAAAAGAGAAATCTAAATCAAATCAATATTTGGTGTGACCACAAAACAGCCTTCAAAACAGCATCAATTCTTCTAGGTACACTTGCACACAGTTTTTGAAGGAACTCGGCTGGTAGGTTGTTCCAAACATCTTGGAGAACTAACCACAGATCTATAATCCTATAATCCTACAAAATAATATAATGACTATAATCCTACAAAATCCCTGACTTTCTGCAAGTGTACCTATAAGAATTGATGCTGGTTTGAAGGCAAAAGGGAGCAACACCAAATATTGATTTGATTTAGATTTTTCTTTTGTTCATTCACTTTGCATTTTGTAAATTGATAAAAATAAACAATCACTATTTATATTTCTGAAAGCATTCTTTGTTTACATCATCAAATACATTAGATGTGTCTCTAAACTGAAGTACTTTATAACTAAGCAATCTTAAGCCAGGTTTCACACCAGAGATGAACTGATACCATGTGTGTAGTGGTGGTCTAGTAGCCAGGATACTCGCCTCTGAACCAAGAGGTAGTGGGCTGGAAGTCTCCCTTCAGCACTACCACTATTGGGTCCTTGTGCAAGAGCTTTAACCCCAAGTTGCTCTCAGGTTGAAACTGGCCCTGAAATTTGGAAACAGAAGTCACTCTGGATAAGACAGTCTGCTAAATGTTGTTAATCTAAATGTGATTTGTGTCATATATATGAATATGTATGGCCTATGGATTTGGAATGTCTTAAAAGTTCCTGTAGTGCAATGGCCATGTGAACCAACTCTGTTTGTAGGAGTGTGTCGGCATAGACAAAAAAGCTGAAGTTTTTGAGTGTGAAACATATATTTTTTTACTTTATCCAAGAATAACTGATCTGGTGTTTCTTTGGCCCTTCAAGTGGCAAAAAGTTGCATGTCTTACATGCACACATGCATTGCAATGATGATGTTCTATGAAGAAACTTTCCTCTATTTTAAGTCTAAATATTTCAGTGTTGACATCCTTTATATTTGATTCTTTTTGGAGAGCAGTGTAGAAGAGTGTCCTGCTGAGACTTTGACACCTTGTTATATATTGACTTTAGGTTCAGTTGTATCCCCCCCTTTTAATCTGAAGAAACGTGAGCTGTTTGGAATTCTCTAGTAATTGATCTGTTGTAAGATTTTATTACAGCTTGTTGTCCTTTTAGGGCTTAATTGAGTATTATCTGTAGACTAAAAACTCATCTTAACCTGATATTATCTGTTGCGGGCCAAAAAATACTCTCTTTTAGACTGGAGAATTCACAAAACAAATAATCCAAAAGCCTTCTGTTAAAATAGTCAAAGTGTGCCGAAGAGTCTTTTGAGAATAAAACCTCTCAGATCATTGTAGATTTTTTGTTTCCTCCACATCGTCTGATCCCCCCGATGCTTATCAGAACTAGTTTGGGGAGTATCTGTGAAAAGGCTCCCCTTAATCCATTTTATTTGCTCTGCTACCTCCAGACCATTTGTCCACACACATCCACACACACACACACACACACACACACACACCCACACACACCCCGCTGGCCTGTTCCTCCTGCTCCTTCCAGGGATTTAGAATGGAGGTGCAAGAGCCTACAGACAGTTAAAAAAAAGCCATCTGGCTGGAGGGAGGGCAGAATGGAGGGGCGGAGTGGGGTGGTTGGGGTTTGGTTTGGGGGAGATGGGGGTGGGGGAAAATCAGGGAGGGAGTCATGCTGGGCAATCAAAATGACAGACAGCAGTGAAAAGTGTTTTGTGGGCTCCCACATACATGTGAAGTAGCCCGACTCGCCAGCTTTCACAGCTCCCTCCGGTCACCAGGTAAACACCGGCCCGGCCGCGGTTACACTGCCCTTTCCCCCGGCTCACTTGCAAGCTGTGATTTCAGAGAGCGTCTGACTCCGCCAGTCCCCTCGTTTCGGGTTTCTTGTCGTAATTTGGCGGTTAAGAAAGTGGGGAACTGGCCTAAGAGGTGTGGCGAAGGGAAATCGAACTGCTACGTCAAGTTTTGGAGCTTCCAGAGCTTTTGCCAAGATTATAATTCCTCCTTCTTGTGTTTCTACCCTGTTTTTTAAGGTTAAAAAAACATTCGACATTCTATACAGTGAAATCTTGCAGTGCAGTGAATTCTATCTAAACTTGTACAGTGTAGAAGAGTCTCTTGCTGAGACTCTAGACACCTTGTTGGATGTTGACTTTAGGTTCAGTTTTATTTGCACCATTTATGCTGTAGAAACGTGAGCCGCTTGGAATTCTCTAGCGATGGATCTCTTGTAAGGTTTCATGCCACTTTCTGGGATTTAATTGTGTATGATCCTTATGTGTATGATCTTTAGCTGATATTATCTGTTTTAGAAAGTAAAGTGTGTCAAATTTCAGCTTCAAGACTATGTACGAATACTCACTCCCTTCCCGCCTTTGCTAATATTATAATTCCTCATTCTTATGCACTTTTTAAAATATAAAAATTTGAGTGTTCACATTGTATACAATAAATTCTCGTGTGCAATGAATTCTACTACACTTGTGCAGTGTAGAAGTGCCTACTGCTGAGACTCTGACACCTTCTTGCTTGTTGACTTTAGGTTCAGTTGTATTTTCTCCTTTAATGCTGTAGAACCCTGAGCTGCTAGTGAGGTTTTATTGCGGCTTGTCATTTTCTGGGCTTAATTATTATTAAACTAAAATTCATCTTTCAGTGATATCTATTGTGGGTGTTGTGGCAAAAGGAAACTGCCTCAAATTTCGACTTCAAAACTACAAAAATTGGCTCCCTTCCCAAGCCTTTGCTAATATTATAATTCCTCGTTCTTGTGCATCGGTTCCTCCCCAACCCCCATTTTCTTCATGGCAGCCCCCTTTTCCCTCCTTTTCAAAAAAAAGTGTGGAGGCTTCATTTTTCACCCTCCCCAAGCGACTCTGTTGTCAGTGAGGAGCCCTTAGGAAGTCTTTATTTCTGCCAGGCATGGCCTCTCGCGTTCCTCCGGCCTCGGCCCGCCGTTCTCATGGCCGTCCCCCCACCTGCTGGGACCTTGATCCCGGGCTGAGCTGCGCTTCAGCGGGGGACAATTACAAGCCCACTCTGCCTTTGATCATCTGACCACATGGAAGCACAACAGCTGACCACATGTTTCAACAGACAAGACCGAGACAGAGGGAAATAAGAAGGCTGGAAGAAAAACAGTATTCTTTGCTAAAACGCCTTTTAAAACCATAGTCTTAGCCATGATCATTATTTTGTTCTTACTTAAAAGAATTCGGTCACAAAGGCATGAAACTCCGATAGTTACAGAATAGAATATTTATAGTCATTAACTATTAGATCAAAAATTTAATAATTGTTCATTGTAATAGAGCTTAAATGTTCATCATAATATTGATTTGACGTCATATTGCCCAGCCCTGTTCTTCACATTCTATTTTCATTCTGTCTGCCGCAGAGGAAAAAAAGGCCCCATTCCAAGAGTCGTTCGCAAGTCTTCTTGTATAACGGCCCGCAATTGTTGGCGTGTCGTAAACGGTTGTGCGAGTGTGTTTTTCTTTATCGCCCAGATTATGTCTGTTGGAAGCAGAGAGGGCTGGTTTGCAGGCGTTTGGGTCAGGCTTGTATAAAGTTGCTTTTTCATGTGTTTTATTTAGCGAGGGCGGCTGAGTGAGCGGGAGAAAGTAATTTGAGGCTGGGCTAATAAAAAGCGAGTGCTAATTCTCCTGTCATTGTCAGCCAAATTGTCTCAGGGCCAGCTGGGCCTCGGCGCGGACGTCTGCTCTGGTCAGCGTTCAAAGCTCTTATGCACAAAGTCCAAACTGCAAAAGTTTCAGACAGGCTTGGGCCTGCACTTTTAGCAACTGGAAGGATATATATCCGGATTCTGTGCAATGACAAAGTGATTTATTGGCAGTCAACGTCTTTACTGATGTGGGAAAGTCAGTAGAGAAATAGGAACTTTTTCATAAATAGTTTCCTGCTACTCCAAACTTTAGTTTAGATTAGAAACGAGACCAATGTGAATTTGATTAAATTAAAATTCTTGCCAGAAAGTGTTATTGATCTTTTTATCTGTTTAATCTCGAAACTTTTGCCAAGCACCTTTTAACCTGTAATACACAATGGAATGCATATTAGTGTGTAACTCTATTTAGAATATTTTGTCTTGTTATTGTGCCACTTCACATGTTTGCATAGATCGCTATTGACAGCTGCCAAAAAAACTTAGTGTGTGTTTATCTCTGTGTAAATGTGTATACAGACGTGACTTCTCCAACTATGTTCTGTCTGTTAAAGATTTATAAAGGTTTCACATATTGTGTGTGTGTGTGTGTGTATGTTCATGTATTTATCATGTTGTGGGGACCTTTTTCTCCCCTAAAATCACTTTTATCTGTTTTTTGGGCTTTGTGGGGACATTTGAGAGGTCCCCATTAGGAAAAATGACTTCATAGAAAAAATGCTTGTTTTATTTGAGAAACTAAAAGAGGTAAAAGATGTGCTTTTGGTTACTGAGGTTAAGGTTATGGTTACGGTTAGGATTAGGTGTAAAATTATGTACTTTAGTCATTATGGGAGTCTAAGGTAAGATAGTAATACAAGACTGCGTGTGTGTGTGTGTGTCCCGGTATATAACTATATGTTTATGTATATATGTATGAATGATTTTGTGTGTGGTTTGTTTGCCAGTTGGTATTATATCCACATGTGTATTCTCTTACAGTGGCGCGGTGGTTAGCGCTGTCACCTCACAGCGAGAAGGTCCTGGGTTCGATCCCCGGGTCGGCCGTAGAGCCTTTGTGTGAGGGATGCACTATAGCATGCACTATAGGTTAGTTGGTTACTCTGAATTATCCCCATAAGGTGTGACACTTTTTTGTGTGAGTGTGTATGCCCTGTGGTGTGTTGGCGCCCGCCCAGAGTTGGTCCTCACCCCATGCCTGTAGTCTCGGGATAGGCCCGATCTGTTACTGTGTGAATAAGTTTTGTGCCATAAACGTGCACGTGTGTTACCGCATATGAGGGAATTTAGTGCATGAGTGTGTCTTTATGTGTGTGTGTGTGTTACTGTATATGAGAGTGAATTTTGTGCTATATACTGTATGTGCATTTGTATGTATGAATTATTGAGAATAATAACCTTTGTATGCATCCACAACACTAATGTGCACCATTCTGAAAGTTTCTTGTTATAGTGGGAAAAAAAGAAGCAAATTTTGCAACAAAAGCTTTTCTTTAGTACAGATTGTACAGACGTTTAAGCAGAAACTATACCTGCATCATACATTGTTGGTTGTATAATTTTGCATGAATGTTAGTTTGCAAAAGAGCTCTTGAAACCACTACATTGCGTGCTGCATCCATTTTGGATAGGTTTTCAAGGAGAACCAAAACAGTCCCACGAGCCAACATCTGTGAGTCATTGTGGTCAGTGGAATACGTTGCAGTCTTTCCTTTGGACGGCATGACTTTTTGCCACAATGTTTATTAAATTAATTGCAAAATGCATCATTATTGCTATGTGTAGCAAATATATTCATGACGTGGCATTTGGTCCATAATACACCTTCTTAGAACAAGGAAAATGTTCTCATACGATTTAAAAGGGATCATAAGTACGCTGCCGACTTCTGTTGCAGTGCAGAAAAGTCTGATGCATCAGATGCTTGAAGTGTTTGGGGAGTAGCTCTCCAACATTAACGCTACTAACTTAACTCCTTATCAGTATCAGCTTATCACATAACAATGTAGTGTGTCAAAATGCTGCATTGTTGCAAAAAAACTTTTTCTCTCTTTCAAAGGTCGTAGTATTCAGCTACTCAGCTACCACATGTTTCCGACTGGTGTTGATTTGACAGAAGCATGATGCGATCTCATTGTATAACAGCATGCTCTTGGCAGCTGCGAAATGGAGTCGGACAATGGAGTCCACCTTGGCGAAGATAGAAGCAAGAATCCGTGACTGAGTGGCAAAACAGAGAGAACTTGTCTGAGTATAACTTATGTAAACCAAAAATTATAACACTTTCTGCCTCCAAAACGTTACTGAAACCTTACAGTGATTGGACGTTATGTAGTAAAAAATATATGAGATGTTCATATTACTTTTAACCTTATTTTTCACATTTATAAATTCAAAATATTGTTAAGTGCACATATTAAATATAACCACTTTTGATCAGAAATACCGTAACTTGTAGCTTGAAAAGGTACCATTTAAAAGTACCATCCCCAACACTGTATATTGGATGTGGGTTTGTATATATGAAAGTGAAAGTGGGTGATTATTTGTCATTGTGAACACACCACACGGTACACAACAATGACAATGTGATCTCTGCATTTGACCCATGTGTTAAGGAGCAGACGGCAGCTGACAGGCAGCACCTGGGGAGCAGTGCTTGGGGACAGTACCTTGCTCATGAGTACCTCAGTGGTACCTTTACAGGTCCGGGATTTGAATCAGCAACTTTGCATATTTTGAAGTCTGTAGTTTTACTTGCACTTGAGTACAAATTGAACAAAAACATGTATTTTTGAAACGGCATTTTGTTACTGAGTACACCTACAATGTGAATTAATATTAAAAATTCATTAGCCATATCATTTGTAAAGCTTGACTTCATAAATAAACAAGTAAATAAATATTGGACTAGAAAAATGACACATAATATTTATTCATTAAATAACAACGGCCAAAAAGTAACTAGTTGTACTGCTAGTACTTGAGAAGAGCACTTTGCACTTTTACTTGTACTTTAGTATTATTTCAACAGCTGAGCAGTACCTACACTTACTCGTTCCACCACCGGTGGCGTCAGGGCCGGGGGGTTAGGCAGAGGGGCCTGGGGGAAGCTGTTTGTTTTGGCCTGTTTTGCTGGGGATGGCCTCCTCGAGTGTTGCCATTGTGCAGGAGATCACTTTACCACATTAAGGGTGCATGAAAAGGGGCTCTTCACCGGCACTTGGGCCCTGGCTGGAATAACAGGCAGTGTTTTGACTGGCTGCCACCTTCTATTCTGACCGCTCTGCCGCCCAGCAGACGGCCTCCGCCTCAAAAGAGCCCAAGAGGGTGCTCAGACGGGACCGAGGCAGAGATCCACGGCCAGCGAAAATCGCAAAAGGGATGTTTACTAATTGTCTTTCAAGATTTTATGTGTGAGAGTGAGAGAAAAACACCCAAGACAGTACACACCATCGCCTACGTACACTTAGTCACTTGATGTCTGTTCAATTAAAAATAATTGAATCGTGAGGAATTTATTTCAAACACTTTCTACCCCCCGAATCAAATCTTTGGCACGTTTAGAGATGTTGTACAAATTAGATTTCGCTTAATAAATGTAGATTGTCCTAATAAATGTATTGTTACAGCTTTATTTGAAATGAAGCGGTTGTATGTGATTAAATAGTGGGCATTATTTTTGTGTTATTGTTCTTAATAGAGTGGCTTCCAAATTGAGACTTTGTATGAGGATGTGATTATTAAAATAATTAAAATGTCTTCATCTACTATTCGTACAAAACACATTTAGTCAAAGCAGAGATAATGCGAAAGTCATTACGTTCAATTTAATCGTTATTGTTGTACAGACCAAAAGACATAATGAATGTAATATTTATGTTTCGTTCACACCTCACACATTTTTACACCTGATTAAGCCGCTCAGACTGTCTCCGAGTGTGAGCCCTGTTTTTTTTTTTTTTTTTCACGCGCAAAAGTCTGCGATTTCCTTCCTCCCGAAGTCCTCTTCCTGTTACTGGCCCTTTGTGTGTTTCACCCAAGTTCATAATCATTTTAACCGGCAGTTAAAAATAATTAACAAGTCATGCTCTTTTGTCGTCCGCCATTATGAGTCTTCCGTCTAGCAATGAAAGGCTTTTCCATAAGCGCACTCACATAATAGTGTCAAAATCTATTTTAAAGTGCTGTAATTCAGTGGTTTACAAGACTCCATAAAAACCCAACATGCCCCGGTAATGAGAAGCATGAGTGGAAACTTGGAGGGCTCCTCCCGGACGGCCCTGGCGCGAAGAGACGACCAAACGCAGGACACGCACTCTCACACACGAGAGGAGTCTGGAAAAAAAAAAAGAAGCAACAACAAGCAGGCTGGAACAAAGCAGACGAGGAGAGAAGCGTTTTCACTGATATTCATGGCTCAAATCTGTCAGGGTGAAGCGTGTTTAAGTGTGTTACGTTAAGGCCCACTGCTCCACATGTGTGTGGTGTGTTACACTCAACCCTGTGCTGTATATGAGTGTGTGAATTTGATGGTGGTTATGTGTATGTGGTAGTGTCAGCATGTCTTTTCGAGCCACTTCACTGTTTTTTGGTATAGTATTTGATATTTGGTATGGTAAATGCAAGTCTGTTTGAGTGTGTGGAGATGTGGCCCTACGTCACTCACTCACATAAACACTGACACACGTGCACTGGCACCACACACACTTTAACACAGAGTGTGCTTGTGTATATGACTGTACATGAGTGTGCATATATTTGCGGTCGTGTTCTTGGTTAATGGATATATATTTGGATATATATTTTTACTTTTTACTCAGTTACATTCATTTATTCATTCATTATCCGCTTACTCCCTGTCGGGGTCGCGGGGACCGGAACCTATCCCGGGAACTGCGGGCGCAAGGTGGGGAACAACCCTGGGCGGGCGCCAACACACTGCGGCGCACACACACTCACACAATCACACTCCCATTCACACTTTACGGGGCCAGTTTAGAGTCGCCAATTAACCTATATTGCATGACTGTGGGAGGACACCGGAGCACCCGGAGAAAACCCACGCGAACAATGGGGCGAGCTTGCAAACTCCACACAGAAAGGCCCTACGGCCGACCCGGGGATCGAACCCAGGACCTTCATTACAACGAGTCTGTTCTCAGGGGCAAAAGTCTATATCGGGAGAAAAATGCTCCGTTTAGAACACATCACTGTTTCTAGGTGCACACAGGGTGGAATCATAGGCTGTGGAATACACCTATGCAGGTCGCAAAGATGCAACACTGCTGCAGTTTCCGACCTGATTTTAAATGAGCGTTAGTGGGGAGCTGCGACACCAGATGCCATTCAGTCAATGTTTCACTCTCTCATTTATTCACTCGCATACGCCCACTCTCATTCACATAGATTTGTTCTCACACACCCACTCACTTCTCGGCCTTTGATAAGCTATATGTAGAATGAGAAGATAAAACAACTAATTGTTAAATGTCTTTGAACTGTTGAACATGGCAGACAAGAAGAAGATGGGAAAAATGCTGTTTCTGTTATCACTGATTTGTGTGCTTGAAATATACCAAAATGAAATATAATTTGTGATTTGAATAACTTAATAACAGAGTACTTGGTGGATTTGGGGCATGCATATGGGTATGTGACCGTATGCATGAATGTGTTTGTGTGCCTGTGAAAATATTTTACTTTTGAAACACGCTGCTCACGTTCACGCAAGTGTGTGACCCGAGTGTGTGCATGTGTCTATACTTAGTGTGTATGTCTCTGAGCGAGGACTCGCTGCTGTCTGCCTCCTTCACACACACCGATCTCCACATGACTCGATGGCAGAGGTCAGAGTGAAGCTCGTAACTCTCCCCTCTCCCGTTCAGAGCTGTCTCTCAGCGGGCCACACCATCGTAAAGTGAGCAAACAGACTCCGGGCCAGCGTCACACCGCCTTTTCCGTCTCCTTTACGTTCGTGCAACACGTGTCTGACAACTTCACTTCGGGGGAGACTGGAAGGGAGCAGAGGAAAATCGACAGCCAAAACGCAGACTCGCAGACTCACAGTAGCCAGCGCCGCTCCTGACTGACTTCACACTTATACCGCAGCTCTCATAACGCCGCGTGCGGTCGGGACAGCGATTAATTATAACCCTGTCATTGCTGTAAGACTCGGTCTGTGTTCATGAATTTGGAGGGGGGAGAGAAGTAAACCAGGGCTATAATAGTTTGGCCACGGTTACACACTTCTTTTCTCAGAAGTGTGTAAGTGTGTAAGGGATCTGGTAAAGACCTTTGTGTTTTGTGAAGTTTTTGTGAAATTTTGATTTGTGCAATTTCATTATTTTAAGGTTTTGAGATTTAAGAATAACGTCTTCGGTTTATTTTGTATGTGCTGAAGACTTAAGAAAAAGTTTCAGTCTGTATCAGAACACGGATTCAATGAGAAACTGGTGTGTGTGAGAAATTGAAGTTGATGCTTATTAGGATAATTAAGAAAATTAGGATTGATGGCACAGTAAGACCTGAGAGGAAGTGGTATACGCTGAGAAGTAATGGGTTGCCAGTGCAGTACGAGTTGTGAAATCGCAGCCCAGTCATTATTTCATCCACATAAGCACAAAACGAAAGTTGGGGCTCAAGGCCGAGGTTTAATTTATTGCATATATCCAATGCCAGAATTTTAACACTTCCGAGATTTCCAACACTTTTTTTACTGATTTTTTTTTAAAGGGGGTTGAAATCCCCCAGAAATCACTAACAGCATTTAAAAGATATTTTATAGAACAGCTAACATTATTACAAGGGGTCATAAATGTTTTTTTTTTCCCTGCGAGAATCTTTTGGCTGAGCGACGTGTGGATCTGGCATGAGATCCCTTACCTGCCAACTGCCAATGGAAGAGGCCAGAATGTGTAACAACTACGGGATTTTACACTGGTATGGGCTGGAAGTCAACACCAGTGCTAAAATTAGTCCCTGCAGGAAATCGTTCTATATTGAAATGCAATAAAATTAATGTACTCACACATGGGAGTGCAATATTTATAGACTCCTGTCACGGGGGAGATTGTATAATATTGCTACTGTTTGCTTAAACCTGTCGTTACTTTATTCCTTAGCGTATATTTCAAATTCATAACCGAACTGAAGGCATAAGGTCTAAATTGGCATGTTGTTTTATTGTTATTATGAGTAATTTCCTGACTCTAGGTAATGGCTTCAGCAGACTATAAATTATTTACCTACTGTACATGTGAAATTCAGTGATGATGCAGCTGTCTCCCGTCTCCTGCAAGTCCCAGAGGGTTAGAATGAGGAGCACATACTTTTGTTCGACTTCTTATTATTTCTGTCTGGCAGAAGGAAATCATGTTTTTGATAACACATTCAGAACTTGGATCATGAAACCGATGAATGTGTATGATTGTCAGTTTAATGGATGTTTAATTTCCTGTGTGAAAATATAAAGAAAAAAGAACACAGTAGCTAGAGGAAAAAAACGACTCTGCATGACGTTAATTTAATGCCGTTTTTAAAAAAATGTTTTTATTTATTTGAGTTGTTTTGTGCTGAACGATTTGCGAGTGGATGCTAAACTTGCCGGTGTGGTCGAAAGGCCGAGCGCGACGTTTCGGCCAAATAACAGTAATTTTCCATCCACTGTTCCAGTCGTGGTACAACAGTGGCCCATGACATTAAAATAAATAAATAATTGATTCAATAAGCGACTCCACAACACTTTCCTTTTGTTCCGTCAATCCGGCGCCACTCGCAAATCATCATATGAGTGGTCTGATGGAAGGAAGGCCAAAAAAAAAAAAAAGAAAAAAATATTAAAAGCATAGCTGGTGGGATGCTTTTTACTCATCAGCCTTTGATTACTTTTAATTGGACCGCAATTTTCTGCCAGAAGAACAGGAGTGTATGCGAGTATCAGAGATGACAGGTCTAATGGCCGTCTGTGAGGAAAATGTGGCGAGGAGAGACGGAGCAATGGGCATAATAAGATGTGGCCGTGTTCGGCAAGGAAGGGGAGGGTGTAATATTTGGGCATCTTGGGTTTATCCTGGCTTCCTCTCAACCCATTAACCCATTGCGTCCCGATGCACGTTGCAGTGAAGGTTCACGTTGCAATGTTCAACCACGGAATCCTGTATGTCCCAAGCTTGAGTTCTTCCTCTTTTTTTTTCTTCCCAGAAGCAACACCTTTCAAATTCCCAGGTGCATGGGAAAGAGGGGAAATAAATGAGGGGTATTATACAGGCGTTTGGATTTTTAGATATTCAGTCACTGGGGTGAAGTGACATTTTCGATTTCCCGAGAGAGCTTAGCTGTTGCATAGAGCCCCCGATACGCAGTACAGTGAGAAGTGAAGTAACACTGTCTGCAGCTGCTGCAAATGTATGTTATTAGAGGCTGCGGCCATTTTCCTGGTGATTGTGCGTTTGCGGGCCACAAGTCACTCTGCAACCGATTTACTGCTCGTGCGCAGAATGTCTTAACCTCTGCAGTCTGCAGTAATATTGTCGGCCTTGTTATTGCATGGCTTTTTTTGTGCGCTACACTTCTACAAACGCTGGTGGACATGTACAAAATAAACCTCTTCCTCCCCAAAACGAGAGTTTAATGAAGTTCCTCCCTGGTGAGTCTTTGGACTTTATGTGGACAGAGGGGGGTTGTGTGTGTGTGTGTTTTTTTTAATCAGTGGTCTGCTGCCAGTCTAGTGGATGGGGAGGGGGCATGCACACCCTTTTATTCCCCCAACCAGATTTCACAATGAGTGCACTGATTTTTTTGATAGGGCCCCTGTCTGAGGGGGAGATGGGAGGTGGCAGTGGGGAATTAGAAGTGGATTAATAATTTTAAACAAGGTTAAACCTCCTTAATCTACACGTGCCTGTCTGTCCGTCTGCACGCGGGGCGCTTAGACAGGGTTCCGTCTGCTGAGAGTCATCATCAGCACAAAACAAAACTTGAGAGACTGGCATGAGAAAGGGGAGAAGGTCATTACATGAGGCCTTAGGTTGCAGATCTTGATTTCCTCTTGTGCAAGTTCTTGGTGCAGTTGCAACTGGTCCGTCCCAACTGACAGCCAACGTACTAGTCGCTTAGTGTAGTGTTTTAAGTGATGAATCTTTCCACAAATTGCTTTGCACCCATCTCGAAGGATTTTGGAAGACTAGGCTATAAAGTTGCATGTATGATACAATTTCTTGTTAGCATTTAGGCTTAGAGGTCAGACTTAGCGGAGGAAAAGTTCTTTTTCTTAAAAGCAATCCTGATTTAAACAACCTGCATTGAATATTGATCTGCAGGTCCATCACCTTGTGCAGGGGGGCTTTAGCAGGACAGGAGGGGCTCTGTTGAAACACAGTTGCTTGCCGGTATTTCTTTAAATTCTTCTTTCTCATCTTTCGCTGACACGTCAGGGCACCTTTTTGTGGCAGGGAAGGGGGGGTTCTATTACAAACCTCTCATATCTCCCGCTACCCTAGTTTTTTTTTATTTCCACTTTCTTTCTCCATCTGTGGGCCCTTTTCCTTTTAATAAGCATCCATCCATTACACCAGATCTCTCTTTCTTTGAAAGAAAAGGCCAAATGGATGGCATGAATAGGAATTTGGACCGAGAATACCAAACGAAACAATGAATTAAAAAGGGAAAACTGAGCCCAGAATAAATCTATATTTTTTTCCCATTTAATTTAGTCATTATAAAAATGTTCTGTGAATGTAGCAGGAACATTAGCCCCCTTCTGAGCTATTATGCTGCCTGTCTGGTGTTGCAATTTCACACTTCACTGAGTCCGACAACCAGTCTACTTGAGTCTGCCTGCCCTAGATTTCACCTTATTTAGGTAATGTAACAAAATCACTTAGGAGACAAGCAAAATTAAGCGGGCATACTTCACACACCTCATAGTTCGGCTTTTGGAGGAATCAACACATTTAGTGGCTGCAGGATTAATTCACATATAACATGCATCAGTGTGGATGGTAAAAATCCTTATTATACTTTATTATACTGTTCATTAGAAGTCAATTAAGTGGAAGATCAAAGCTTACCTTCTTCAGTGGTAGTCATTTAAACAAAGCCTCGGTCATTTTTGTCATTTATTTGTTTTTTTTCCTTCACTAAAAACCTTGCAGCTGCTTTGTGTAGACTAATTTGAGATGGCCAGTTGATTCGATGATAGGGTCCTAAAGATCATCTTTGTCACCTGTCTTATAATATATCATTATGTCCATCAATTTATTACTGATATATGCCAGCCATTATTTTAACTTTTAGTGCCTATCTAGCATATCACATAAGGCAGACTGAAGAAGTGATGATTTATTAATTTATTAATGGCACGAATAAAACCAATACCAACACTGATGTTGTAGAGCTCGCAGTTAGTACATATGATCATTTCGTATTACTGTTATTAAATTATTTTTATAATACAACTTTTAGTGTAGAGTTTATTTTTAGTTTATTAATGTATGTATATTGTGTGTGCTCTGTACATAGATTATATCGTGTGTTTTGTTGTTTTTAGAGCTCATAATGCTTAATACAGAATATTTATCGTGTCGAGACTTGGTCAAATAGTCGCTGGTAAAATGCGCAGCTTGCGTATTCGACACCATTAAAATTGCTGAATATACGCGTTATGAGGTAACTTTCTGTAGACTGTTTTAACACATGAATAGTTCGCAACAAACATTGCGAAGTGTGCTTCGTTTTCAGCTTAGTTTCTGTAGCATTCAGAGTTCCAGGACCAGGCAGGTGAAATGTTAATAACCTAATGCCTGTTCGGGAAACGTAGAGGAAAACAGACGGGATCTGGAAAAGTAGCGCCTGACGAAATCTGACGACAAATACATTTTACTAAGCATAGTTTTAGTTTTAAACCAACTTTTAATAATAATAATAATAATAATAATAATAATAATAATAATAATAAGTATGCACAAAGCAACGGTTTAAACATACGTACATGCATCTTATTTTAATTCACCTTAAAACTCAAAAAGATGGTGGCTTAAACATTTGATTACCCATGCGACTGTAATGTCATTAATTTAACATATTAAGTTGGTAGAAAGATCTCTTATAATCAACTGAATTTATGTCAACCACTTCCAGAATGTCCCTGACTCGTTACGATTGCGGTTCATTATTACCATTATTCATTAGATGCTATTTAAATACTATAGATAAATGTTTGCATTCATCGCAGCAAAGACAGTAAGAAAATACTAGCTGGCACTGCAAGGTTTTGAGCTCACAAAACGGGTATTTCTTTGACAGAAAAGAGGAAAAAACAAAGTGAATGAACCTTTATGTTTTTTTTCTGGAATGCCCATCGAAAGGAAGAGATGAAACAGAGGAAAAGCAATTACTGTGGAGATTGGCCTTCAAGCATTGAAAGGCTATCAGCATGTGGGTTGGGACCGACTCAGGAACACCTATGGACCCTGTATTATCTTGGCATGAGGTCGCTTTGGCGATAGTCTGACAATTTCCACAAGGCATCTGCCCTCCATTCCTCCCCCCAAGGGTCAGTCTGTCTGTTCCGCCTTCATGTGTGCTTAGTCTATTCTAGCTTTCAGGGTTTGCTGGACTTTTTTGTTCAATTAATGAAGGTTGTATAAGTGTAAGTACATTCACGTAAAGTTCCTGCGCCCCAGCATGTATCATTGTGCTTGAATAATGATCTGGTGAGCTTTAACAGTCACTCTGTATACTTTTATATTTTTAAGACACAGTACAATGGTAATTACAATGAGTATTTCCTGAGGTTGTCTATTTGGATGAGGTTCGAGTCTTGAAATGTTCAGGAAAGTTGTTGGCGCTGAATCTGGCAGATTCTTGCTTTCCTGAAGCATTTTTTATCAAATTGGTCCAGAATGCCCTTGTGTCTGTTACTCAATTTAATATGAACTTACTTACTCATGTAAAACATTATTTATCCAAGCAGTAAGCAATGTTATCTTTAAATATAAGAATTTCCAGTCAGCATGGAATATTTCTTTATTTCAAATATGGACTGGAAGAACTGGAACCCAGAGGAAACTTTTGTAGACTATTGTGTCAGCTGCTGTAAGGACGAGGTGAAACCTTGCTCACCTTGTTAAGTACATCCATTTGTAGGCTAGTAGAGCTCTGCTCTCTTGACTGAGATGCTTCCACAACATTGACCCTTTGGTTCCTGATCTTTAACTTAGCACTCAGGTTTGCAGGTCTCATATTGATGCCTCTGTTTGGGCCAGACTAAGTTGGCACTCACTCCCTGTAATAGAGAGATATCAGTGGCCCTTTTCTGATGAAATGTCACTGTCCGCTAATGCCCTGATATTGACCAGCACTGCCAAGTACTGCCCCATTGGGCTGGATTAGCCTTTCATGTTTAGTAGAGTTTACTCTTACACCTCCCCTATAATGCCACCTCGTCATATTGTGACCTCTTGAGCTTGCAGTGCTTCAGAGGACATTTCGGCCCAGTTGGGGGTTTTTGTACTTTTTGGTTTTCTTTCATGGTGTATGCCTCTTGTAAGACTGAAGAACTAGATACAAACTAGTCTTAATCCAGGTTTTTGCGCTTTTCAAAAATATCTGGTGATTAAATCAAGGTGGACAGATAAAATCTTTTGACAGTGAATGAACTTTACAAAACTTTGGCATCAGCCAAAACTATACACCATCTGAATACCCTCAGCCTAATTTAATCACTGTCATAAAAACACAATGGCAACACCCTTAATTTGATTTGTAGAAATATGAGCTAAGTGTAGACCCAAAAGACATTTGTGATTTCAGTGCAGAGAAGAAAAACATCTCCTACACAAAACTCCAGCAGTGGTTAGGAACTGTTTTTGTTATCTGGTACATTATATATATATGGGCACCACCTCAGTTTGCACTTTAATAGGACACTGATAATCATCAGGGATATTTGTACCAAACCAGACATTACTGAAGAACCTTTGGATTTCTAAACACAAAATAGTTGTGTATGATAATCAACATGATATGAATTATACTAACACTTAGGACTGCTTAAAGGAAAATTATATTAGGTTTTAAGTGTTACTTATATTAGCCATAACCAGGTGTATAATTTACAAGGGGGAAAGAAGATGTCAGAGTAACATAATAATTTATATCAAAGTTTGAATTATCTTTTTTTCAGCTACACTGTTTACCTAAACACAGGTTGGCTAGCATGTCCTTATGATCCATATTATTCCTTATTAAGCGGGCTAGTAGAAGTGTTCATAGCTCTTACGTGAATGTCATCATAAATGTCATCACGTGCCCTATCATAAATCATAAAAAGTAGGATCGTCACGCTGAAGTTAAAGAATGACTATAAACTTGTTTTTTTCTGTGAATGTTTTTACTGGCTCTTTTGATGCTGAATATGTAAAAGCAGAATCATTCTGTATATGTAAATTCAGATGCTTTCTAAAACTTAAAAACATTTAAGGATATAATTTGTGGTAGTGGGATAGTTTTCACACTAGGAGTAAGCCAGCAGTTTTTAAATCCTAACTGGTCCCAGGTGGACCATAGGTCTCAGGTAGATACTGATAAGAAATGTCTTGGTTAGACTGAAGACCAAAACTTGCTTGATTATGCTCTTAATTTTAACCCTTCTGTTATGTGTGTTTCTCAGGAACAGCAATGATGTTCCTGGGTCAGTTTGACCAGGGGCATGTTTAATTATCCAAAAGTGTCAGAAACCAAAAGATCCCAATAAACATTATTTATATCTCATTATTAACTCCATTACCAACCATTTCAATCAACAGTTGGTGTAATGATGTTATTTACCTCTCACAGATCATGGTTTAATTAGGATAATTTGCTTAGTTTTTCATGAAAATTACCTTTTAAAACTTTTTGAATGTACATTGGAAAGACCTGCATGTAAAACACAATGGTTTTACATGACACAGATTAATTTAAATTCAAATTACACATATGTGAAATGAACCATTTTTATTTTATATGTTGATTACCCTTATTAGGCCAAGCACAAGAAGTTTCATACTGAAAAAAAAAGCTTCAAAGTTTTTTTAAATACATCTTTTACATTTAAAATGGGTCAATTTGACCCGCAACACAACAGGAGGGTTAAAAAAAGACTCAGAAGTCCTTCACGTTATTCAGAATTAGATATCAATCAGCGTTTGTAACCCTAATATCTCTTTAAATACTTTTATACGCATTTGAAAATTTACACTGTTCTACAAATGTATTGGAAGTTGTTTGGAAAGCGTAGAGGATCTTGTGGTCAACATAATAACATGCATTAGAATGCATTAAGGGCAAATAATTGACACAGCAGACAACTCGCGGAATTTTCTACCTTGCTCTCGAAACGTGAAATTCGTAGTATCTGTAACGCGAGAAGGTTTGAAGAAATACTGCGAAAACTAACAGTGCATAAAGGCCTAAATATCCTTGTTTATGACTTCTCGTCGAACTTTTGCACATATGATTTGCTAAGTTGGAGACATTTACACTATAAAGTAAATGTAAAATGTAGCCTAAAGTAGTTTTCTGATTTTATTTTACCGAAAATAAAGAAACAGTCAAATGGGACAATAAATAAATAAATAAATAAATAAATAAATAAAGCATGTATAAAATAAATATTTAGTGTTTCAACTATTTCAGTTATAATTTTCCTTTGTAATTCAGCGTGGAGCACTGCTAAATTACATGTAATCATAACAATAATAATAATAATAATACAAAAGCACTTCATATATTTTTTTCTCCGGTCAAGTTTAATACAGAAAGTACAGAAATAATTCTTTGATCTATGTTTCCGTATACATGTATATATCATACATTGTAATATAAATAGTTGATTTTGAATCAGTTTAATCCGGCTTACCTGAAATAAAATTAAGCATCTTTAAATCTAATATCAGCACTTCCTTAAACCCCTAATTCTGAGCGATTTGGGGGGTTTACCTTTCCTATTGAAGAACATTAACAAGGCTACACACTGCATTTCCCTCCATTGTTTTCTTTGTAAAGCAGGGCAGCCTAGTGGTGTTTTTTAAGTGCCTTTTAGAAGAGAAGCATTGTTATGGGATATCCTCTCTTCGTTTTAAACAAAAGTTGAGAACATCTTTTCAGCTGCAAAACACCTTTGAAATAAACATGGGGTCAAATAAGAACCTGAAAACAAACTCATTTTCATTTTAAAGACCTTAAACCGACGCTGTTATGTAGCATTGTGAGTTAACATAATACCTTAAAGAGTAGGCTGGACTTTTTCTGTGGGAAAAAAAAAAAGTCAAACTAAGCTGTAAAATACTGGGACGTACGAAAACTGTCAATCTGATTTTTATCTTCACACCTTTCATTTGTGATAGGGACGAATATGTCAAAACAGAGCATCTGCTTCGCTGAAAAACAACGTTGTCAATTCGCGTTTACCCAAGAGACCCATTAAAGTCCAGACAGAGTGGATGGATTTGTCAAAAATCCCTCCCAGATGTTTCAACATCAGATGTTACAATTGACTGTTGACTGCCGTGAGTCGATAAACTTTTGTTTTCTAAAGTCGAGTTAATGAGTCCATTTAGATTCTTATCATCACGTGGTCATTGTTTTGAGGGTGATGACAGGAGAATATTAATGGCCATGATAACATATGGCAAAGAAACGAATATCCCGTTGAAACAATACACATGAATTTCTAATTAATGTCTAAAAACGGAAACTAACATGTAACATTTCCATGTATGTTAACAGTTTGGACAGATGTAAGCCAAGCATTTTTTAACAAAAGCGAATATATTTTTCCATATATATTATATATATTTTTTAGCTTTTGAGTTTGTTTTTTTATATATCGTTTTTTAAGTTTTGTTTTTTCCTATCTTGTCCTAATGTCTTTAACTCTTTGGTTAGATGTTTTCATCATTACATTATCATCATTATTATTCTAATAGAATCCAGGGGAAATCTAAATTGTTCTTAAACCCAGAATTTAGTCTTTACTGGTCTAAATAACAATACTATTGTGGTTTTCCGTTACCATTAGAATGGACTTGCGTGAAGTCCCAGTGAGAGTTTGAAAGGACACATCCTGGATTACGTTTCTCATTCAGCACCTTTGCATATTCAACACCTTTTGCAGGTGAATAAGTATCGCAGACAAGAGCAGTGGAGTAGATCCACGGATACTCAGTCCTAGTTATCCTGCTGTTTGGAAGGCTAAGTGGGTCATCCAAGGCCAGCAATCCAATTCACTTAGACTGACTGAAACGCCTTACTACAAACACACCTGGCATTTAATATGCATATAGACTAAAATGTCAATTTTAAAATAACGCGCACTTAAGGTTAAACCTAAATCGGTGCATTCAAGTTAATCATGAAATTTTTCGTAATCACAGAGTATCATATCGGCATACATATAGAATAATATTAAAAATAGAACAGTATGAATTCTTTATTTGCCACATATTGTAGTTACACTACTTCATGTGATGTAAACCTGCTACAGCCAGCAATTTTAAATAAAAATGAAGTTGATTAAAAAAATGAAGAATTTAACCTAGACTACTATTACATAATATTTGTTTATATGCTCTTAGTAGTAAGATTTGGCTAAATCTACCAGTTTGAGTAGCTACAGGTATATATTTTTGAGAAGGTAAAAATAAAGAAGCATTTCGAAACTGCCTCCTCCTCCAGAAGCGAGAAGCCTATGCCCGTGTGAGAAATGTTCACCGTCTCTTGCGTGAAACTCCCTCTTCTCAACATCACATGACTGACATCATTGTGTGTTGATATAATAGAACCGAGTTCTGGAGTGTGTGTGTGTGTGTGTGTGTGTGTGTGTGTATGTGTTGGGGAGGGGGCGTTTGAGCGTTTCAAATATTTCAAAAGAGTGAGTGCGCTGTAAGAATGTAGGTTAGTGTATCGGCTGTGACACTGTGCTGTAGAGAGCTCGCCGGTGCGTGCCGTGAGGAGCCTAATTTAGCCACCGACGTTATTAAGATCGCAAATCGAGTTGCGTGACAAAAAGCGTTTGGAACGTGCTCGAATGTTTATCCTCTTAGACCGCGTTGCCTGCTTAGGCTGCAAAGCTGTGAGATTGAGTGGGGCTTCGGAGAAGCGCAAGGCTGTGGCCGGGCAAACAATTTTCGGAGAGGACGCAACGTACAGAACTCACAACTTGGATTCCCATCCAAAAACTACCAAAGACTTTTAAAAAAAAAGTCTCCCTTGCAATATTACTAAAAGTTAATCATTACTGTATAACGTATTGGCGAGTTCAACAGCGTGGAGAAAATCACGCCCTAATATTAATCTGTTTTATTATCACATCTATTATTTTATAAGGCTAAGTGTATAAAATTCACTTCTTATATCACCTCGGTATAACTTGCTCTCCCTTAAAAAATATTCCGTATGTAAATATGGACGCTGTCTTTTTGTGCTGTTCTATTAGAATGACTAAGTCTATTAAATGTGTGATTCTTACATCACCTCTGTCTAGCAACTGCTTTGCCTGTACAAAACTCGTACCACGTGACTACAAAAAGATTCCAGTCCTTTTGCGGCTCCGCAAAACGCCGCCTTCACTTTTTTCCTTTGTTGTTTTAAGACCAAGCTCTTTCGTGTTATCGCCGAGACAGTTTAGTTTTAGGATTCACCGTTTGTTTTTACCATCTGATCTACAGCCGCAGTCTCAACGTTACTGTCATTGGTCAAGTTCAGCTGCTATTCGGCTAGACTCGGAGTGATAGACCTGCGCCATGTTGTGACGCCACCGCGTCTGACGGGAGACAGAGAGCGACTGCGCGTGCGCGTGAGTGGGAAAAGAAGCGGTTTAAATGAATTCTCAAAACTGTTTATATTCGAAGATGGGGGCGGGCGGGATATGAGGTCGAGGTGGGTGGAGTCTACTGAGAGAGCGCCGAAATTCTGCACAACTGCTAGAGTATGGAGTACAGAAGGGACTAATGTTTAATTGTAATTATAAGTGTAAAATAATATATTTAAAATTTGTCTGGTTGTGATATACTTATTGCAAATATTCAGTTAAAACAGTTTTAATGAAGTAATAAACAGGCAAGAAATGGTATTGTTCGGTACATGCTTTAAAATATTTGTATTGCTTTTATATTGATGTTAAAATGTGCTACATTCGTACTTAAATAAAACAACTAAAGGTATTTGGCTTAGCATGTTTAAGGTTAACTTAGAACACGGGATGAAGAAATTTGCCCCCCATTGTTTTGGCGCTGAAAACGCTGCTCAAAATGCAACCGCTCTAATAGATTTGCTGAACAAATAGCCTACACTAGGGTTGATATCAGCTCCATTTCCACTTTTCTCTGAGTGAGAGAAAAGCTGTAAAGTGATGCGTGGTGTATACAGGCTAAAACTTAAATTCCGCCCCTTTAAGAAACAAGATGCTAAGATGGCGCCTTACTCACTGTCAAGTTCAAGTGTGTTAGTGACTCGGAGGCCGGGGACGGAACAGAGGATAACTAATGAGATACACGGACAGATTAAATAAAACACCATAAAAGAAGAGATGAATTCGGCTCTGCATTTGTCACAAGTCGCAAGTTTTTAATTTCAGTCAAAACTTCTTTCACATTTGATCATAAATAGTTTGTTAAACAAACAAACCGACAAACAGTATGCCTACTTTGAAAAAGTACATTAAAGTACAAGTTTTTTCCTCTGCTAAATGACCAATAGTCATGTTATGGTATCATTTGCCGTTGGCAAACGTGGCACAATTCATCGTTAAACATTTTGCTTTTCAGGAAAAAACTTGCTGCGTGACCCATTTCTTCCAGAAAGTGTTACAACATCACATTCAAGCTGCTCTTACACATAAGATCGGCTTTTAAAATCCAGGGCTTATAATACAGTCAGGGCGGCTGAAATAAATGTTTATTTCTAAATTAATGTATATAAAATAGGTTATAAAACATATATTCATTAAATTATTTAAATAAAAGTATCTGTTATATCACTGTTCCTTGCGAGGTTCTGTATTTTTTTTTTACATTTTTGTTTTCAAAAAGTAGTGCTGGTGGTCTGAAATCGTAAGCACAATATAACTACGAATGCATAATTTTTCAGTCCCTAAAAAATAGTTCACAATGCAATGCTGTAACTCTGTGCCACTGAACAAATTTCCCGGCGGAAACAGATTTCTGTCACCCTGGAGATTCAAATGTTTTGTTTCACACACAATTTATCTCGAAATGTTCTCTACATAAAACAAGCAATTGTGTAATCAAACTCTTCTATATGTAACACCACAGTACTTGTGACGAATAACACTCTTAGAATCACATAAGAACTACATTTAAAACAATGCAAACTGACAGACGAAAATTTTTATTTTGAGATTTACTGTGTTGTGACAGTCCATTGTTCTTGATGGAGACATTAAACACACACACTTGCATCCACAAAGACAGTACTGCAACCATCAAAATGGGATACCATACTGACTCGAATGGTCAGGGATGTTTACCCAAAAGATCTATTGTCTTGAACACTGTCACATCAGTTAAAAGTTAATGAACGAAAGCTTTATGCTGTTGCATAACACGCCTGATCCAAATGCTAGGAGTCAGTGGATATTGCTAATGGGTGTCTCCAATTTGTACCTAAATAGATGCTGAAAGACTCTGCTAATAGTAAAGTAAAAAAAAACAAACACAAAAGTTAATTTAGATCAAAATCAGGAGTATGTCCACAGTAAAGCTTTGTATAGCTAATTTAATGAGTCACAAGAAATTTTCGCCTCACAGGGTGTTTGCTGCGTGTATGAGCGCTCATAAGAGTTCAAAGAACTTGAATAGTCTATACATTACTATAACCTTTAGAAAATGTCAATCCATTATATTTCGTAGTTGATATTTTTGATCCATATAAGACACACTTATTGGTTAAAAAAGATACAATCGCGTCAAGGAAGCTTTTTAAGAGTTGATGACCTTTATCCATGTTAAGCTGGTTATTATGAGTCAAAACTGTACAATCTTGTTAGAAAACATTTCCATAAATATCATTTAAGATTCGACTGTTTCGCCGATAATTAAATTACAAATCGATAAATATGGCATCATGGATATGTATTTACATCGTTATTAACAAAAGGCAACGGTATATTCAAAGGTAACAATCGTAACCAACTACCACATTTCTCCATCTCAAAACGGACTTGGACAACAGATTCGACTCCATCAAACAAGGAAAATACATTCACGAGTAGGCTATATACTTATTTAAGATTTATTTATTTTTCTTTTTGTTGTTGTTGTTCAAGTTCAAGACAAAGACTTTGGCACGTTTCTTAAGACTGTTTGATTTTTTTTAAACAATCAATCAAAGGGTGACCCGAGGGTCACCGATATAAAAACACCGTGAAATAGTATTCCTTTTTCATTTATTTTTTAAATAAACTTTTGTGAAAATACATAAAATGAAAAATAAAATAATCTTCTGAAATCTGAAAACTAAAACGGAAAACTTTGTTGTATTTATTCTTAGAAAGTGTAGTTTTATTTATGCATTATTTTTTCTCTTCTTCTTTGAACTTGGAATAAAAGTCAAATTTGGAATCCTGAGAATGGACGAGGCCTGCTGGCGAACTCTCATCTCTCCGCGTTGTTCCATTGCAATTTTGTTCACCATGGTGTGAATTGTTTTTTTAAGGTTTCTTTAACCTTTTGGTCCACAATGAGAGTCTGGTTGTAGCTTCAAACGTACCATTCGTTGAAGTTGGGCTGTAGTCCTTCGCTGTGAGTTGATGAGCTTTGCACGGTGGATGGTGGCGTTTTTGTCGGATCATCTGTGTTCGCTGACACTAGAACTGGAGGCGTGGAGGATTCATATCCAGAACTTGCAGCTGGAGACGACTCGGAACCTTGCGATTCGTGTACCTTTAATAGACATAAATATAAACTAGTAAGCGATATCTTGTGTAGTCTATACAATTCCCCTCCCATATAACGTCTAAACGAATTCTGCAGGAGGACTTAAATTGTTCAGCGATCATAACAGCTATTAACACAACAATTAATAATCTTTCAAAACTTACAAAACTTTGAAAATGATTTAGAAGAATTTCAATTTGATGCTATGACAGCTATATGTAGAAACAGACTTTTCAGACAATAAATAGAATGGCTTGTAACACAATAAAGGATAGGGAAAAGCTCAGACCATTTTTATGAATTATGACATGAGTTTGACACATCAGTATAGTTACAAACTAGTCAAACAACAGATCAGCCGTTAACACAATAATTCCTACGAATTAAACTTTAAATAATTAAAATAATAATATGACGTTTTCATAAAGCGTTATAAACTATTCCCATGATAGAACAGCTGTTCAAAAAATAATAGTAATAATAATAATAAGAAGAAAACCCATGATTACTTTTATTATTATTCTTTTCTAGGTAGAGTAGTTAATTACTGATCGCTATTAGCCAAAAATGGATTACAGTTTATGTTGCGATCCTAACAGAAGATATAATTGTTTTTTACCTTCATATGTTTCCTGAGAGAACTTGGGTGTGTGTAGGACTTGTCGCACACTTTGCAGATGTATGGCTTGTCAGAAGTGTGCACATGCATGTGCTTTTTCCTGTCGCTACTGTTAGCAAAGCGCCTGTCGCAGCCATCGAATTCACACTTAAACGGCTTCTCTCCTAAAAGAGGGGGAAATAGCACAATACGGCATTTAAAAAAAAGCACACAAACAGATTTTGCCTCTGCCAGAAAGTCTGTATCTCATTATGTAATATGTAGCTCAGTTATTACTACTGGACTGCTCTTTCAGCCCTGTGTTGGGAATTATAAGTAGCCTCCAGTCTCCATGTCTCTGTTTATTGTTCTGAACAACAAATGTGTATAATTAAGTTTACTTCAAAACCGCACAACACATGGTCATATTTTCTGTAGAATTGTGTTCTAATTTCTGATAAACAACACGTTGAAGCCCGTTTGCCAACTGTAGCAAATTTCAACAGCTTGCTTTACATTTCGTGTGATTCTCGGCAGTAACGGGTCATTGATTTCGACAGAGATCCGTCAAGGGCCATCACACTAAATGTAATTTGCCCACTTCACACTTACACGCCAAAATTTTAACATTTTTTTTCGTCTCACAATTTACACGACTAAGCAAACACAACACACTTCGTTAACAACTTAAAGCCATCAACGCCAGGAGATTTACAAAAGAGGAAAAGGGCCATTCATAAATTCAGCGCCGAGCGAACTTGTAGTGGATGTTGTTATAACGGTTTTAAAAAAAAACTACGCACTGTGTGGACACAACTTTTAAAGCAGTTGCTTTCGAGCGATTACAAGAATCAGACATTTCACTCAAGTTAGCATTAACAAAAAACGCGGCCTTGTAGGCCTAAATTATTGTTACGGAGTTTGGAACAAAAGCTCAATGCTTCAGTTAATTCCCATCTTTGTGCATTTCAAGCTGCACCACCTCTGAACCAAGAAATTGTAGTTAATTCATGAACTGAAAGGTAACCAACCTGTATGAGTTCTCTTGTGAATTTTCAAATTTTCCGATCTGGCGAATATTTTCCCACAGCCAGGGAAAGGGCACGGAAAGGGTTTTTCTCCCGTGTGCACTCGGATGTGGTTGACAAGTTTGTATTTGGCCTTAAACGATTTGCCTTCTCTTGGACAATCCTCCCAGAAGCAAATGTGGTTGCTCTGTTCGGGGCCGCCAACGTGCTCCATGGACACATGCGTCACCATTTCGTGCATTGTGCTGAAAGTTCTGTCGCACGTCTTTTTGGGTCTGTTCATCTGGTTCTCGTCTATCCACTTACAGGACAGTTCTTGTTTAATAGGCTGACGCATGTACCGGAAGAAGGCCCCGGGACCGTGGTGCGTGGGCACGTTCATGCCCATGTTCATGTTGATGGGATGGTTGTAGTTGTGGAGCTGCGCGGTGCCGTACGGGTCGGTGCGCGGACTCGGCACGGGACGGTACGGATCGGCTCGTCCGAAAAGGTCTCCGCGTAAACCCAGGTGCATTTGACTGTTGACTACATGTCCTCCCGGGGAAGTGTGGCTCACGCTTTGCTCGTGGAGCCCGGGGAATAAGAGATGTCCCGGAGTGTCCGAGATCCCGGGGGGTCCGTGCAGACCCCCGGCCGAGGCGGCAAAGATCCCGTGCTGTGCGCTGGTGGCCGCCGACTCTCCGATGCCGGCGCTCCGGTTTCGGAAGAGAAAGTCCCGGGTGGAATTGAAGGCTCCTCCACCGTACGAGCTGACTTGCCCTCCGTGAGGGTGATGGTGGTGATGTCCGAGGGCGGCTGCATATCCAGTGGCTTGCGGGGTGAACGCTGAAGTCTGGCTGGAGGCGATGTCGTGAGGAACGGGACTTATCTTGAAAGCCGCCGAGTGCGACGATTCCGCGAAAGGATTCAGCCCCAGTCCGGGGTCGCGGTTGCTCAGCTCGTGGTGCCTCGGCGTCCCGAACCCTCCTACTCCAAGCGACGGGAACTGAGGACCGCTATCAAGGAGCATAGTCATTGGGCTCGACCGACAAAGGCAAACAAAAAAGAAAGTGAAAACCGATTTGAAACCCCCAGCTTTAGCGGAGGAAAAGTTAAACGAGACGGGCGGTAAAGCGAATTTAGCTTTAAGCTAGACGTAAGTACTCATTATCTAACTCTGACAAAAAACTTTGAACCGAATGTTATAGTCCCGGGTTCTGTTAAACGGGGGAGAGAGGCTCCCGTTGACTGGGATCCGTGAGAAAGAGGATAAAACTTCCCCCCCTTTCCAGACGAATGATGTCCTTGGACTGATAAAGTCAATCACTCACTCCTTGCACATAAATGCGCGCGGGAGGCAGGTCTACCACAGCCAATCGGCGAGTGGCGGCCTCAGGGTCACGTGTCGGCCGAGCGAGGCGCTAATTGGCTGGGAGCCGGTTGATTGGCACGATTTGCTATTGAAAATGGCAGATCGCTTCATTGGTTAAACGCGATTGGTCGGCGCTGGCGTTATTTGCAGGTAAGGCGATGGGACCGTGTTTCGCCGCAGTTTCGAAGCCTTGTTTATTTCCCGAGTTTTGCGCTCCAGCAGTCCCGAAAGTTACATAAATGCATTTAAACCGTTGATTGATTTTGTGGACTCACTCTTTATTTTACATTTATTTTTATCACTGGTCTGTTTCACCACACATTTTCCTTAAAACCGTGTCATTTGAATATCTGTCCTTCACTTAAGGTAGTGATTTACGCATTTCATACTTAGAGGTATGATTGGTTACATTAGAAGTTCTAAAAGGAATTAATAAATGCAAAATGTCAGTTATCATACATGTTAGAACATTAAATGCAAATTAGCGAGCAACAAAAAAATACATGTTTAGATTTTCACATTTCGAAACAGATGGGACAGTGAAAAAAATATTTATTTATCTATCTATCTATCTATCTATCTATCTATCTATCTATCTATCTATCTATCTATCTATCTATCTATTGAATATATAGGCCTATAAAGGTTATTAAACCTGTTGTGGCGGAGTTGAAAATTTCGTGTTGTTGAATGTTGGGAAGGGGCAGACTTGTGCAGCGTTCTAGGACGTACGGCGCAGGAATAAAAGATGATAGTAATTGTAATATCTTTGGAGTTTTTCTTTTTTCTTTGCCAGCAAACCGTGCTATTCAGCGAGTTTCACAGGGTTGTCGCCGACTCGCTGCAGGACACATAAAATCTGATCAAGTTCAGAGACGCGATGAGTGCTTCAAGCGGCGCTTTATAACGCCAAGCCTTTTCACATCCCTCTCCCCCTCAATCTGTCTCCAAAAGGAGCTCACATTTTCTACTTGGGAGACGTGAAACATGAAAAAAAAAATCTCCAAATCAGTTTCTCATTTTTGCCGTAGACCATCGCCAATTTGCACGCAGCACAGTCGTCAGGGGAAAACATTTAGACCTAAATTTGATTTTTTAAGGTGAGTATTTATGTTCTGTTTTTGGTGATAAAGCACATTTAGAAGTTGTATATAGCATGTAAGAGGTTCATGTTGATCATTTATGCAAATGCCCTGCATGGAAAAAGAACATTGGAAAATTAATTAATGCTTAACAGTCCTTTAACTGTTCTCGTTGCATAGAATTATATCTTAGAAATGTATTTTGTGTATTCTATTGTTGTATTTTGTGGTTTATGATAGTTGCTGGTTGCAAGCTGTTGCTTACTGCCTGATTAACATGTAATTAAAAGAGCAGATTAGAGAAAAAATGTTTTTAAGGGGGTCTGCTAGCATAACAGAACTTCTCTTCTGCTCAGTTTCAGCCCGCGCAAACCCCTCCTCTTTTCTTCTCACACACACACACACACACACACACACACACACACACACACACACACACACACACACACACACACACACAGAGAGAGAGAGAGAGAGAGAGTCAGAGAAACAGGGAGAAAAGCAGACTCACCTGTAACTTTCCCTGTAAGATCAAAGCCACTTAAACAACTCAGTAGTAACTTAATAAAAATGCTGAAGCCTGTATTTCAGATCAGTTTTAAAAGTTAAAAGTATTCATGAATGAATTCAGTGTATGCTCACCGCTGAAGTTTAAACACAATATTAATGAGAGGTTGTATGAATGAAAATGTTCAGTCCGCTGTTTTTAGTATTTGGTTCATCCATAACTTTTAACCCTTTTTTTTTAAACAAGAGTTGTGTTTGTATAGCATTGATTATTAATATAGTACTACATAATATAGTGCTTGACTCTTTAAATTACTTCAAAATTCATTTCTATTACCCTTTATTACTTTTACTGTTCATGCTACTACACAAGTGCCTGGAGCTGACCCACTTTACTAAATGAACAGTTAATAAATGGGTGTGGTCATGTCGATATACAGTTTTTAGCAATGAATACATGAAGAAGATAAACACAATCCAAGCTTTAACTGTGCACTGAACAAGTTAAAAGAAGGGGAAGTGTTGTGGGTGAGCAAAGCCTTTTCACTGGTAAAAACTTTTTGTCCCTTCTTGTACAATAGTACAATGACTCTTCTGCAGTACTTTTACACTCATGAACTTAGAATATCATATTGCGCAAGGAAAGATTTAGCTAAACTCTAGCCTATTTTCTTAAGTCTGTCCTGTCCTGCAATTATATTTCCAGTGTCATGACCCAAAACGTGAAAATGGTGGTTTAGCCGTTGCGTGTAAGATTAATGTCTTTAACTGTCCATTTAATTATTTCAATTGTGATACCAAAGGGTGTCTGTTATAATCTGTGAAGTTGTAATTAACAATGTTCTTGAAGAAAATAAACTATTAAAATATATAACATGACACTACTAATATCATCTTTCAAATTTTTCCGAAAGTTTTGTGACTTCTGTGATTTTCTTTTCATTACTAAGCACATTTGTCGTCTTTTACACTATATCAAGGTCAGAAATATTATTGGAAGCAAACAATCAAAATTCAAACTTATCTGTCAAATTCAAAATGTCTGTCAAGCGAAGGTGAATTCTCCTGAATTAAGTCAAGCCGCATAGAAAGACACGCGCACTTGCGGTATAGTAACAAAAAAAATTACTGACAGTGAAAACTGCGGCTTATGTTGCTTATAAATGGGTTATAAATTTTCTGTTATTCACTTTTGCACATGTGCACTTTAAAAAATCTCTTTTAGCTGAAACGAACGTAAAGCAGAGCAACTACAAAATATGAAAATTGTGTTATTAACTTATTTATTTAATTTAATAGGCATCCAGCTTTACTACCAGATTTTTTGTAGAGTCATAATTATATTGGAGTGGTAGAAGTACATTTAGATGTCTTAAGACGAACTGTAGGTGATTAGGTTTTTTTTTTTACACATACTAATCATTTTTTCTTTATTCACACAAATGCAAAAATTGAGAGGGAGGGGCAGGAAACCATATCGGTTTTGGGCCTGTGTTGTACTAATATGCTTTTATTTTAATTATTAAATCGAGATTTAGCTAAACTGATCAAATGATTAAAGAAGCCTAGAAGAAACAGCTCCATCACTGTATAAAATGTAAAAAGACATGGAGGATTATCACACACACACACACACACACACACACAGAGATATGTACAAATGTGTAATGTAAATACTTGCTCGTGTGTAAACTTGTATTCACCTTCATTTTTTCATTTTCGGAAATGTGGCACGTTGTGGGTTTAATGGCTTAAATTAATTTATGGCCTCCAAAATTAGACACAACCTGACGAGAATAATGAGGCGTAATTTAAATTGAAGATGATACTCAGTTACTACTTACTACTTTATTTTATTACCTTAGAAAGTTGGGGTTATTAGATAGATATATATGGTTAACCTAGAACATAGGCCACGTAATGCCTTTTGTGACATTTATATGGGATAAACACAAATATGGGAAATAAATATATAATAAAATCCGTTTTGTGTTTTGACTACATTTCGAGTCGATCAGCATTTTTTGCGACTTCACAGTTAGGCTTTTCGATTTGGAAAAAAAAAAAATAGTTCAGCATATGAGATCTGGTTGTAGCTTTTCTGTGACGGTCTGTTTAGAATTAAGTTCCGTTGTGTTGCCTGTTGTCATAAACTTGTGCATACCCAGTTTAGATTGTTAAATTTGTGCGCTTGAAAAATTAATAGTTTCCGTTACATTGTTTACCAAAACACGTCGCAGAATATGGGGTGGGTGGGGGGAGGGCTTCTTCCTGAGTTGAAGTCCTGAGACTTGGATGCACATGTGAGGGGAAAAAAAAAACTTTTGGAAGCTTGATCCAAACATGAGACGTGAATAACGGCGCTGAGGTTTAGTCAAACGGCTCACTCGATACCATCATTTCCAGCTCGAAATCTTACTGCATCATCTTAGTGCAAGCGAGGTGGAATGCGGTCTTGTAGAGGCTCTGTAATGAGCTATTTTGCACGTTGTAATCTTTACGCCTTGAAGTCCAAGAGGCGACAGTATTTGGCTGCATATAAGCGGCGCGTATCAAAGCGTTTTCCCTGCGATATTTGAAAACGGAGTCGTGCGGCGCACGTCTGCGTGTCCCTTTTAAAACAAACCCCGTCGCTGTCAATCATCGGCCATTCCAACCAATCCCAAAGCGCCCGCTTTTTTTCCAAACCAGGTTTGCCTGCTGTGCTTTTATATTGCAGCCTGGCCTGCTTCAGAGCATTTTTGACTACCACGCTTATTGCCACAAAAATCAAGAGGGCAAAGTGAACGGCATGGGACTCGCCGCGAATTTAACCAACCCGGGTCCGACAGGCGCGTCCGCGAGGCTCGCGGTCAAGAAGCGCACGTACAGATGATATAGCAAAAAGAGGGGGGTGGACGGCTTGTAGGTTTAAAAAAAAAAAACAGCGTACTTGATTTTTAGCAGAACAAACACAGCCAAACCCTCCAAGCCTCCAAGCCCCCCTACTCAAAAAAGCATGACAAGCCTGTCGAGGTTCAGTGGCTGCCCTCTTTCTTGCGTCAACCCTGGGGAGAGCAATGGCGAAACCAGTGTGGTGCTGCCACCTTTGGCAGGGGAGCACTTGGGGCACCCCACTGGCACTTCCTTAAAACTCGGCCCCTCGCACAATTTGCGCGACTATCCCGAGACGAGGGCCGCCGCTGCATATGTTGACCACTCGCTCCCCCATTTCCCCGACACCGGATACTTAGAAGCCGGTCCTAGGGGCATTATCATTGGGACCAATCTGGCAGGAGCGGCCATGCCACCCGTCACTGAGCAGCTGGCACCGAGGGCAAACCAACATGGCGCTATGGGAAGGTACCGTGACCTCCACGGCTACAGGGATGGCAGGAGCCACGCGTTCTTCAGCACCTCCTCGTACCCCGACCAGGCCCACGCCCCCGGCGATGCCAGCCGAGACCTCAGCGGCCAGGTGATGTTGGGGCTTCCTGGGGATCTTCTATCCAGGGCGCATCCGTACGGAGGCGCGCAGAACGGCGGCCCTCGGGCCAGCAGTCAGCAACTGGTCAGCCAGTTTTTGGGACTCTATAAGCCGCTGAACATGAGTGTACAGCGGGGTGCAGGCGATGCCTTCCTCAGGTGCTCCAGGCAGAACCCTCCTCACGACTTGGTGTGTAAATGGTGCGAGGGGCAGCAACAAGGAGCTGGCAAAACGCCATGTACCAGGACTTTCGGGACCATGTATGAACTTGTCAGCCATGTGACGAGCGAGCATGTCGGGGGACCAGAGCACTCTGAGTACGTGTGCCATTGGGAGAACTGTCCCAGGGACAGAAAGCCGTTCAAAGCCAAATACAAGCTGGTCAACCATGTCCGAGTGCACACGGGGGAAAAGCCCTTTCCGTGCCCCTTTCACGGATGTGAAAAAGTGTTCGCCAGGTCCGAGAACCTCAAGATTCACAAGAGAACACATACAGGTAATAATAATAATGGTAATAATAATAATAATAATAATAATAATAATAATAATAATAATACGCATCAAATAGTATAATTGTTGTGTTTGGTGCTATTAATGATTCCCAGCATTCCAGTTGTAATTTTTGTGTATTAGCCTTTCAGAAAAAAATGACCAAGTCAAAATTTTAAAGATGTGCCAAACTATCAAAAGTTGCCATATGAAGAAATGTTTTGAAAAATGTTTGCGTACTGTTAGTCGAATATGAAATTTGTATAATTTTAGGAATAGGCTAAGTTTAGAAGAAAATATTTAATTTGATGTGACAGTTCGTTTGTCGCTTTACCCCGAAAAATAAGCCAACTCATCAGATGTGTATCCGTTACTTTCTACTTTGAATAGGGCCACAGGTTGATTAATTAAAATGCAAAATATTGTTTGTGCCGTTGATAAACTGTAGGTATTAGACGGATATTTGCTGTAATAGCCGAATATTTGAATAATTTCGGGTTTAGATGCGCTTTATAGCAGCTGCGTCGTTCAAAAAAGGTAGAAGTTGTCAGGGCCAGTTGTTTGGGTGCCTCTCATTCATGCAGTGAAATAAATAAATAAAACCCGGGACACCGGAGAGCTGTGACGTAGCATTTACGCTGCGCGCGCACAGCTGAAGCCCCGGTAGGAGCGCGAGCTCCGCGCTTAGCCAGCAAACGTTTCTCGGCTAAAACTGACGTCACGCGATTCCATAAAATAGCGAACTCTCCTGAATAAAAACTAAACGAGCCTACATTTTCTTTACTGTAATCGCTTATAAAAGTCTTATATGCTGTTTAGATATAAGTAGAGCTCTGTACTGGAGTCACTTAAGAGACTCCGAATTCGGCTTCTTCCCTCGGGGCAGTTTAATATCCCGCGGAGAAGCGGCTTCAGCTTTTGCCTCTAACTTTATAAAGCTTAACAGAAACGTCCGAAGATTTTAAAACCTTTGAAAGGCACGACAACTAAGGTTTGGACTGGAATATTTTAAAATCGGACTCTTTCTTAGGTTAGACTCAGACTCAGTTATTTATTTGGATAAACTTACCACTAACATTTCACTGTATTCATTTGATTTTAGTTTGTGCTATTTTATGTTTATTATTTTCTTATCGCTTCAATTGACACATCTGAAAATTAAGAACTGGAAAAAATGTTGTTCTTTTTACTTTATGTGAAATATATACACACATTTGTTTCCGCTTTTGATGGTTATAAACAACATAGTGGTCTATAAAGACACCAATAGATAACCCCACAAAATAGTTAAGGTCCCATCATGGTCCAACATACGAACGGATAAATTAAAAATATTTATTCGTGTTTATTTATTTAAAAACTAATAAATGCATTTTGTAAGTGTGCAGTGTTATTAGGCGAATAAAAAAGGTGTTGTGGAAGGAAAATAGGTACCTTAACATTCGTCTTATGTAACTTGTTGAAAGCAGTCTAATGGCTATATCTGATGGACTCTGATGAACTTTCAAATCTGATGGACTTTCTAGCTGAATTCTAGTGAATCCACTAAAACTGTAGGTTCTGTTCAAATTGGATTAAAAGCCCATTTCTCAGAATACATCATCCTCAAAGCTCTTGAACAAGGTGTGTCTGCTTCACACAGTTTAGACAATGATTGTTCTTCTCGTTTTAGGTGAGAAACCTTTTAAATGCGAGTTCGAGGGCTGCAACCGGAGGTTCGCGAACAGCAGCGACAGGAAGAAGCACTCCCACGTGCACTCCAGCGACAAGCCCTACACGTGCAAGGTCAGAGGCTGTGCCAAATGCTACACGCACCCCAGCTCCTTGCGCAAGCACATGAAACTGCACTGCAAAGCCTACGCGGGCAAAACTGGCGAAGATGGCGCCGAGGCCCGGTCTCCTCCCGACGGGACGGAGCAGCAGGACGCGCCTGCCGCCCCCCACCCGGCCCTGTCTCCCGAGAGCCTTCCGGAGCCTACGCTCAGGTCACGTTTCCATCACACCTTTGACAGCACTTTGGACTACACACACACCGCACACAGGCCCCAGTCCCTCCTGGACCCACTGCTATTACACCGGGCCAATTACAGAGCCGAGACTGGTCAGTACGCGTGTAGCCAAGCGAGTCCCACCTTCAGCCCCAACCACAGGACCTTCTCTTCCAACTCCCCTTTCCAAAAAAGCCTTGTAAACAGTTGGTACACGTGTCACAGTGGCGTGGACACCTTCTCATCCAAACAGTGTCATAATTTATGAGGTGTGTTGGTGGAGAGAGGGCTTGAGTGGTTTTTTTTGCCCATAGACTTGAAAAACATGTAATAACTTCTATTTCGCTTTAAGAAGAGTCGCGCCACTCGATGTCAAATTCGATATTTATGTGCTATAGCCTATAGTGCAATCTGTTTGTGAGCGTTATACGTAGTACATGACGTTATTCTCGTATATTGGTGATCTTGAATTGTGTTGGTGGATATTCTGAAACTGAATACTAGAGTACTTGCTCCTCCTCATTCAGTTGGAAACATTCGAATTAGCCTAGCCGCGGAAGGTTTCTTCTTAATATACAGGTTAATATAAATCTTTTATATATACATGAAGAATGATATATAATATGGTCGTAAGTCAACGTTATTGTATTTAGACGAGGACCTAAAATAACCTATAAGAGATATTTGGAGGTGATTGAACATTTTAATTAGAAGCAGAGTCTTTACGTGCTGCGATTGAAAATGGGCCCTTATCGACGTTGTTTTATAACTTCAGCCAGAAACTTTTTGGTTTTTACTTTGCATTAAATATTTACACCATAATAATTTTTTGTGGAGGCGATAATTTGCCATATCACACAAATCACGCACTTGGATCCAACACTGACATTGAGAGTCTCCGAAAATACATGTTAAAAAAAAAAAAAAAAAAAAATTGTTCTTCTTAGCATGTTTATGTTTACGCATGCGTATATATATATATATATATATATATATATATATATATATATATATATATATATATATATATATATATATATATATATATATATATATATATATATATATATATATATATATATATATATATATATATATATATATATATATATTCTCAGTTTCTCTGTATTAATTAAAATGTTTAATTAAAATACACGACTGTATATACTGTACCAGTAATTATGCATTCCCAGCTTTTTTCATTAAAGTGTCTCTATTCTCTTTGATCCCAGGCCATGTGTGCGGAGTTAAACTCAGTGCATTCTTAAAGAAAGCGAACAGCAGTGTTGAAGTGGAGTAACGCTTCATTCTTGTGTCTCATTTGCTGCTGCGTTGCAGGACGGATTATTGAATCAGATTTTTTGTAAACTGAATTAGCATTGCCAGGTAATCACACCACACTCTTAGCCAGCACGTTGGCTTCTCAAACTGAATTTGGAAGTCTTACTGAGCCATTCTTGCCTCTAGAAAAGAGCTTATGTGGGATGTGCGTACTAGCCGACCTTAAAATATGGAATTATAAGTACATACAAACTTTTTACATTGCTCTGAATATTAAATATAACAACATCGCACCGTTGTTCAGTAGGTCTACTAATAGTATGGGCCACATACAGTATCTTCCAAAATGGTTCAACGTTAAATAAACATAAAAATGTTCAACTATTCAAATCGTGGATGAATTAAAATGGCTTAATATTCTTATTATTACACACCTGATCTCTCCATGTTATTAGAAAGAACGGAACACTGCTTATGTAAAACACAGTAGATTTTTTATGTACTTTTGAGCATTGAGTGTTACATATAAAACTCAACCGACAAATAAGTCCACTGACTAAAACTAAAGGTTATGAAATGTGCTAAGGTTTACTTATTTTCATGATTTGGCCTCATTACAAAAATGAAAAAGTTAGGTGTGGTTACGCGATCATACCCATATTTCAGGTCTTCAAGCAGTTCATACATAATGTTGTCCTCAAATATTAACACTTAACGTGTTTGGTTTGCTAGAACTCTATTTGTTCATCGACATTTAGAATGAGTTTGAGGGAAATGTCACTTTAATTAAATGGACTGGTGGGTTGTTCTGATTGTGATTTTTGGCCACTTTCTAGGATGGGATTATTTGACGCAGTAAGAGGCGATTGTTTCAATATGGGAATTAGCGATCAAAAACAGTGTTTCGATTTTTTTAAATTTTATTTCTTTAAGTGATTATGGATAAGTCTCAGATATTTTACTTTTACAAAAAATATACTTTACCCAGAATCACAGTTGCAATAATTTGCACCTCATTCATAGTTTACGAGCCTAGTCCCCATTGTCAAGCAAATTGCCACAGGCGTCCAATTATTGCAGTTTATTTAAAAAGAAGAAACTGCTGAAAAATCAGAGAGCCTAGAAGTTAGACCTCTAAGTAGGCCGCAGTTTTGACTATTTAGAAGGAATGTATACGACATAATTAATGTCTGTGTGTGTAACTGGATTTTAGAAAAGAAAAAAAAGGTTACTTGGGTCTTCAACCACATGGGGCTTCCATTAAATATATACCGACCTGATTTTTTTTTTGTTTATTCATGCATTTATTTATGTGTTGAGGCCCAGATATGACCGATTCATAAGTGTCCCTTTTTGTGGCTATTAACCTTACTTCACATAATAAATATGGAACCATTTGAATTGGGACAGGCTCATGGGGAAAAGCAGACTACATTTAAGTAACTTGTAAGAAATTAGGATGTCCTCCAATGTAGCAAAACTTTGGAACTAGGCCTACAGTAGACTGTCATTTAATTACTTTTCATGTGGAATTTTGAGGTAGAATCTGTCCCATGATAATCAGAAATACACATTAAATAATCATCTGTTATCAGATAATACAAATGGCAACATCTTGGTTTGAGGGAAAACCTGTACAGTGGCAGGAATTCTAAGCATTTGCTATTTGTGAATGGTCATTTTTTGCCTAATTGGACATCTCTACCACAATGACTTCAATCTTCAAAGCGAAAACATTATGCCTCATCTCAGACACAGAACTGTAAACAATGAAGACGTTTACGTGACTGAAGCGCACAAAACATGACATAAATGCACAATTCAGGAATTTGAGTTTTCTTGCCGTAATATTATGACCGTATCTTTTTTTCTTGTCTCTGTGAATTTGCAAAGTGCAAATGTCACAGTCTCAGATCAGAAAACCCATGAAAACATAACATTGTATAGTTATCTGTCTGATAACTACATGTCTGTATCTTTGCATCTTAAAGAAAAGCTAGTCTGACTTTGTGACTTTATATCAAGTTAAGAAGTGAAATGGCACAGCAATATTTTTCGAAAATCTGTTCCAAAATTCGTCTGTCAGTACTCATAATGAGTACGGTTGTTCTCAACCTAGGCATATTTTCTGTCAAATGTTACAGATTGTTCTCTTTCCTACACAGTATTCAGGACTACAGCTAGTCTTATGTCTAGAAGAACTGAGAATTCAACAGTGTTCCTAGGAAACCTTTATTCACTCACTCTGAGCCAATAGGACAGTGTTTCTGCGATGTCAGGGTGCACTAAACACTAAAATCACTAAAATTTTCATGTAAATGTTTCAGGAGAGCTTAACTAGGTGGATTGTGGTTGTGCACGTTATTTCTTGCATTTGTTGTTAAAACAGATGAGCTAAATCCTTACCCCTGTATTTGAATATTTTCCTATTCTCATGGTTCATATTTTGAGTGTCCATAATGCTGGTGCTTGCTGTTTATTCCTGGTACTGTATTAAGTGTGTAGACTTCTTGATAACATGGTAATTAAATCTCAAAGTCCCTAAACAAATAAAGTATTCCCTAGCACAATGACCTGCTTCACTTAGGCCTGAGAGTCTGCTCCATATTTCAAGTATTTAAGCATTCTCAGATATATATATTTTATGCCACAGTTACTCTTTGTTTACATCTTTAAACAAGGCATATTTACTATCAAAAGTTTTCGACAGATGTTGATCATGTTGGGTGCATAAATGACCCTGAGAATTGCTTTACTTTAATATTTTTTTAATTAAAGCCAAGCAGCAACGTCTATAGTGTGTGCTTGGTCAAAAGAAAATTCATGACAGTTGAAATCCCAACGCAATTTATTTGCATCTTTAACCTGGCAAAGCATTGGCAAGCTTCAAATGCGGGCAACCACAGCCACACCCATGACCCGGTTCTCTTTAACGCATTGCTGGTGTATATAGGCTGTTGGAGTCAATCTCCGCCCAGCGTATTGCGCTTCTTTTGCTGAGCACTTTTCTGCCTAGCAACACCAGGCGGTTGCGTAGGTTTGGCTGTGGGTTTTTAGGAAATGTGCAGCACACGGCCTGCCACCTGGTGACTCAACCAATGTATAAACCCATTGTTTTCACCCAAGCCACCTCTGCCAATCTTGCCTGGGCTTCTTGTCACAGGCGATGGGTTTGATGGTCCAGGTTGTTCTGGCAGTAGCACATCGATGGGGGCGTATGAGGATCGAGGTACAACTTTTGCCATGTCCTCACCCCAAAAGTTCACGGTCGTTAGTATCGGCGTGGGCTTGCGTCATTCCGGCCGAGGGGGCGAGGGAAGTATGGGGGGAGTGGTGGCTGCACAGGCCGATGGGGTGCGATTTTAATTGGATTCCTGCCTCTTCCCAGCATCCCCAGGTCAAGCCAGTGGGTGCTGGTGGTGCTCCCTGGCTGGAGCTTCTTTTTCATGGCCCCCTCCTTTGCACCGTTCCTCTACCTCTCTCTCTCTCTCTCTCTCTCTCTCTCTCCCTCTCATCTACTGCTTCACTCAGTGCTCCTGGCTACTGCTCTCCTCCCACCACTCCCTCACGTTGGCCCCTTAATCTGTGTAGCTCTTCAGTGTGGTCTTGTGGCAGGTGGGAGTTCTGAGCCTTGATTCCTGTTACTCTCTCTGAAGCTCTGCTCACAGAAGCTCACCTCTTTCAATCCTGTTTTTCCCGCGGATCATTTGCCGCATGGCTTTCTTGTCTCCATATAGCACACATGTAGACATGTCCTCACATAAATAAACACACACACACGCTCATCCAGACTCCAGATCTGCTTGGTTCTGCCTTTTGTGTTGTCGCAAGCTCAGGCCTCATCATAGCAAAGCTCTCAATTATCCCATCCCAAACAGGCTTGGAGATCTTGGCTCTCCTAGTGCTAACCGTGAGTTGTAATGAGAGTGATATGAGCAATGCAATCAAATTGATTTTAGAGGTGAGACCGTAATGAGCCTATCAAAGGGACATGACATGGGAAAGCGGCAGGACTTGAAACCCGAGCGGCGTCTCGTTGCTTGTTGTGTCTCTTGAACGTCTTTGTGAGGTAATTTGTTGCACATGTGCCCCTGGCTTTTATCAGTTAACAGAAAAAGAAGCTTTGTTTTGACAATTAACATGTTTTTTATATTTAAAATAGCATCAACAGTGCAAATGTAAGTCACTTCAAATTTTGGGACTGGAATAGTAATGTCTGTATATATCTGGAGTCTCTTTGTTGGCAAAATAGCAAATGAGAGCTGTTTAGTGTCTGCAAGCCCAGTTCTGGCGATGCCGCTGGCTGAACCGATGGATTTCTCTCTCATCTTCATCCACAGGGCAGTTTTTTTTGTGTCAGTGGCGATGCCAGTCCCCTGTGTAGCTCAGCTGGTACCAGATTATTAAATAGAAATCTATTCAGCTGCTGGACATAAAGCTCTGCTGTCAAACCTTATGCTGTCGCCATAAGCTCCCCCAATGTGTGCTTTTTTCCCTCCTCTTTTCTGATTTTTTTTTGTCCATGTCACTAGCGTGATTCAATGCGGCTTCGGTTGGGAGTAGCAGCCAATGCTACACCCCTCACTGCATCTGATGTATTTTGGTCTTTTGAAGCATTTTGGTTTTTCTCTGTCACACCCCCTTGGCCCCCCATGGACATTTCTTTCTTTTTTAAAATTTCCCTCCTCCCTTTCTTTTTTCATTCGTTATCCATTCCTTATATAAGAGATATGTGACAGTTTCTGATGATGGCTTCTCAGGGCAACAGGGAAGACATTAAAGGTCCAAGCTCAGCCAATCAGAACGCGCTGCTGCCTCGTCGTCGACACAGGTCGTACTGTGGGACGATTCGACAACATGTTGCGTGTGTGTACTTCTATAATGTTGCCCCACTGCAAAGACAGAGACCATCGGAACAAAGCAAAACCCTTCCCTCTCCATCTTGCCTCTTCGTCTTCTCTCTCCTTTGGATTTTGGAAGGCACCACTTTATTAGGGAGAGGGGGATCGTAAGCGTGCCCCTGACGCTGAGGAGCAGTGCCATGCTTTCAGATGGGTGACCACTGCCATAAGTCCTTCCCTCTGATCTTCCATCCAGTTCCTTTTCATTAGAGAGCAGCGCAGCGTCCTCCACTCCTTGGCAAGGGCGTACTGGCAGACCTCAAGTACGTTAGAGGCCAGCTAAACATGCTGAGAAAAAAATAGAGAGAAAAAAAACAAAAAAAGTCCAAGCTGGAGCTGAAATGATCCGCTCATAGCGTGTCAAAGCCTCAACAAAGAAACCCATCATGATGTTTCTTTATCTAAATTGCATGTCATCGCTTAATGGTGCTGGCAAATGATTTACACGATACAGAATCCATGGCGAATACTTGGAGAAGTCTGTTAAAGTGTCTTTGATCAAGCAGACTGGAGAGCAACGTCTTTTTCGATTTGACAAACAGGGGCAACAGGAACCCTCAAGTGCCTAGTGTGTTCGTCTTTCCTCAACACCATCACTTTTCATTAGTCACAATACTGGGCTTTGTGGAATTTTCTGTCTTTCTTTCTTTTTTAAGGAAAGCTGCGTTGCCTTCTGTGGTCATTTTGAATCCGGGAGCACATTGATCATGATCCAGGATGTTTCAAAGTAGTGTGTAATCGCTGGTGTTTAATTTTATCTGTAGCGGGATGCGTCGCGAAGGGGGCCTGTGTAATCAAGCCTCTGAACTCGACATCTAAAGGGAGGGATGGCGTTTATGATCACGTCCCTTATTGAAGTCCATCCATCCTCTGAGCTTGCCACAATCAACACTCTCGAACTAGCACTCGCCACTACACAGCCACTAAATTAACGTATACTTGACAGAGTCTGGAGCGCCGTGTGTGCATTTGTTTGTTTGTGCACGCACCATTGGGCAAATGTGAGTGTGGGTGCGGGAGAGTAACAGTGTGGGGTGTCAGTGTGTGTGTGTGTTTGTGTGTGTGCCTGCAGGCCAGTGGTTCTGGAAACACTAAGTGAGGCACTGCTGTAGTGATCTCGCTGTTAACCTCTCAGCATTACACCAGCACCTTGGGGCCTGACTGTACAGTGATGGATGGTGGTGTGGATATAGTGGACTGAGGATTTCTCCGCAAGCTCTTTCAATTACAACCCAAGCCAACTCACTCTGTGATGATACGTAGCTTAAAGGCCGTGACATTAACGGTCGGGACAAATCCGATTTGGTTTTGCTGCTGACCCTCCACTCTGTGAAACAGCTAGAAGACGGAGAGGAGCAGATCAAGTCAGAGCAAAAGCTCCATCTACCCCTTTGCCTCATTTTTATATTAAAGCTGCACCCGCAAAATGAAACGAGATGGCCATATGATGGACTAAAATGATAACTATCAAGGACTCTTGGTCAGTGGCAGCTTTGTACTGATGCTCTGGGACACAAGGAAAAAGCGATAAATTATCCTCCGTCTTTCCAGCAATCCATGAAATATATATTCCCTTTTATGGAAATATGACACGGTTGGCATACAGTGTTGATTTGGCAGCTGTACAATTGGCAGGCGTCATTCTTCAATGACTCCATAAAAGACTCTTTCTTTAATAGCAGTTCAAGTGATCCTCCTATTATTTTTACCTCTATAAAGGTCATTACAGTCATTAAAGCAGGCTAAGAAAGAGCACCAGTTATAATCATTATATAGCCCAGTGGAAATAAATCCCTGGTTTAAATGTATTGATTATGCAGTGGAACAAAATCTGATTGCACAAGAAAGAACAGAACATATTTCCGGGAATCCTGGAATTCCTTTAGTCCGTTATTAAAGAACAATAGAGGTGGAGTAATTAATGCCTCCATCCTCTGGCTTCAGTCCGTCTACGTGCTGCATTAATATAAACCTGCATCACTTCTGCGGTGAAGGTGACACATGATATTTTCACTCTTACATAAGGGACAGTTACGCAATTGTCACCGTATAATTGAGAGGGGCTCAATTTTTTCAAGCGGTAGACGGAAATGGTGGTGGGGGGGGGACGAGAAAGTCATGTCTCATGAAAATTTATGCCGTGAAGCTCAGCTAAAAAAAATCCCCTTTGGCTTGACATATCGGGTCATTGCAGTCTCTCATTGAGATTGGTGGAAAGGTTTGGCTGGGGGAGGAGCCCAGATTAAACGAAGGAGGGCTTAGGTGAGCATGCATTCTTGTAAGCATGGCCATGCACTTGTAAAGGGGCATGGGAATCAGCTTTTTGCATAACTCGTTTGGCCTAGAGAATTTGATCTTTATTATCGTTGCAGATTCTTCTAATGAAAGTTCTGAGGCAGCGTTTATGCATTCCAATGAGCCGAGGTCAAAGGCTCACGAACATGCATTTAACCCTGATATCTTTATGCAGCGTTGTTGGTGCATTTCAATATGATTCAGATAAATACATGTCGAACACAAACCTCTGTATATGGGTGGCCTTTCCATATAAAATAAGCAGCCGTTCCGGGAACAAAGCTTTGCGGTCAACTTTTTGATCAATTAATTGCTGCTTTTTATTCTGCCTTTGAACATTTTCCAAGTCACTGGCACTTTTGTTTACAAAGCCTAATAAGACAAGTAAGGGCTGGGTATAATTAGGCCTGCTTGAGCATGGACATATTTCCTTTCAATCAGTTAAAACCAACTATGTTAATTAATCTTCTGTGCCGATATTCTCCCCAAATAATTTCCTTAATAGCGACTGGATTCTTTAGATCTTTAGTCAGCAGCGCATATTTTACGTTGTTTTCTTTTCTATTCCGGTTTTGTTCCCTCTCTTGCCCAAATCCTTTTTTTCTTCCCTTCTTTTTCTTTTAAATAGAATTCCCGTTGACCTATATATCAGATGTGTGCTGTGAGACACTGCCTTGTATTCCAATGCTTGCCTAAGGAATACAGTAGGCGGCTCTATTATTAGCTGCAGTTGAGGTATACTCCCCTTTTAGTACTAACTAAAGTGAACTGACTGTGAATTCCCATAGTCCCAAATGTAAACATTAGCATCTCGTTTGAGCTCGGGTGAGTCGTTTTTGGGGGGGATTACCTCATGGATCTGGGTTATTTCATCACAGCAAGGCCAGTGTGTGTGGGCCCAGGATGCTGACTGAGCCACTTCAGCAGCAGTAGCTGATGGTCCAACACCTCAGCCGATGTGCAGTCACATGTCTGTCGTCTTTTTAAGGTCTCTTACACACGCCATGTTCCATTGATTAAAAATGACATTTGGGATTTCACATCCTCTTGCACATTCACACATCAGCAGTGTCGAGCGGAGGGAGAAGCATTTGAGCTTTTAGCTGTGCTTTCAACATCTTTTTCACGTCATTTAGCACCCAGAGCTACTTGGGAAGGGTCTTATACCTTGGCATTCCTTTTGAAATCGATAACCCAAATAGCATAAAGCTCAGCCTTAAGCTATGAATTAATGTTTTTTCCCGTTCTGATTAAAAGAAAAGTATATGCAATGCTCCATCAAAGTAAAAAAATAAACTTCTGAAATTCTGGATTTATATTTCACTCATTAATTGGATAGATAAAAGAAGCAATTAGTTGCACTTGAGTCAAGAATATTTCCACTTTCACTAGTCAACCTTTCCTCTCATAATGGGGAGATGAGGCAAAAAACAGTAGTGCATTTTGCATGCTTTGATTTCTTTTTCTTGCACTGGCATGAGGTATAATTGTATTTATTTGAATGCATGTCACTGTCTTTTGATCTTGGATTTCTTGTTGTATACTTGGGTTGGAGGAAACAAAGGCATTGAATTGTTCACAGTGGAAGGAACATGGCAAAAATCTTTTCCTCATGAAGCACACCTTTATAGAGTGTGTTAACATTGCATGAAGACAGCAACTTAAGCATTAGACTAATTTGTATTGGCATCTGAATTCCACAACTGCACTATTAATAGTGGAAAAGGAGCTAAGATCTAATTGTTCTTTTATTCTTACATTAGTATGAAGTTAAAAATCAGCATCTTGAGAAAGAAGCCGTGTTTGGCTTTAGATTCTAAGAAATTAATTATTCATGTGCCATACACAGTTTCCATAATTTTGGGATGTGAAAACTGAAACTACATAGAAAATGGCAAAGCCCACAATGCCCATTCATCCACTATTCCTGGATCACTATGTTTCTGATAATAATTCTCTAATAATCTTGTCAGCCTCTGAATATCTGCTCTTTACCATGGAAAGCACCCATGCAAAAATGTTCCAATCAGTGTAAAATTGCGCCAGATGTCCCAGATTTCCGTATGTTTATATGCATGACCCTCTGTTCCCTGAAAAGAGCAACAAATCCAAGTTAATTGACAGCAGTCCTGAGTCATTTATATGTCTCAGGTTGTAAACGCTGCCTGAGGACTCCACGGCCCTGTGATGGAAGAGCCATAGCTGGTTCTTTTCTGTCTAGAGGCACTCAGTGAGCAAAGTGCACATTATTATGGGTCAGTGAGAAATGAACAGTGTCACTCTGTTTTATTTGGCTGGAAGTAAGGTGGGACGTTTGGTCGAGGATCGTCTGAGGATACAATCCTGTAATCAGCTATTAACTCCATAACATTGGGCCGTCACTGACACGCTATTATCTGAGCTTTCCATTTTAACAATTTGGTGGTTTGTGGAGACAGTTCCCAAACCTCTCTACACTGACTGGAACATCATCTAATATTTTTACAACCATAATAGCTGCTTCCTAAAATGCTTTAGGGGATGCAGTCATTTGCTAAGGATTTTCCTTTTTTTTCATCAAAAAATAACTCGATTAACTTTCAAATAGGTTAATATGTAAGATGATTGGCTCAGTCCTATTTAAAACAATAGGTTGATCCATTGACAATTTTACCAAGAATAACATGACTAAACATGGCTTGCAAATGCTTTTCTTCCCTGTTTAGTTCCAAATCTGGAAAAGATGCAATAATTATAGATGCATAATATCTTGCAAAAAAAGTTTATGAGCTGCTACTCCTTTATGGCTGATCCTCTATTTCTATAACACAATTGTACTGTGAAGACAAGAAGGGAAAATAAACAGACGGACTAAACATGCGATTCTTCTTTTTTTGGTGCCGAAACCTCTGTGTACCGACACAAAAGGAGGACGTTTTTCTGCGCAGGAAAGTAAATTCTTTTGAAGTGGAACTAATCATCTGAGGGATGGTTCGCGTTGTCCTAACAACGCAGCTGAATTGGAATGAGCCTCCCTTTTTGTTGAATATATGTTTTCTTTCTTTCATTCAGAACTGATGATGATAGTACTTTCACGCCCTGTCCACCCACATTGTGGCCCAAAACTTTTTTTTTTCTGTCGGCGAGCCTTTGCCCGGAGACGCCGAGCACACGGCGGGTGACTCTTGGGTTATGACGTCACCGGCCTCGCGTTTCTGTCTGGGCCGCTTTACGCCTCTTAATGCCGTCATACTGAGAAGAAAATAATCTCACTCTGAATAGGCAACATCAGTTGGATTTGAAGCACTTTAGACTACGAGACAGCGGGAAAAAAGACACTCCAGACGCTTCTTAAGTTCAGAAAAAATATTTTGACGTAATTTATTGATTCGTTTTCGCCCGCAACGTCAGTAAAAGTTGCGCTAAAAATCATTTATAGATGGATGACGGACTGACCGTCTACATCTTAATTTAGTTTTTTTATTCATATTTTTACTCAGATAATGTACGATCACTCTTTTTTTTTTTTACACAGGGCAATAAAGTTTCGGGTTTGCCCATTTCAAAATTAATATCACTGGTTGAAAAAAAAAAAAACCCTGGGAAAACAGAAAAAAAAACAAACACCTTTTTTTGTGCAATTCACGTGCAAACAGGATGTATAGCACGTGCAAAGAATATATAAGGCACGTGAAGTATTTCTAATAACGCTTTTTTTTCTCTGCAATCCGAGTTTATGCAAAGAGCATTTCCAAAAACTGGCTTTCTAGTCTTGCACTTAAAAAATATGTGACTCTGGCCCCTGTGACCTTTCAGTCAAGAATCCCATCTCTTAATTGCCATTACTAAATCTTTCTCTCCTCAACTACCGTTCGCCTCGCAACGTTATAAACGCTTGAACCTTCATGGAACCTGGAGAGAAGCGAAGCATTTTATTGGCACCACGGGGTAGTAGCCTATAGAGTTCAGAAAGCAGTCACACGCCGGAAAAAAGTCAACCATTATTGCTCTGGGCCAGAAGACCATGAAAGTTTTTAACGTGGCACAATAGGCCCGTTATTCTAAACCTGAACCCATACAGGTCACACTTCTGGTTTTACCTCAGCTTGGTACTAGAGTGTTTACCTGCTTGTATAATCTGGTAATTATTCATTCTTGTGTTGTCTTTCTAGAATGTTCATTCATTTTAGGGTTTTGTTTTTCCATGCTGTGAGTGCTTAACTTTCATGTGATGGCTTCATTTGAATAATTGGTTAACTTATTTTAAACAATCCCTTATTTATTAGCCAGAAAATGTGGACAATAAAACATATGTACAGACTAGAGTGATAACTAATGAATTGACAGATTAAGCAAAGGATGGGCGGATGGATAGGTAGACAGATAGAAGGATGACGCAACGATCTGTAAACAGGTTTGCAATAATGACGTCATACTTAAAGTATGTGTGCGCTAGTAGCACAGAAGGCATCGTGTTCTCCAAAAACCATTTATGCTGTACAAATGGAGTAAACAAAGCCATGCACTGAGATTTTTGTACAAATTGGAAATTAGCGTTAAAATAAAGATCGTTTTAAATGTAACTACATTCATCAGTCTTATTTAAACAGGCTACAGGCCTAGTAGAGCTTTACCATGTTTAAAAGACATTAAATATATTCACACATAGACAGAAATTTGAGAATAAATAAATAAATAAATAAATAAATAAATAAATATTCCATCAACCAAATAAATTGGTTCTCTAAATGCAGTCAAGAATGACCATGTACAAAAGCAGTCAGCCGTAGTCCGTTTACCGCGTCTTTCAATCAGTCGCGTGATGTTTGCCTGGACAGCCCAGAAATCCCTTGGCGTGTAAGTATTTTTGTCATCTTTGCACGCCATGCGGTAACTGGTCGTCATTGTCACTGCGGCAGACGGAGAGCTGGGAGAGAACACTCGCTCCATGCCAGTTGGCTCGGTCTCTTGAAAACAAGAGGCAGACGCCGCACGATTCTAATCTTAATCCTTCCAGACATGAAGGTCACTCTCGGTTGGACTCTCATGCCTTTGCTAGGCTATTTGTCCCAGCAAGGATAGCAAGTTCTCCCACCACCTTGCTGCATCGACTGAGCTCATTTAGCCAATAACAATCACACACAGTGAGTAAGTCAATGCTGGGCCCTTAACTTACGGTAATTGATTAAAAAAATATTATTATAATTATTAACCCTATGAGCTTTTTCTCCACACGTAAGCTAATGCTAAGTGCTGCGCAAAGCAATGGCCCTTTGACAGTGGCATTGTACTGCAGCCTAAAAGCCCATTCGTGGGTGTGCCTCTGTGCCTGCTAGGTGATTGGTGCTCTACATGTGACATCATACCAGGACGTGTTCCAACTGTAGACGTGTGAGACCTACAGCAAAAGTCTGGACTCTGTAAGTGGTTGAAAACGACCTTAAGTCATTGCAAGGATTTAAAAAGGCTTGGCTTGCTTAAGCTATTTATTCTTTGCAGGGCATTTCGGGCTTTTAAATTTGTCTGGCCTAAGCGATGTACAAATATACATATACACACATCCTCAAATGAGCACTCTTGATACCACCAGGCTGATCTCTAGCAGTTCTTGTTACGATCGTTCTTTTTCTGACATTTATATGAGTGTTAGACTAATAACGGCTAATGAGCTCCCAATGACATGCTATTAGACACCCATCAATGCAATGATGACGATCAAATGCTGATGCCATCTCTTTCGCTCTCACTCGCTCTCTCACTTTCTAACCCATATACATGTGGCTGTTAACTTTTAGGTAGCTGTGAGGACCTGATTATCTCTGAAAAAATAGGAAAACTTGGGATTTGTCAAGTTATTGTGACTTTAAGATGTTGACATAGTATTTTTCATATCCATTTGTTATGAGGATCTGGCTGTGACTATCTGGCTGTCCTTGCACTCATAGGAAAACCTGAGATTTGTTACTTTGTAAGGACCTTAATGAAGGTCTCTCAGGTCCTTTATGGACGAGTTTTTAAAAATGTTAAAGAGTGTAAAGGCTTACTTTTGGTTAAGGTTAGGGTTAGGGTTTGGTGTAGTATTTTTACGTTTAGTAATTCAGTGTGTGTGTGTGTGTGTGTGTGTGTGTGTCCGTATCATACAGATATATGATAATCTTTCTGCTCTGTCAATATTTTGTTTTAGGAGAGCGTATCTTTCAGCTGCAGTTTCTCTAATGAGTCGCTAGTTTGTAGTCTACCTTGCTTGCTTTTAAAAAAAATTAGGAAATCGATTAGTCCTCATTCCAGTCCATGACCAGCATCGAGATATAGAGAGATCATTATCCTTTGTGCTTCCCTGCGAACATCCTCAGTAAATTGCCAGACTAGGCCTCAAACATGGCAGTCTTCAAAATTTATATTTGAAATGTTTTTGATCTTGTGCCTCGCCGAAAAAACACTTTCTGCCGCCTGTAAGTCTCCTAGCAACAGCAAACAAAGGCAGGGAACATTTCAAGTTTCCCGCGGTGCGGCCGGACCGCCGCTGTCTTTGATCTTGACTGGGAAAATAGCTGAGTGGGCACTACTGACATTTTCCTTTCATTCAGCGTCCCTTTTAGCCCCCTCCTCCCTTTTCCCAAAGCCCCCCAAAACACCCCAATCTTCACCTGCCCCGGAAAAAAATTCAACACCCCCCTATTAATCACCCATGGCCAAGTTCTTCATTCAATCACTGTGGTGCATTTACTGGGATTGAACATTATGTTCCAGAAAAGAGGTCTGCAGGATATGTAAGAAAAAAAATACAGAAAAATCACTGATGTTGTTGTTGTGTGACGTTACTGATCCGGGCTAACAAGCAAATACGAGAAAAAACGAGTGATTTGCAACATTGAACATATTACAAAATTTCATTGTCATATCACAAAAAGTCTTACTATAAATTGCTTTGTGTCCGAACTGCTCTCTCTCTTTCTCTCTTTCCCTCCCTCTCTCCCTCCTTGCACATTAAGCTTTGTGGTTTTTGACAGAGCCAGAACTACTTATCTCCTAAGAAACTTGGGACGCCCGCAGCTTACTAGCCAAGCCGTGGCGCTGCAGTGGATTTTCGGGGTCATGGGGCACCCACAGAGCCGTCTTATTCAGATTTTTTGCATAAAGTGAAATGCGCATTGATAACATTTTTTGAAGTTAATGCTCCCAGAGTTGTAAAAAAAAAAAAAAAATCTGAATAAAAAATAATGCTTGGCTGGTAAGTCCCAGGCCTGGCTGTAAGAATAGCCCACATTGACGGCATGTATAAACACAAGAGGCAATACCAAGACCAACATCTGTGGGCTGTGCAGCATGATGCGACTTTGGCTCTAAGTCAATTTACATGCAAAACAACTGCTGAAGTTTTCAAGCATAAGCTTGGCTGAAGCTGTTACATGTTATTTCAGTATGTTTCTGTGTAAACAGAATGATTATGTTCTAACAAACAGGCATTTGTAAAGAAATATTGTACATTACTGGGTATACATATAAAAGAATCATAGCCTCATGAAGAAGCCAATAAACACCAATGTACAATATTTCTTAAGTAATGCCTGTTAGCATGCTACAATACTATATATAGTTAACATGCTAACAGACATTTGCTAAGAAATATTGGACATTGCTGTTTACTGGCTTCTTGCTAAGCCTATGATTCTTTTTGAAGCCTGGTTTAAAATTACAGCATTATATGAATTTTTAGCTCACATGTCAACATGCATTTAAGATATACTATACATTGTTATCAAACAATCATATCATTAGATAGATTGTTAGCTTGAATGCTAACAGCATTTATAAAGAAATAATGTGCAAACTGCTTGTTAGTGCAGTGAAAATCTCATGTCTTGACTTGAATGTCTTTATTTCTAGGCCAGAAAGCTTTTAATAGGGCCTTATTTGTATGATACACTAATGCTTTTTAACACTTGTATCCAAATACACGATGTCTTTTAAGTTAGAGAACAGATTAGATTGAAAAGTTACATGAACAATCCGTCTTCACAAAAATGGGAACTACCTCATGAAAAGATTGCACGTTGCTGATGTTATGATTATATTCCTTATGATGACTCAAGCCAAAACTGAGACTTTTATATTTCCATTTCTTTACACTAATGTTGCAATTTCTGCTTGATTACCAATATTATTGCAAATTAATCTCAAACAATGAGTGGGAATCTATAGCACCTTAAATATATAATTATTTCTATAAACAATTATTCTACAGAAGGCATGGGGGTGGGGGTGGCATTCATCAATTCTCTCGTTTGAGTTCAAAGTGGGATTTGTTTTTTTTTTTTATTAATGTTCATCTTTGTGTCGATGCCACACGTTTTATTTATAAAACTGTGAAATCTGTTCAGGGACCCCAAGATTTTTTGAACCACCAAGGGTGCCATTTGCCAGAGGAAGCAAAGTGAGACAAATTCCCACCCCCAATCCGTCTGTAAACATCTTGTTTCCAACCCGCAAGGTGAGCGCCGCACTATTGTCAGTCAACTGTCACCAGACTCCTAGTAAACTGGCCTTTGTATTTCAGGCGCAGTCAAGGCCAGAATGTGCAGCAGCCCCCTGCAGTAGCTCCCTGCCACCGCCTTCCGGCAGTCTTATTTACTTACTTATTGGGGGAAAAAACTCCATAATTCGTGAGTGAGCCTGATTATCCTTAGCGATTAAGACATCCTCTGTCAGGGCTGCCTCTGCTGCCGAAACTCGGAGCCGAATGGGACATGGAGGCAGACCGGAGGGCTCTGATCTGTGTTGCTTGGATTTTTATTTATTGACATTTAACCTTTTCAGGCATACTATCCACTTATGACAGAAGCTACTTATTTTATAGATCTTCTGATTACTGATGTAAATAGAAAATCTACTGTATAAAGAGGTTCCGTCGTAAGTTGACACTAGGCTTGACATTTAACCCTTTCATGCATAATTCCAACTCACAAGATAAGCTATTTATAGTATGGATTTTTAAAAAATCTGTGAATCCAATACTAAAGGTCTCAGGGTGCTTCTTTTCATATAAGGTGCAATGGAGGAAAAATGTTGCCTCCTTTTAGAAGTAAGTTTTAAATAAATATGGAACTCATTTGCATAAATTTAGACATTCCTGCGTATAAACCAATGATCTGAGGGACTGTCTCTTGTGTTGGTGACTATAACATTGGCTTTGGCCACATGGCAGACCCTAAAATCCACTTTTATCCACCCGAGCAAGACCCAAACATATTTCAGCAGATTACCGGCACAGATCCCCAATTTCCGATCCATAGTCATATCTTCAGGTTAAACAAAGCATCTGATATCAATGTCGTTGTCTTAACAGCACAAACGACCTTTAAGCATTGCCTCTTATACTGGAAGGTAAGTGCCTTCTCAGACCAACGGTTGTGGGTGAAGCAGCAAACATACACAGGTGCTGTTTTGAGAGACGGTGATTCCCGCCGTCGGTAAGCGCCAAAATATCCTCCCCAACTGGCTCTTTGAAGAGCTGCCGAGGTCAGGTTGTAAATTATGGTCTGAGCCCACACGGCGTTTCCTCTCCCCGCTCGTGCAAATCCATTCGCCACACAATGCATTTCAAATCAAAGCCACGTCACCATAACACGCCTTAGGAGACATTAAGCCATAGTATGTTACTTTCATGTGTGATAGCATGACTCCTGTGGGCTTTGAAGTGCTCACTTTTTTTAATGCTTTATTAATAATAACACTCGGCGGCTTCCTCTGACTCTGCGCGTGCTGTTTTCCTCCCCACCCCTTCCGTCTCTCTCTCTCTCTCTCTCTCTCTCTCCCCCTTCCTTCTCAGTCTATAAAACAGGTCTTCAGAGGTCTGTTTGTGGGCTTGTGATTAGAGAGAATATAGACACCTACGTGATGTCACAGACGGACATTGTGCAGAGGAGAGAGGCTGAAGAACTACAAGTACCACAGACGATCAGACGTATGCTATAAGGCGTGTGCTAAATCTTTCCTCTATGCTCTGGCACCAGCACGGGGAGGGAGCGGGGTGGTCGAGATTATGCACCCTACTTAATGTTTATTTGTGTGTGTGTGGGTGTGTGTGTGTGTTTTTTAAAGGAACTTGATAATTCTGTCAGACACAATTGCTTTTTTCCCTGTTGTTTTTTCCCCCCACTTTTTTGTTTAACTCATTGCATAAAGGTATCTCGCTGGCATTTTCTTTTCTCCATAGTTGTTGTGACTGTTTCTTAAAACAGCTTTTCAAAAAACAATAAAAAAAACTCCTCTGGCTCAGTTCTTGTCGGGATCATAAAGCCATTCTGCAAAAATAGAATAAACAAACAAACTCTTTGTGACTCTTAATAACGCCTGTGTACATTTTGGGAGAGCTTTACCCCCGACGTCTTGCCTCGTTTTTGTGTGGATGAAAAGTCCAAAGGCTATGAATGTTTAGCATTTACTTACAAACTATTTGAACGCTCTTTCTATACAATACACATTCGGGGATGTTTTCCAAATGTTGTTTTTGTCGTCATTTATATATCCAGCTTTTGTGTGACAGGCAATTAGGCTACCAACTACCAAAGGTGGCACGAGGATGGGAGTGTGTAGCACCAGAGCGACGTTGCTGTTGGCCATGAAAAGGTTCGCCCTCCAGCCTTGTTGGCCCACCAGTCGTCTCATGTCTGGCCGCCACCGCCGTCGCAGAGCAAGCTCTCCAGCCTGGCTGCCGGGATCTGGCCCTGGCTCTGCTCGGAGAGGTCAGGCCTCCTCCAACCCGCCCCTTTGCCCCAGCGCTTCATCCTGGGCCATGCCGGGGGCACCTGGCTCCCCTCCCTGTCGCCCCCTCCCCGACGGCAGCAGGCCGGATTGTGGATCAGTGGCTGGAGCCATCAGAGCAGAATGACCGGGGCTTGGCTTCAAAGGCCCCCCTCTCGCCTCCTCACCACCTGGTGCTCCGATCGGGTCGCTCCCGAACCCAAAACTACCTCTTTTTTCTTCCCTTCAGCAGGTCGGAGGACGAGAAGGCATGTGGTGCAGGTTTGACCTCAGAGGGCCAGATCCCTCTCATTGGATGAGGAACGGACTCGACCAGAGGTCGTGTCCGTTCCTCATCCGCTGAGGGGGATCTGGCCACGATTTAATGAAGTGACAGTGATCCTGTGTCCTTCGCTGTGGCTAAACAGGCAATTATGTTGTATCCTTGTTCTACATGTCATGTTCGATATAACTGAAATGCATTTATTTTTCAGAAAACGCTGTGATGTCAGGGCCTGGCGCCCTGAAATTACGCTTCTATTTCTTCATCTTGGAGTCTCTAGGTTTTCAGGTTTTTATATTGATTGCTGCTTTATGAAAATTAGAGAGGTGCTTTTGTTTATCATGTACAATAAATTTGTCAGGAAGGATAAACCAACGTTTTTCTGCCTTTTCATTCCATTTTTTTATTAAATGGCCAATTATTACAGAATGGATGAATTAACCATACAACATATCCCCATATTAATACAGCAGTCCTGTTCTCCCAAATGTTGGTCATATGGTGAAAGGAAAGGCAATTATTTTCATGCAGCTGTCAATACACTTAGCGGGATAATGCAGTCTAATTAAATGTCATTGCATGGGCCGCTAATGGAAATGAACAACTCCAAGGGATTTTTTTTTCCCAAAACACCCCCCACCCCTTCGTCTATATGAAACTCTTCGACTGCTCTAGCAACCCTCGGTCTATGGCTTGATCCCCTCTACGTCCCTTAGTCCTGTGAAGAGGGATGAAAGGGGGATGTGAGAGAGTGAAAAAGGGAGAGAAGGAGTGGGGGGAAAAGGCAAGTTTGGCAAGTGGAGGAGCGAAGGGGGAGACAGATGGCACGAAGTCTGCAGCTCTCTGGCGCTGGGCTCATGGCGCTAAAATCCTCCCTCTCACACATTCCAACGAATCCAACCAGGAGGCTCAGGAGTGTGTTTGCGCTGCAATCAAGCATCTGACAAAGATAGGGCTTGCTAACGCTCTCACTCTCTTCCTCCCTCTCTTTTCCTCCCTCTCTTTTCCTCCCTCTCTTTCACTAGCCAATACACACACAGTAGTCAGTAACCTAGCCACAAATGTACTTTTCTATTAGCATGTAACCCCTAACAGGGTTTATTGGCTTGTTAAGACGCCAGGCTCAGGGACTCGATGATGGACAGAACAGATTTGGACCGGAGTAGATAACACTGGGGTCAGAGAAAACAAACCAATATAAATGTGTAAACTCCAGCCCAATAAATACAAGGCAAAATTTTGCAGACTTGAAGATGAATTTTCTACATATTTATCATTTTAAAACTTTGTATTAATTTAAATATGAATTTTAAGTCCTGGAGTGGTTTTGGCTTACTCATAGGATATTCACCTGCAGGCCAAGGGGTCGTAGGTTCAAATCCAGCTCCATCCCTCCAGCAGAAACGCTATCATTAAGATCCTGAGCATGACCCTTAACCCCAAGCTGCTCCATAGAGACTGTCCCTGTAATTGATGATAATGGATAGGAATCTGATAAATGCCATAAATGCATTTTATTTTCTGTTTGAAATTGTACAGTCCATGACAGTGCTCCATCTTTTGCTAATGCAAGACTTTCACATCTATTTACTCACCTTGCCTCTCCTTTCTTCCCCCTTACCACTCGATCTGTTGTCATTTTGGCAAAATGTACAGCTAATAGCTGTTGACATATAAAAGGGCTGTGTCTTCCCCCTGTCAACCAGATGTAACATGCACATATGGGCTTCATTTATTTATTATTTCTCTCCCTCTCCCTCACTCGGTCTCTCTCTGCAAATGGAGCTCTTTATAGCAGACAACAATTAATGTGGCTTTGATTGCGCTCGGCGGTAATTTGCCATTGATTCTTGAAAGCGCATTTATCGAAACCAAGGGATCAGCCATGGATGATTCTTGTCAGATGTGCCAAATAACGCATGAAATGTTTCAGCGGTGTTGCCTACAACCTCCGGGGGTTAGGAGTTCCCGCATGACACACTGGCTGGGTGCACACAAACACACATACACACACACACATGCGTGCAAACTTGTACAACTATCTTTGTGGGGACATTTCATAGCCTCCCATAATGACTAGATGTATATAATTGTACAGCTAATCCTAACCCAAACACTAACCTAAACTTGTGTAACCAAAAGCACATCTTTTACCTCTTTTAGTTTCTCAAACAAAACATATACATTTTCTATAAAATCATTTCTCCTCATGGGGACCTCTCAAATGTCCCCACAAAGCCCCAAAAATGAATAAAAGTGATTTTAGCGGATAAAACGGCCCAAAAAGGTCCCACAACGCATAAAAACATGGTACACACACACACACTCACACTCTCCGGGTGGATGGCTGTGCTCAGCCTTCTGTTTGTGCTGCCATACTAATGAATGACTCAGCTGGGAATATGTAATACTGTTAAAAGGTCACCGGAGGCATGTGTATCACATTACTGTTAATGATAATAAAAAGAACAATCTGTGCAAATCCATCTTTGAAGTCATTTTTGCCCCCCTCCTCTTCCTCCCACTGAGAGCGATTTTATCTGTCATTACTCCTCGTGCTTTCAACGCTGAGGAACATTAACAAATGCTATCTAATCAATCTGAGTTTTCGGGGCCTGGCTTCCCTCGACTGTAATGATAAAAGCTTCCGTCATGCGCCATCAGGAGCACATGAGTTAAAGCCATAAGAGGGTTCCAGTGTTGCACTGTTTCCAACAAACTTCCGACTTCCAAATCGAATGGTTTGTTTAAAAGGAAGATGGCTGGATAAAAACTCCAATAAAAAATATCTCCAGGAGCAACCTATCTCACCTTTCAAGTTATCTCAAATCTTTAATTAAATTTGCTTCCATCTTACGACCTTATGATCTTAAATCTGTGATTTGGGGAATTTTCTCAAATTCTGTCACTCGTTTATTTGGAAATCTATTATCTTATCTCCATCACTGCTTGTTAGAGAGACTGGCTGCCCTTTCTTGTTGAAGGTTAGTCAGTCTGAGAGGAAATTAGGACCAATGTCACCACTGTCTGTTATGCTACAAGGCTGCGGAGAGGCATCAGACCCCACAGAGTTTTCCCCTCAATATGGCTGAGCTTATTTGGTGCCCATCATCACCATCGTCTTCACCATCAGACAGTGCACTCCAGTCAGTGGGGCATCCAAAGCTGTGCCCTAGGGTTTAGAGCCAGCCTGGGCTGGAAAAAAAAAATGGATTCTGGAACTCTGCAGCCTTCCACAAGCCCATCAGACACATCACTGTTGTTGTCCTTGTCGCTGCACTCACCCACACTCTCAGTCCACAGTTGGGACTGGATTTTTTGCTGAATGTCATTTGCAAACCGAGATGCCAGTGATGAAACCTGCTCACACAACACAGTCACACAAGAGAACCGCCTATGCTTGTTTCTTCTCATTGCTTGTTAACTGTCTGGTAAGAAGTGAAATATGAATGAAAAGCCAAAGCGTTCCTCATCTGGGTTATTATATGGCGGTCAGAATTAATTTGTAATAGCTCGCCTTTTGTTATTGATGGCGACAGGGCGGTAATTGTGTTAAATTGCTTGGCTGAAGGCGTTTGATGTCCAACTGATTCTGGAATGCCATGTTGCATATGTGTCATACATTTAAAGCAGCTGTTCAATGAATAAGAGGTAATTGTAGTGCTGCATACTGCCTATGATGCACATACAGTGAGTCCTCCTCACAGACACATACGCACACACACACACACACACACACCAAGTGATGATTGTCTCTTGCTTCTGTCAGGTTATGGAGTTTTTCCCCCTGCCATCGAGGCCTCATCCTGGGAAATTGAGCAATTTCTGATTGAAAACAGTGCCTGTAATTAGAGCACTCACTATTTGTAACCACTTGGCATTACATTAGCATGCAAAGCTGCCAGCCGTCTAATCTGGGGGAAAACGTTTGTTTCCTTAATTGCCCTCTTAGGACAAAAGTGTGGGAGGGGGGGAAGAAAATGCTAACGTGCCTATGTGCTGGAGGAGGGATGAAGTCTGGTGTGAGCAGCAAATGTGGCTCCCTCAACGCCGAGGTTAAACCTTTAAAACCCTGCTGATGTGACAAGAGACAACACCTACAGACACTCGCAAACGCTCACATATAAACACACACACAGGAATGTCTTACATGTTCAAAATGGCTGCCCTGCTAATGACGAGTGTTTTATCACTAATGTGACAACAGACAACACTGACATACACATCTGTGCATGCACACACATACACACACACACATACACACACACACAGATTTCACAGGTATATCTTACATGTTAAAGACGGGTGCTCTGCTAATGATAGCTGTTCTGTCACTAATGTGACAACAGAAAACACCTACACGTGTGCGTGTCTCAATACACACGTATGCACACAGGAAGGACCATCTTATTAAAAATCATTCAAACTTTACCTCACAACAGCAAGACATAGTAAAGATGTGAACCTTTCATCAGTTATCAAAACAACAAACCACCATCAAACCTCAACTATTTGTTGCATCTTTAATGTTGTATTTTTACTATAACAATTTTAATGTGTGTGAAATATTTCACAATTGCTTGCTTTAAACATTTTTGGATGTAAATAAAACCAAAAAATAGTGTTGTTGGAAATGCCGCAAATGTAAGTTGTAAATAAAACTGTTTGCACTAAAGCTGGAATTACAGTACCTCATTAATTGCAGTACCTTATTATCAGTAACGTTGGAATGGTTGTATATCTAAAGAAAGCCGCAATGGTGAATGAATGGAGTGAATATATGGAGTAATACTGGAATTGCAGTATCTTTAAATAAACACTATTGCACTATTTTCAGTAAAGCTGCAATGATAGTAACTCTAAGTACAACTATTTGCAGCAATGCTGGACTGGTTGTGATACTAAATAAAAGTATTTGCAGTAATACTAGCGTGGTAGGATCTTTATATGTAACTATCTGCAGTAATGCTGGAATGGCAGTATGACTGTATGACTCAGGTTCAGACGGCAGGTTTAGGTACTGCAGTCACATCACTGAATATCTGATGCATATTTTTCTCACCTCAGCCTGTCTCTTATATAATCATACTGTGACTTCCCGTCCAAACAGACGGCCCTAGAATGTATATCATGCCTGACTACCTCCATGTTCCAGCTTGTCTGCTGGTAGCTCAGAAATTAGCACTCACACTAATTATTTCTGATATGCAGCTTTATGATAAAGTCAAAACACTGTTAGAAATGAACTCTAGGAAGTGTGGAAAGAAGTGTAACAAAGTAGATGATGTGATGATCAAATGCATTTGCGACTTATATACTTATAGGATTTTTGGGGCAGTCGGTAAAGTAAAGGTTATGCAGCTGGCCCCGTGATCGGAAGGATGCCAGTTCACGTTCCAGACCAGTACCGGTACCGTCCCCAAGCACTACTGCTGGGGAACTGCCAAAAAATGCTGCCCACTCCTCCTTCATAAATTGGTCAAATGCAGAGGTCACACTTCGTTGTGTTGCCCTGTCTGTGCTGTGCTGTGTTCACAATGACCAATGTTTACTCACTTAAAGCAAATGGACTGGTAGTAATGTGTTATAAGCAATGAATGAAACATGTTATGGGTCAGGACTTTTGAAAAGCAAAACTAGTCTTAATATAAAGTTGAATTACAATTAAATGTCATTTTTGTAAAATCTGGTTTGCCATTTTATGTAACAATATGAATATATTGCTTAGATCTGTTTCTTTCTGTCTCCAGCACAACAGTGAACATTTGTTCTCTGGTTCCATTAATCTCACTTTCTCACAATCTTGCATGTATTGTATGGAATCCATTTGATGTCAGTCACAAACCCCAAAATTAACTGTTTAATATACAGAAATACACCAGTTTTTGTTACTAAAAATGAGAAATACATTCTTGAGTTTTGTTTGTTTGTTTATTTGCTGGCTTAAAGACATGTTCTGCCACCTTAGAAGACATTGGTAACAGCTTTATGACCAGCGGTGGGACTCCTACGCACAAAAGGTAAGGTAGCAGATGGTGTTATATCTGATCATAAGCATAGCATGATATGAGTCTTAATTGCTGTAGGAGTAAAACATGATGAACAGGTTTGTTGGTCCTCGCGTGGCATGAGCTAAGATTGAGACATAGGGACAAGTAAGAGCAACGTCAATCTGTAAAATTTTCAGCCCTGGCTTTGAGTCAGTCTCACAGGGTCGAGTCGTACAGTCTGCCATATTAAAACGACTCCTGCAGAGTTCACTCGAGTCCATTCTGCTGTGAGCAGCCTCAGATGAACTCTGCAGCACCGACTTAGTGTTAGAGAGTCTGTTGTTGCAGTACAACTGGCAGATATCAGAAGTGGATTACACAGTAAAGACTTCAAAAATCAAACCATGCAATGCAACATGTAGAAATGCCCTCCTGAGTTAAACTTGCATGATAACTGTGATGATGTTGTCTGACTTTGGATTTGTGTTTTCAGCTAGCTAATTTTCTGCAGTCTCTCTCTCTCACTCTGTCACTGTTCTCAGGAGCTTCTCCTGGCACTTCATCCAGCCAAGTGACACACAGTCAAGTGCCCTGAATTCACTCGCTTGATGAATACTTCATTCTCTCTCTATGACAGTTACATTAACTAATTTATAGGAATAGTTTTGAGCCTAATCTCCCATATGCAAAACAACCAGACCACACCAGAGGTCCCAAAACTCATTAGAGAGAATACATTTCACAAACATGTGAGGCAGACAAGAAGTCCATCTGACAGAAGAAGAGCTCAGAGGCTGTGACTTACTGAGATCACAGAGGAAAACACACCATTTGTAGAAACCAACAACAGAGTTAATACAACATTTATTGAAAGCAGGCCGTTTCAGGTGTTGAATGCATGAAAAGCATATGCATTGTGAATTAATTTTATGTTGTGCTGTCATGGATTATTCTATGTGCATTTGCTCAATTCATTTGGTTCATAAATCATCCTTTCTTATTTTCGTTATTAGTTTAAAATATCTTTATATATCTTCACATTTAATTATAGAAAATATTCTTCCTTATAATGCAATCAGTAAAACAAATAGAATATAGTTTAATTCAACAGAAACTGTTTTCAATATTTTCAATAAAAAATTCACCAGTTGATTTAAATGTTCTTGTTTTTTTTCTCAGTTTACTAAAATATTATTTTTTATTATTTACCCATCACTAATTAATTATTTAAATGAAGTTCAGGAAAGAACATCACTCGGAAGTTTTACTTCTTTAGATTTTCTTCCTTAGAAGTTCTTGCAAAAAATAGTGGGAGAAGTCTTTTAACTTCATGAAATGTGTGCACAAACTCTTGGTTAAGTGCGATTTAATGGAAACTTCAGTGCAAAACATCAAAGTGAATTTAAGAGTGAAAATAAAAGCCTTGAAATGGCCGAAACAAAAACAAAGTGGCACTTCAGGTAGCAAAACCTAGCCTTTTACGGTGCCAAACCAACAACTACAATAAAATGGATCATACATTTAAATGACTCAAATATTCAAATACTTTTCAAGGACTGTTTCAGTTCACTTGTTTGGAAATAATTTTCAAATTATATTAATTTGAATTTCAAAATCAAACACATAAAGTTCCCACGTTATTTCACATTCTTCCAGTTTCTGTTTTGCATATTTAGGACTAAAGACAATTTGTAAATTATAACGATTTATTGTCATTAAATTTCTTCTATTTTGACATGGAAACATCAATTTCGGCGTCTTATGTATCTGTTTTTGTACATATCATCGAATGCGAGATTACAAATATAAATTGCAAATAGTCCAAATAAAGGCTAATCGTCCTTACAATCATTCCATGCCCCCTTCCCTCTAACTTATCCCCCTTTCACTCATGCAGCATGTGAAAGCTCTGCGCCCAGTAACACAACACAGACTTTTGGCATTGAATCATGTGAAAACTGTAAAGTGGGAAAAGGCGACTAATTAGCGGACCCCAGCCTTGGACGTGGATGGACTGTTTATTACGGGTCCATATAACAGATCTATAACGCAGATGGATTCACTTTCACCTCCAAAGTTTCTAATGGACTCCGATTCTACAATTTTAAGTCCACGCACATTTTCTGTTGATTAGAACAAAATACGGTTAAATACGATTGGTCGATTAAGTCGCCAGTCTCAAAGGCAAGAGCTGAATGCTTTTACTAGGTTATGTTCCACAATGATCTACAGAATGCAAATAGATTTAACATTATAACATCTATATACTATGCGTAGTACATCGATGTCATAAGTATTATATCCAATGTATTTGTATTTGTGTACTTGCGTTAAAATTTTTGGGTTTCGTTTATATTCCGCGCTTGAAGGTGTAGTTCTTACAATTGTACCAGTTTCAGAACCAAAGAAAATGTTACTGAAAATATGAATTAAATTTAACAATGACAGGTTAAGACACCTGTTGGTAGAATATATCTATATATATCTATATATCTATATATATATCAATATATATATATATATATATATATATATATATATATATATATATATATATATATATATATATATATATATATATATATATATATATACTTATTTGTTTTATTATTAATTTATTTCTTCTTTTAAAAATATATTAATTTATGTTTTAAAAGATTATTAAATGACAATGTTTAGTATTCCTCGCTTATTTCTCCGTATGATGTTTAAAGTTATTTAAAAGTTGTGACATTTATACAGCAACGTTCCATTTTTTTTTGTCAGCAAATGGCCATTACAAACTTAATTTCCATTCCTGATTAATTAACTCAGTTTGCTGTATAAACTCAAGCAAACGAGCTCCAAGCCCATTCCCTGCTCCATTCCCCATGCCCAATATACAAAATGACTTCTGATATATTTTCGATTTAAAATGTAAATAACCAGTGTGATACCAGAAAATAAAATGGATGTCCCACTCTTGAATATAGCTGAAGTTAGGACCAAATGGCTTTGGAGGAGACTTGAATTGGGGCTGTAGTACATTGAGTGCTTCAGTGTTCTAGCAACAAAGGCGAGTTAATCTGCTAATTTACATAATGCAAAGAGCCTTGTTTACACGGTATAAAGGAGGTCCGCCTTGCAGCAGCTCAAGTGGCGCGTCCAGAGGTGAAAGGAGCTTTTGGCTTGACACACAGAGGACACTTCGATGCTCATCATCACGGCACAGAGCATTTTCTGACCTGATGAAACCAAAACGGTCCCAAATTGGTCGCCTGGGTATGGAAGAGAAAAAGTTACTTGAGGATACTTGGGTGATCATTTGAAGTCCCTCTAAACCACTGACAGTCAAAGTCTCACCTTTTGCTTTTTGAAGAAATTACAAGATACCAATGACGTCCTCCTATTCGTGAACTAGGTCGCTTTGGTTCTTGTTTTTGTGCATTTCTGTCCTAAATCCCTTCACAAAAATTGTTGAAATGAAATTGCTATTATTGTAATTATTTACACTGTTGCATCATATTACAAGTCTATGGGAAGTTTTTATGCTGTCTATCTTGACCGGGACTCAATGGCAGAAGAGATACTGCATCTCAATGTGGCTTTCCTTGTTGACCAAAAATAAATAAATAAACTGTTTCATAATTAAATTAATTTAAATGACAGAATCGAACGAAAATATAAAAACAAATTCAAGCGATACATTAAAACTTCTCCATTGTGACATGCGGCCCTACTTTCATCTAACTAATGAGGCTGATTACAAACTGCATTTAGCTAAATAAACGAAATATACTTTGAATTGAAAAAATCGTTTAGTGATAAATAGTTTGATGAATAAATTGGGGGTTGGGGCTGCATTCTACTTCGGAACAAATCATATTCTCTAAAAAAAATCCAAACTAAAACAGACTTTTCCACTCAATAATGCAAATTTTACTGCTATATTTCCATTCCATGCCACCACGTGCCGAATATCATTTAACTTTTTTGTCTATTTTTATGTTGTGTTATTCCAACTTTAGTGATGCTTTTGTCAGTTTGATTTCGTTACCGGTCCGAATACAACCAGCGCGGCGCTGATTCTCAGGTGGGATCCAAATTAGGCAAACCACAATAAAAACGTCTGCAATAGGCTACTTAAATATCAGAGAGATATAAACACATATATTCTTTATTTAACAGTCGCGTTTCTTAAAACTATCTCCTAACTCTATCTATTGATTAATATGTTTTTAACATATTTTGCATGACAACAACAAAATTTGGCCTCATGATCTAAGATTCATATCAGACTAATTGATTTACATCCGTGTGGCCTTTACGTGCTCTCTCTGATGTCTTGTTCATCTCGACATGAGCTCCTCCCTGGCCACCCACCTTGCACAACGACACGGGCTAATGAAGACAGAATAAAACAAGCTCAAGAAGTGTTAAATGAAGACACACCCCGCCCCATCCCCAAAGAGGTGCAGCAATGGGTAATCGACAATTAAATTGTCTAAAACTTGCTATGCGTGACTTAAGAGATTAAATGAAATCATGAAACAAATTGAGTTTTTTTCGATTTATTGACCACTGTAAATGACAAACGGTTACAATTGAATTGCTGGTCCATAAAATAACGAAAAAGAATAATTAAACAAACCTCTGTGAAAGTCATTATGGGTGAGTATGTATGGTCATCACTATTCGTTTTAATATGTATATTAATGCTTTGTCAATGTGTTTATCAACTCGTATAAAACATTAGTTATAAAATGTTATACAAGTGCGTAATGATAAATGTATCTTACTTTTCATGTGTCATGAGAGACACACAAAATATTATTTGCGCAGATTATTTTTACGTTATAAAGCACGTTATTTATGCAATGCCAAAAAGTAAGTCTAAAGTCAAATGAACTTTTTAAAACTATTATTAGATAGAAACCGCACTTTCAATTTCCAAATAGGCGATGTTTTCTCAGTTGTCTCAGTCTCAGTTTCTCAGTTTTCTAATAATGACCACAATGATTAATTATTATTAATAACTCAAAATTGTTATTGTCGTCTATCTAGTAATATATACTTTATGAAGGTTGCTTAATTCACTCAAACTTTGTAAAACTGCTTAAGTCACATTAATACTAACAACTTTCAAATAACTGTGTACCAATGCCTAGTGCGTAATAGGAAGAATTTCCTCCTTTCATTCTTCTGATCATAATTTAGTTTTTCCATTTATGTCCTAAGGTTATCCATTTATTATTAGGTTCAGATTTTATGACATTACTGTGGCTAAACTGGCCTGAATTTGGAGAGTGGGTCTGCCCAGGGGAAAGTGGATGTGAAGAAAAACTGCGTTGGAAAGTGAGACGACAAACTTTTTAAAACTTTTGGTTTTGGCCTCGACTCGCCTCATTGTGCTGAGAAAATGCTTATATAGCATTACCACATTTCAAAGCCATTTTTCTGTCTTTGGACAAGATCCAGTAGTGAACACAAGATGGTCACTTTCTCTGATTGTGACATTTTTTTATTTTTTTTTTTTTTTTACCTTTCGCTAGTAAAACACTTGAAGCGCCTCATCGCCACATTCTTGTCCATGCTTTATTTACAGTCCCGTCAGAAAGCACCGGGCCTAATTAGTTCCGTCTTTTAAGTTGCTGTCCTAACCTTCTGGAGTAAAAATGTTAGATCTCATTTGCATCAAAACAGGAAAAACATCATCTCGACGTTATTGTTTCCTGCCGATACAGAACCCTGTCGTAGCCTATAGCCTGTAACGCGAAGCTGTCAACCCCCCCGCCAAAAACGGCCTGTTTTCGACGTGAAATTCAGCGGACATGATCGAATAGAGGAGCGCGGAAGTTGAACGTGCGCGCGAGATCGGATTAAAATTGTTATTTACACCTAACAACAATGGCTCGCGCATAAAGCGCTAAACATTTCACCAAGGCGAAATGAGACGTCACTAAGAAGAGTTGATTATAGCAGTCGTGGAGGAACAAAGTACCGTTTTATATCGTCATAACGCGAGGCGGGGGGTTTAGGTGGAGCAGCTGACGCGGATCGAACGCTGAAGCCGCTCCTCTGGGGAGCCGCACATCAAAGCGGGCGAAATCCCATCCTGAGAGCACTTTCTCAACCAGCTACACTGACAACGCGCGACTCGATGTCGGAGTGTCATTTTGTCAAACCAAACTGGAGCGCATTGACACGGCCGCAAAACATTCATACATATTGGTAAAACAGGATATCCACGAATTCGAATGCAGTTGATGGCTGGTGATGGAGCGCGTCAGGTGAATGTCACAGGTGAGGACGCGGTGGAATTTACGGTTACTGAGCTGTAACAGATGTGTGCAATCTATAAAAATGTTTAGAAAGCTGTCACGAGTCCAGGAGCACATTTTTATAACATCTAGGTTCAATCCAGGAACTTAAACTTAATTTTTTCTCTTCTCATGGAGCTGGCTCCTCTCTGATCGAATTTGGGCTGCACATATCTGACTCAATTTGTAGATCATTTCCATGACATTAAAGCCATGTCAAAGAACCGTTAAGGATTAATTCTTCATGAGCAATTACAAATCTGGCGGATGATAACGACACGAACTGGTTTTCAAATTATCTCATCCATTTCAATATCTCTATCCTGCCTTCGTATTATTTTTTTTCTCAGGCCCCTAATGATGAACGAACGCATAAGATCCCCTTAAAGTTTTTATTAGTATAAATAATGAAAGAATAAAACATCATATATTGTCTCATTGAGAATATCGGAATTTATTGCAAAACGCAATTGGTAATGATTTTAGGCTCTCATTTAAATAAATATTTACATACATACATAAATAACTCCCCAAACTTAGTTTTCCATAAGTTCTGTATTTTTAAAGATCATCAAGAGGTGAAATCTAAAGTTGAAAACTTGTTGTATATTTGTAATCTTACTTATTTGGATTTCATCTGTGATTCCATCACACCATAATGAATCTCGGGGTAATAATTAACAATTAACAATTAACAAAACATTTATTATTATTATTATTATTTATTATTATTATTATTATTATTATTATTATTATTATTACGTTATGTTGTTATTTATTATTGTTTTATTTTATTATTATTATTATTATTATTATTGTTGTTTTTATTATTATTATTGTTTTTTATTATTATTATTGTTGTTGTTGTTTTTTATTATTATTATTATTATTATTATTATTATTATTATTATTATTATTAAGCTTTTTTGCAACTTCGGTAACTTTGACTCTAAAATGTAGCGTAATTAATTTGCTAGTTTATATTAGACCCGGGTCAGGTGAGAACGAACTGAAACTGACCCAGAAACAATTTAACGTTGGTGGTGACGTCACGGTACGGCCTCGTGCTATGGCGTCGTTACGTTTAACTGCAGGTAAGACGAAATGAGCTTTATAAACGAATGTGTTTTGTCCACTATGTCAGCAACTACTATGGGCAAATGTCTTGGGCATGAAAACAAATTTTACTCATTGGCGCGAGTTTTTTTCTCTGCGAGAATTTTCGCATAATAACGGCGTACGTCTTGAGAAAAACGCATTTTCCAAAGCATCAAAAAAAGAGACAGAAATAGAAGAACGAAGGGAGCGTCCCAATAAACTTGTCTTTAATTTTACAAGCCTCAGTCATATTTGAGGTGTTTTGCATAACTATGAAGTCCCGTTTTTAATCCTCAAAGGGTCTGTGTGGTACTTGGTTTTGCACTAGTGTAGTCATTCAAGGTCGCAACCCTGCAGGAAGTAGGGGCTGCCATAGCAACACAAAGATGGCTTCTAAAGGCTTAGCATAATTCTGCCCTAATAGAAAAATAACAGCGCCAAATCCTATCCTTAGTGTGCTGGCTTATTTGATGGAGACAGACTCCCCACCTGTGATCCACGTAGTTGCCACACCACTGTGGAGGCGAAGGGGGAGGAAAGCCTTGCTTTTATAAAGAGAAGTGGGGGGTGGGGGTCTCGCCTCTGACCAAACCATATCCTCTCTGCTGCTGAAAAAGCCCTAATATGCTCCCAGATAGCTGGAGGTTGTAATTATTGTCGTTCATTTCCCCCTGTTACTCTATTAGAGCTGGAAATGATGGGCAGATGTCAGATATTTTGCAGTACCTTTGCAGTGTTTCAATATTTTATATTTTAGCTGCACTTTCTGAATGCAATGCATTTACACCATATTTAGAATTTAGAAGTCTAAATCACGTACCAAATATTGTTTTGTAGGGGTCTGTTAGTGTCTGATCCCATCCCACTTAAATAATTGTCATTTCTTGTTTGTCATCACATAATGGAACTTGTAAGTAAAACGATCCATTTTGATCGACAACCATCATAATAATCAAACATATCCCAAAGCCTTGAGTAAAAGTCTGCTGGACTTTTTAATATAAGTATATACTTTTAGTAGAATCAGACTTCAGACATGGCTTCTATGCTATGTTTATGCATTGTCTGAGTATTGCATATTAACCAGAAGTTGAATCTTCATATTGAATCTAAGGATGAACCTACTTTGACAGAGGATCTCAAAATATATCATATTTATGGTTTTATTGTTAATTTCTCAGACAATACAAATACTATATGGAGCTCACTTCATTGTTGAAATAGTATAAATTACATACACCTTAATACGCTTACTGTAATAGCCTGTAAGCCAGTTTTTAGGGCGTTTTAGAGTAATTCTACAATTTGTCATATCACTCTAACATTACTGCTCACACTTTTTCCAGTCTGTTGAAAACTGTACTGTCTTAAACCCATCATAGCACATGGGTATCTTATTAGTGTTCAAAAAGGCTATTGTTATGGAAATGAAGGCTTCTAGGATTTTTGTCTGCATTCATCAAACACATTTAAAAAAAAAAAGAAATGGGCCCCATGTAAACAGCATTTGTTCAGCATTCTTTTGAAATGGTATATCATACGTGGCTGTGTAGATACATTAGGTTTTGGCATCATTTATTTCTATACAAAACCAAAGCAGAATACAACAGAGAAGCACTGATGGCTCTCCTGACATGTTGAGATATTCTTTTTCTTTTCTGTTAACATTACTTCTATTTTGACTCTAATCTGACCTCCCAAAATTGATTGAGATGGCAGGCGTAATTGACAGTTTTTAGGGCTTCCTTAGGACTACACAGTTTAGTCTCTGTGCCGAAGGTAAGCACAATGCAGAGACTGGCGTAATGAAATCTTTATAGTGTGGATGACTGGCCAATGAGAGGGCAGCTACACCCGCTGATCACAGAAGGGAATCCCACCGAATCGTTCTTGAAACCTCCTGTTTCTCAGCCTTAAACTGGGCATCTTTCCACATCAAAGCGCTCCCAAGTGCCCGCTTCTAAAGGACTGGTGTCTTCAGGAAAGAATGGCCTCTACTGAGAAGCGGACACCGCTGGTCTAATTTGCCTTGCATGGCCCTCCCTATTCCCTTTACCCTCCCCCTCCCAGCCTCTAGCCCCGATCCGACGCAGCAGCGGCTATCTGACGAGATCACACGGAGAGGTGCAGGAACTTAAAGGCGAGGAGTTACTGTGCATCCTACCAGGAGCCTCAAAAGCATCGTATTAAAATGCGCTCAATACGCCGGTCAGGGCTTTCAAAGTACTACACAGCCTCTAGCCCCGGCAAACTCAAAGGGCAATGGTGCATGCTTGGTAAGGAGAATCTGGCCCCTATTAATTTAATGAGTCCAGGGTATTAGTATGCCTAAGCAGACCATCAAGTCTCCCTCTCCCCCCCCCCACTTCCATCTGTGCTGAGTTCCGCTGAACGATCCGTTATCTTGGGATCGACAAAGGTGAGAGACATGCGTGCTCCTAATCTGAGATTAATTTCCAGCTGTCAGTCCTCAGAGGGCGATTTCCATTGGTTTGAAACTCATTGCGAGAGGCAGAAACCCCTGCTGCTGGTACAAAAGGAGCAATATTTACAGTCGCTGCGAAATCTTTCCTTACACTTTGCCAAGTTTCGGACCTGATACGTGCAAAAAAAAAGAAAAAAAAATGGGCCAACATCTTCAGCAAGCGACAGGAGACGGGAGACATACTTTTGCATAATTTGACACCCTCTTGGCTGTAAGCTGGGAACACTCTGGTCGTAGAGATGGAACTGTGAATCTCAGCAGCGTCGCTGCTAGCCACGCTGCAACTGGCCTGTGTTAGCTCAGCCTCAATGCATCTGCCGCGTTTTAGGCGACGTGAGCCAGAAAAATGACGTAGCTTTGGGTGTCTCTTCCCTCAAAAAACAAAAAAAGAATGACTTTGATGCCTGGATGACAGTCACCTGCAAGAGATTAGCCAGACAGTGGAGTGTGTGGCATGGACCTGAGACCAGGAAGTGGCAGCTGCTGGAGTTAATTAAAGGCACAGTAATAGAGCCTCTCTTAGACCCAACTTCAAACGTCTCAGAGCATGGCAGTCAGCAGACCCAGCTCAGGGGTGCTAGGACCTAATGTGACCAAAGAGCGGGCACATGCTGGGCCTTAGGCCTGACCCTTGGACCGCAGCTGAACTGGAGTCGGAGCCCGGTGGGGGAGCGACGAGGGCCGGGCTCACCTGTGGCCGGCTGGGTGTCTGCAGGCCGCTTCGAAGCAACGCGTCCGCATCTGTGTTTGCGCGCCAACTGCGACCTGGAGAGCAGCGAGAGAGAGAGTGGGGTGAAAGGTCAGCAGGAGAGGGCAAACTCAAGAAGATCACACATGGGGAACATTTACGAAAAGCTGTCTGTAGCTAACGTGCATCTCCGACTGTTGTGGCTCCTCGTGGATGCATGAAAATGTTCGCGCTGCTTTAATTCTGAGCTCTGTGACCTGTGGGAGAACAAAAGAAAGCAGGCAGCTACTCGCATTAAACACGTGCTGATGTGGTATAGTGGTTCATTTCACCAGTTTTAGTCGGCACCTAAACTGAAGTTGCTTCTACATTTCTAAGGAATTCTTTAATTTGATTAGAAAGAACAGATTAGAAAAGTGTCGCATTAGTGATGGTGCAAAGGTGTTCCCTTGTTCTCCGTTTCAAATAAGTTTGAAGTCGGATAACGTATGCCAGGGTGAGATTCTAGAAGCTTAGAAGAGAATATCAAGAATTACTTTGAGACATTCAGGCAATGAAAAAGAAACTTTGACTCTCCCGACTCCCGCTCTGTCTTTTAATGTGTCTATCCATCATTCGATCTCTGAATGTTTCTGTCAAGGGAAATATATGGAGTTAAAGCTCTTGCGCGGTTATCCATCACTCTGGCATTACACTGCCGTGATGATATACAAATCAAAGGTGTAGTAAGTCAGTGTTCTCTTGCAGTGATGTAAATAGTTTGACATTTTTCGCAACCCCTCCAACTTCAGCGGCTTTACTGTTGTCAAAAACCATGAGTGGTTTTCCCTGGTTCCTGTATTTCCCGCCTTTTTTGCAACTCTTTTGATTTCAGTAATTCACACTGGATTCTCATAACTTAGTATATGATGCTGCTGGATTCTGTCATAGTTTTCCTCCTGGTATTAAAAAGGTTTAACTTGTTTGCAACAAAAAAGATGCATTAAAAATCATTTACATAAATACTTTTTGGTAAGAACTTTATGCTCCCCTAAAATCTCCTTTTTATTGTCCACTAAAAGACCTTGGTATCTTGGTAGTCTCTCAGTACCAAGCTTCTACTATATTTCTGTGCAACAGTTCTCGACGCTCTGAGATTTTCTCTCTGACATTTAACAGCACTCATCCTAGCTCATGTGTTAGAAAATACAGAAAAAAAACCACAAATCATTTTTCTCTGGTTTCGTTAATCTTTTTGAAACATTAGTGCAGATAATCAGGACTTGACTTGCTACTAGACCTCTTGGCACTTTTTGCATGACTTTCATACAGTGTCATGCACTTGCCTGATTAAAGTGGGTGGGGAATTATTTGTCATTAGGAACACACTAAAGCACTTCTCAAAGTGCACCAAAACAAAATGCGACCTCTACACTTAACCTGTCTGTGTAATTACAGCTGACTTGGGGATCACTCCAGCAGTACCTTGGAAGCAATTCTCCAACTAGTACACTACAACTGTCTCACTAAGTCTGTAAAATTGCCACGACAGATCTGGCAAAAGGGGCTCAATGGTTTTGGTGAAGCCGATTAGTGTGAGCAAAGGCTCCTTGTGGCAGCCTGCCTCATGTAGAATGGACTGTTTAAGTCCTGGCGATGGGCCTGCCGTTCTGACTTGCACCCTCTTTTCCCTTCTGCTTCTCCACTGGGAATTACATAGTATGCCAGATGAAACATGACCCAAAAGTTAAAGTTGTGCACACTGATGCTCAGTGTTGAGGAGTAGCTAAGTATAATCAGCTCATCAGTAGTGAAGCTACTTTTAAAATGCTGCAGCATTTTCTGTAACTATTTTGGCAAAAAGCTGCATGATTTTTCTCTCTCTACAAAGAGAGGTATTTTCAGGTGTTTCTGATTGGTGTTGAATTGGCCCAAGTGGCATATGATAGGCTACTGCTTACAGGTTGCGCTTTGCAGCTGCAAGATGGAGTCGGAGGATGAAGTCCATCTTGGCGAAGATGGAAGCCAGAATCCATGACCATATTCATTAAAATCTATGACTCTGAATGGCGAAATGGAAAGAATTTGCACATTGAGAGTAACTTATGCACGTCAAAAATGAAGACACTCTCTGCAACCTAAATGTCATTTAAACCTCTCTGTGATTTGACAACAACATTAAACAACATTGTTAATGATTTACATGTTACTTTTAACACCATGTATTACATTTCAGTCTTTCCCCGACCATTATATTAGGAGGGGTGCCCACAATGATTCCTTTAATATTAAGTACCCTAAACCTATCGCCCCCTCCCAAAGCAGTAAACGTAGGGGAAATGCTGCATCTTTTCAAAATTAAGTTGCTTTAAAAGTGTCTTACAGCACAGATATTTAGTATTATTGAACTCAACTGCTTTGATGTAGTTGGATACGTTGTATCTTGTAGTGAAGCTAACATAATAATCAACATCTTATCACTTGAAAAATAACCATTTTAAAGTTGCCTCCCAGATCTGTCTGCAGTTGTCCTATCCCGTAACCCTAGCGACGAAGAGAGAAGTTGCACCTTACGATGTAATAAAAACTGTTATCAAAAGCCATGTATAGTTTTGGACAATATCCGAGCAGATAATTCAGTACTGGCTGCGGCAGAGCGGTTGCTGTGCAGGCCTGTCGAGCCGGCGGATGCCTGTGTGGAAATTGAGATGGCACATTGACTGGATTTCAGGCCTTAATGTTATTGTGCCACCTGGTTGTCTGGGCCGTGTAGCGGCAGAAGCGGGCGAAGGGGGCGTCTGCAGCAGGCCTGGGCGGCTTTGTGGCGTCCCGCTCGGCGGCGGTAGCGTCAGCCTCTTCGGGCGGGCAGCCGTGTGGCTCAATCTCGTTAGAGCGATTTCTCTGCCAGCCTCCGCGTGAGCAGGCCTCCCCGAAGTGTGGCATCAGCAGATGTCTTTATAGAGGAGCCCGGTGCCGAGCCGGGACGCAGGCCGCTTTGGCAATTTTGTTCTGGATTTCCTTTTTTCCCCTCTGTCTTTTACTCTTAGTCTACCAGGCCCAGCAGTGGTTTCAAGTTTTAATGTGGGTTTTAAAGAGTTGTAAATACTACTGATAAACAGAGCTCTTTCCCTTTATGTTTCTGCCATGCATCCGATGGCCGTTCTTTTACATTTAGACTGTGTATCAGGTTGGCGTTTCCTTTACATTTACACAGCATATTACTACAGCTTTTCTGTTCATTTAAGCTGCGTGTTAGCTCAGCTTTTCCTTTACATTTAGGCAAAAAAATCACGGCAGCTTTTCATTTACATTTAGACTACATATCAGTTCAGCTTTTCTTTACCTTGCATCTCCACAGCATTACATTCAGCCTACATATCAGGTATGCTTTTTACATTTCAAATAATCTTTGCCACATTTTATACTGTAAGAATATGAACTTTTTTGCCTTGGCATTTAAGCGGTTTCCCTTTTAGTATTTTTGACAGTGTTGTGCTATTGTAGAATCTTTCATATTGCCTTACAAGTCTAGTTTTGGATATAACTGCACGTATATTGACATATTAATGGCAACCACAAGACTTACTAGTTACCAACACTAGTACGTGAGTCATAAAGCATTTCATAACTGTGCAATTTGGGCATCTAAATAACCTGCGTTCATATATAGACTTTGGCACTGAATGTGTACATTCCTTTTTATATCCCACCTAAAGCGTTCCTCAATTAGTAGAAATCAGTTTTTGTGGAAACGTTCCCCTTACATTTTCTGGTAGAAAAGTCACCATGTGTTTTTCTATATTTGTCTTGATGGTGTTGTCATATATATGTACAGACCAAAAATTCAGCTTCAGTTTTAGCACTAAGATTTTAACTATCACACGACTGTACTGTCCTTTTGTAAGTGATTTCGTGTAAATATTACTCTCTTTTCATCCATCGCCTTGTGGATTAAGGCCGTTTAACAATGTGCCGTCTTCACAGTTGTGACTTCTCGACCGCAGTGTGATGACGGCTGGGTTTGCTCTTGGTTCTCCAGCTGAGGAGGAGGAAGAGGAGGTGAAAGCGGGTCTCGATAGTCTGTCATTTCTCGTCCTCTCGTAGCTGATCAGAAGTTCACCTACGCCAAGCAGTCTTTAAAAACCTCAAGGCTGTTTCACATCAAGCCCCAGCGGCAGCAGATATCGAGAGCTTCCAATCCAAATAATAGATTTTAGGATAGGAGTGACCTGAAGCAGCATGCCTCACTATGCCCAAGAGACTCACCAGCGCAGATATATCAGCGGGGAAAACAAGTATCAAAACAAACACGGAATGCATTAAACGCGATGAAATAGACCAACAGCAGTGCAGCTACGCGGCCGTCACACCGCCGCCGCGAATTAAGGTCTGGGCCTCCACTTTCGCTACGTCGCAAAAGTGATAATAAGCAGGAACTGTCCTTTTAATGTGGATGTGCCTTCACACTCCCAGAGATACACCTTGATGGCGTTTCACGTCGTGCTGCCTGCCTCTGTATTCCGCATAATGATGTCACTCGCGCAAGACTGTAGGCGGAGGTCAAACCTGTCTTGCTTTTTTGTTGTATTTTTTTTGTTCTTGTCATAAGGCCTCATGGGTAGGGGCTACATGTATGCGGTATCATTTCTATGGATCCCAATGCTCATTCAATGTTAATCTTGCATTAATGTGCGCGAGCCACTGTAACGTAGCACTAACCCTACCCCCCTCTCTTTTCCTCCTCCTCCTCCTCCTCCTCATCATCGTGTTTGTTTAGGTTTTTTTTAACGCTGCTTTATTATCAGAAGGCTAACTGCTTTACAGCGCCTCCTGCTGCTCCCCCCGGAGGAAGCTTGGGTGCCGTCAGAATTCAGCCGTCAGATTAAAAGGTAATCAGAATGGCCGGTCTCAGCATGTTTAAAAATTTGATCATTTGCTATTCCATTATTTAGCAAAATAGGCCGCGGTCAGCTCACCCCATGATACAAAAAATGTAATTCAAAATTCGGGTGTTCTTACAGCTCTCAGTCGAGTCACTTGTGCTTCTGCGATGAGAGAGTCTTGCTCTTTTTTTGGATAATATTTGCCAGGAGAACTCGGGCCATGTTCGGACCAATTTGGTGAAAGGAATGACAGAAATATTTTTAAAAAGTGCCTTCTTTAACGGATTCGACGCACAAACTGAAAACCTCTAGCGTCTTTGGCAACAATTGCGATATCTTTCGCTCCCGTATGACGAGAAGGAGCAAACGCGTGGTACCCCAGAAGCAGAAAGAAGCCTGTTTACATGTAAATAAAGGGGTTTGGCAATGTGTCTAGCTGTGGTTTTAAGAGCGTTCCCGTCCTCTCCTAATGAAGTCGAGGCTAAATCCAGTGTTTTGCAGGAGGCCGCCCGGTCGTTAGCCGCTAGGTGAGCGGGCGGTTGCCCCCTTCGCAGCCTGGGAGCTTGCGTCCCTGGGTCGAGGTGAGCAATTCGGTCATGCGTAAGTGCTAATGAAGACGCTGGCAGAACCGCGTCACCCTGGCAACAGGATGTCAATGTAAACAAGTCCCGAGATGCTGGCAGGCCACTTCCTGGTTATATAACGGTGACCTGCTTTCCACAAAAGGCTGGTGCTAAGCCTGACTCAGGGAATATGAACAAATTAAAGTGGCAGGCCAAAACTGTTAAAAAACTGCGCTAAAAAGCAAATAAACCTTATAATCTGCTTGTACCACACTTTGAGCACAGATTAGCTCAGAATAACTCACCGTCTTTACCTTTGCCCTCATCTACGTCCTCACAGTTGCTTCTCGGTATTGACGACATGAACTGCAGAGCTGGACCTGTACATTTCATTTATTTCTTTTTATTTATATATTTTTTTCGCTTGCCAAAATACCTCCATCTGTGTACAGTGCGGACAGCGCGAACAGACCTGGATGTCCACGGCTCACACATTACTCCCCTCCCGGGCTCGTTCGCCTTCAAACATGTCACCTATCGCACACACTGAGCTCCGACTTTGCATACAAGCTGGAAAAAAAAAAATCATATTTCTGACAAATATGACCAAGACATCATGGCGTCTGCTTGGGAGAAATATGGTAATGGAGTCAAAATGGCTGAATAGGCAGTTCCCCCTTCTGACATTCTCCAGCCCCTGATTTCCAGCCCGGCAGGAGAGGAAGCAGGAGTCGGAATATTCACCAGAATGGACTGAGGTGGGGTTTTTTCATTCGAGGTATTCATCTTAGACATGCTAATATTTAGTTTGTGCATCCAGCGAGTGTCTAAATAAACGCACTTCAGCTCTCATTCTGCAGCAAAAGGCACACATGCACCATCCTAGCTTATTCCCCGCCACCATTTTTACAAATTTCAATGTGTTTTAGTTTATTTTTTATTGGTAAACACAATTTTTCACAGCCTAAAGAAAGTTTTCAGGAATTTGGGACTTTCGGTGTAATTTTTCATAGGAAATTAGAGGGAGAACGACAAAGATTTTACATCTCTGGGATTTATGTTTCGATCGAAAACATGAATATGCAGCTTCATAACAGACAATTATTTAAACAATCAAAATAATATTAAATAATTATTTTTCTTAAAAACATTTTCATATTTACTATTAAAATAAAATGTAAACAAAATGTGAAATGCAGTAGCATGGCTTTTTTTGCCACTCACAAGAATTGTTATTTGAATCAAATCATCGCAATTTATTTTAATATTTTTTTAATACATGTACACACACAAACTCAGTGCTACATTAACTACATTTAGAGTTTTCCAAATGCCCCTTATGAGTCCTCCATAAAGTACGCAAGCATTGCAAAATTTTAAGAAATACAAAAACTTCCTTATCTTTAGGAACATGTACCACACATTCTGAACTTAAAAAATGGGTTGTTGTGTTGTTACCGTGAAGTATTCTAACATTGATTATATTAACTCTATACATGACTAAAAAATGTTCAGATTCTGTTGAATGAAATGGAGAAATTTTCAGATTTACTGAATGAGGATAACAGAAAACAATAAACAGTTTTTCCTCTTTTGTTGGGTTCAAGAAAGTAGTGTACCGAATATTGTTTGTTTAAAATATTGTGGTTGAATATGCAGCCTATTTTATTGGGCAGATTAAATTATTAATTTAGTAACAGTAATAGTAAAAAAGTGTAACATTTCACACTCTCTCTTTATTTGGAGCAATTATAGTAATCATCAAGACTAAATATGACATGTCTTAAAAGAACACATTATCCAACGGTGGAGCTATAAAATCTATATCTGTTGTTTATACAAAATAAAAGTAAACTTGACAAGCAAAAGTTAAAACCAAAAACATAATTGTCTTGCATAATAAAGAAAATTCCAATTACATTATTATTCTGTAATCAATACTTTAAGTGAAACAATACATTAAGTGCTTTATATTAAAACTTTATGTTAAAAAATCTAAAAATTACTTTCTTCTGTGATTTTTTTTAAAATGTATTGCAAACTTACAATATTGTTAAATAATTCACATTTTGATATAACATTCTAAATAAACATGAACTATTTTAGTCCATGTTTTAACTAGTTGAAAATACTGCTTAATACAGTTACTTTTTTCATGTTCTGTTTGGCTGCCAGAACTTAAAGAAACTTTGGTTGTTCTGTTACAAAGAAAAAAATAAATGCAAACAAAAGTTTTAGGGCTTAAATGAGACAAATTGTGAATGCACAGTTTGCAGTACCAACAGATAAGCAATTACACAAACTCTCTCTGTTTATTTGATTTTGGTTTTGATATCTCCATCTGTTTTCTGAGGACCTTACTGTAGCATTTCTGTTCTTTGTTTGTAAAAGTTTTTTCTGGATCTTCAAAAGCAGTTCATTGTTTTTTGGTTGTTTTTTTTTTGGGAGGATGTTGAGAGATAATTGGCTAAAGTTTCTTTTATGTCCATTGAGGCTTTTTTTTTTACGTCTTCAAGGAGAGCGGTCATGAATGGTTTATATGGAGTCATAAACTAATAATACTTAATGATAGTGGGAAAGGCTGATCAAAACTGCTCTCTTATTTAGCTGGTGCCTGTGAGTGAGAAGAGAGAGACGGAGTGAGCTGAATGAACGCACGCCATCTGTTTTTCACATGTGCCTCAGTACTCGGGACATCAAACTCTACCATTAGCTCATTTTATCCTCTTCACCAAGTTGCACCGAAATTCACTTGCTCCTAATGGCTTTTTACTGTCGTCTTTTCTTTTGTATTTTGAAGTGTATTGCCATATCAGATCAGTGACACACTTAACGGAAATATTGAAAGTGCTCCCTAAACTATTTTTTTTTCCTCCTGCCCATAGCTATACAGGCTTGATTAGGAATTTCAGGTGTATTACACAGAGCAATAAATAAAATAAAAAAAAGAGTGGTTCATGAAAAGAGAGAGGGAATGCAAGTCTATATCAAGTCCATATGCTGTTTGTAGTTCTGAGTAAAAAGGAAACAGTGAGTTCTCACTGTGCTGGAGTTCCCGTTTCTCTTGTCAAGCCCCCCGAACTTGAGAGAGTTGTGAAAGTGATGGAGAGAGAGAGGAAGTTGCCTTCCTCATCCTTTTCATTTCCAATCCCAAAGAAGAAAAAAAATTACTCACATGATTTCCCAAAGTTAACCTTACTTGCTGGGAGTAAAGGAAAGGGAGCGATAGAGGAGGAGGGGATGGAAAGTAGCCCCTTTTTCCTGATTCTATAAAAGCTTTTCAAGAACAAAGCCTCAAAGAGACTTTTAGATGAAGCCGTTAGATTTTTACAAATAAATAGACCTTAATGATGGGAGTGACTTTTGCCGGCGAATAAAGCAGCGTCCTCTTAGCCCTGAAAGAAGACCACCACCGGCGTGTGTTGTGTTTTTTCCCAACCCCCCCGTCCTGATTTCTAATCGATCGAACCTATGTTTATGGATGAGAGCTACTCGCATGCTCCACTTTTGCGTCTCGAATGACAAGTTTGAGTGGCACTAAAAGACAAAAAAATGATGTCAACCGAAATGTTGACGAGTTGCTGAGGGGCAGGCAGAGATTGCAGCGTTACCTAACAAGCCTGTCAGACTTCTAAAATTGGGGCTGGCTAATATGGTGCGCTGTTACATCACCAAATCCCTCCACCGAACAAAAACAACGCGCCCAAAATGTGGGATGCGAGCGCCTCGCTGCAATATCGTTACCACTGTAGCTTAACATGAAGCCGGAGGTGACATGTTCGTTTTAGTCTACCGTTGAAATTCCTTCCTCCGAACAAAAATACAGGCCCAAAACGTTGATGCCACTTTGATGACTCGAAGATAACAGTTCATAGCTATGATCATCGCAGCGAATGAGAGGAGCCACCATTTTGCTTTGCACCTTTTAACATTTTGCTTTTGCACTTTCTATTCCCGTACACTGAAAACATGAGCTCATTCATGTATGTGCTGGTAATGTTCCGATGGTTTGCATTTAAGGTTGGAAATAAAATGACACACTGCGTCTACATGCCACCTTTCTCCTCCTACTCTTCCTCCCCCTCCTCCTCCTCCTCCTTTCTCCAGTCCGAATGTTCCAAACATGTTTGAGTAATAGCTCGCCACATGCCTCTCCTTCCTTTTAGCGCACACATGCACACACAGTCACACATACACACACACACGCGCGCGCTGTCATGTCACGCTATCTTTGCAACCTTAATGTCAAAAAATGTTTTAATTTTTTTACTTAAAAAAAAAAATTTGACCTGGAACCTATTTAACAGTCTGTCCACAAATAAATGGAATTCTTTTCCTCAAATCCAGCTTAAAAACAACCCTCTCCACACACTGATGGTCACGTGTTGCTACCAAGTAAGAGATACTTCCGCTGGCTGCTAGATTTAAATAATATTACAGCTAACCCTGACCCTAAATCTGACCTCAGCAACCATAAGCAAATCTTTTGACGTTTTCTTTTCCCAAGAAAAAAATGTGACTTTTCTGTAAAATCATTTTTCTTCTTATAAGAGACTTTCAGGTACAACCCTGTCCTCAATAAGCGCAAAAAGCCTGAATATGATGTTAATCTCACAAAAAAGATGGTCCTCACAACCATCTTAAAACCTACAGACACAACCATCTTCTCTTATCTTTCTGAACCTCCGTAACCAAAAGCAAATCTTTTCATTTTCTTATTGCTTCAAATGAAATCTGGAGCATTTTTCTTTTCATGAGGAGCACAATGTCCTCACAAAGCCACAAAAAACTAATCCTAGGTGTTAAAGGTTTGATTGGACAGGTCCTCACAACCACCGAAAAACCTACACACACACACACACAAGCACCTCCCACTGACTCCTGTAATTACTAGATGTAAATAATACTAACTAGAAGCTTAACCTTAGTAACTAACAACTTTGGACCGTTTTAATTCTTTAAATAAGCCTACACATAATAAAACTATACAGTAAGCTCATTTATTTCCCACAAGAACCTGTCCTGACAAAACCTCAAAAAACAACAAATGTGAGGATTTCCTGTTTTCTGGGCCAATCAGGACCGCACAGCCAGCTAAAAAGTGACACAAACTCACACATACGTCAAAGCGCACAACATGAGTTGAGATGAGCCTGGTTGAAGAAACACCTGCTCCCCCACACGTCCACGCAAACACAAACGAGGACGTGTCCACACACACACACACACGCGTACGTGCGCATTGTGAGAAATGTGGAGCAAGCAATCCAGAGGTGACCTTCACTTTCTTAACTCCGCGATGAACAGTGTCAACTCGGAGAGACGACACAGACCAGATGGGAGACTGTTCGAACGGAGGACTCTAGTGAGATGTGCAAAGTTTGCCGCTCCAATTCATAGCGAATTGCTTGCAAATTCCCCTCGTAATACAAAAAAAAGTTGGAAAAAAACATGCACTCGCCCATCTCAACCCGTTTTGAACGCTAGGAAAGAATAGTTGATATTTTGCAATTAAAGGCTCGAAATCCCTTTGAAAACATATCATATTCGTAATTAATTATAGATCTGCCAAATCACATAGCCTTTTTAACATCGTCTTATCTGTGGAATATTTGAAAAAGAAATCAATACATTTTTCATTCGTTTGCATGGCGGAGCAGGCTGGCTCTGAAGTTGCACGAGTAAGAGAATAGTAAATTAATGTGACCACCCATAAATTTGGCACGAAAATAGTATTGATGGCACGGGCCTAAATGACTTCCACCGTCTTTTAAGTCTGTAATCTCAGGATTGATTTCCACATTTCACTTACACTACGTTGTGTGAATGTTGCAGAAATGCCATCTACCTTCTCTAGCACATGAATCCACACCTACACGTGCTGCCCAGTAAGACATAACCTCATTGAATGGTGTGTGTGTGTGTGTGTGTTCCATCCCCACATATACACCCACCACACACACACACACACACACACACACACATACTGACAGACGGCTGACGGCTGCCCATCCCGTCTCAGCATTACCAAACTGCGTTACCTCAGAGACACGGGGGTTACACACACACTAACATGCGCACACACACATTAACAACAGTCTGAACATGCGTATACACACTCACCTCAGACATGTGTGGTTATTAAACTCCAGATTTCATTTCAATGTCATCCAGGGGTTTTGCAGCCAACCTTTCTATTTACTATATATGTACCTACGGTATCTTGCTGAGATTCACTTCTAGCTTTTGCCTTTCTAACTGCAGCTCTGTGCGAGCTTTTGCCTTTCTAGTTGCAATTCAGTTCTAGCTTCTGCAAATGAGACGGCAAACTGATGGCCATTAACCTACCCCGGCCTGGCCGGCACCGGTGCGAAACGTCATGGGAGTGGCGGCCGGCTCTCCGGCGAGCTTTTTTGGGGCAGGATTATGGATTGAGACATACAACCGAGAGGCTAAAGTTACACTTTTCATTCCCACTTCTAGGGGGTCGTGCTGCGTGCTGGAAGCCGCTTATTCGCCCCGTTCTGCGCTGAATTCCGAGCTCCGTTTTGCTGTGGCTGGTTCAGCCAAGGACAGTTATTGATCGCCTTGCCATTTCTGACTAAAGAACCTGGGCATTTGCCATTGCTTTATTGTTTTTTTGGGGGTTGCTTTTTTGCTTGTTTTAATGTGGGGTTTTTTTTTTTTTCATAAAGAATAAGAGAAGAGAAGGGAAGAAGAAGAAAGGAGAGGACACACTGAAAAGTCCTCATTCACCAAAGCTTCGAGCAAAGAGAGAGCAGTATGCCCCCTTCTGGCTCCTTTCTTTTCTCCCCTCTTTCCCTCTCACACTCTCTCCCCCACATCCCTCCCCATCCCTCCCTGCCCCTCCCCATCCCCCTGTGTCTGGAGATGTGAGGAAATATCTTTTGATCTGCTCTGACAAAGCAAGGGCTCTTAGGAGTGGCGAGTGTGACTCTGCCAACTGATTTGGAGGGAGAGAGAGAAAGAGAAGGGGGGAAAAATGTGCCTAATAAGACGTTAGCAGCAAATGAGGGCCTAATAAATACTGCGTGTCTGCTCGGTGTCGCCGACGTGATCTCTCCCCTCCCCTAAAACTCGAGATTTGTCGTGGCACAATTGTGATGGGCGAGATCTTCCCGCTTTTGCGCCTTTTGAAAAGCGCCGGTGTAGTGACAGTGCAATTCAAGAGGCCACCTCAATATTGATATGGCCCTCTAATCTGCCAGCTGAATGGAAATGAAGACTTTTCTCCAAGGAGCCGTTTGATCTCCGCCCCAAAATCTGGGTCAGAATTCCATATACAGTTTGTCTGTGCGAACAATCGCATATGAGAGGTTGAGGGGGGGGGGCAAAACAGCGAACATTCGCCTTTAAAAAGGTTAGAATTATTATTACCTAAGCCGGCCCCCCTTTGTACCATTTCTTTATCGTCCAGCGTGATTGTGCAAGGCGAAATGGATTGTTCCTGGAAGGCATGCTGAATCAGTCTCCCTCTGTCTTTTCCTTTTTTTCCTTTTTCATTTTTGCTGCGTTGCTGTAACCGAGCTGGCTGTGAATTGCCAAGCATTTCCACATCACCCAGCGAAATAAACTCATCATCCCTGGTGTTTGTGTGTGTGCTGCATTTTGGGTGGAGGTAGTGGAGAGAGGGGGGTGGGCGGTGTTTTTTTTTGGCGAGGGGGATGGAGGGAAGCAAAGAAGAGGACGAATCCCTCCGTCGCTCTCTCTCTCTTTCCATCTCCTCCTGGATCACTCCGGGCACTGCCCCAGCCTGGCAGTCAGCGCTCCGGGGCACAGGCACATCCAAAGCTGGGCGTCTCCAGGAGCCGGTGCTGGGGTGGGGTGCGGTGGCATCAGTGCCAGGCGTTGGTTGGGGTGTGGTACGATGTTTTGTGGACAAGAGAGAGAGAAAGAGAGAGGGAGGAAGGGGACATTGCAGCTGCGCCGTGCCCGGCCCCGGCCTGTGCGCGGGTAATTACGGCAGGGAGAAGCCGATTAGCCCGTGCCTGAGCAACACAGCAAGGGGGACGGGCCCACGCCCAGCGGGGAGGGGAGTCCTGCCACAGCAGCGACCAATCGAGTGTGAAGCCCGCCACAGACCCCCGGCCCCCTCATTCAGTGGGAAAAAGGCTTGGCCGGCGGTTCAGAGCGCTGCAACTTTCACGGATTAGTTGAGACACTATTCTGGCGGCTGAAAGGGGAACACAGCACGGGAGCAGAGCTTCAATGTGCACTTGGGTTCTTACAAACACATTCACACACACACACACACACACAAAACCTCCCAACAGCTGGGAAGAGGGCCGGAGCCGGCACCGCGTCACCATGGAAACGGCATATCTCACATTTGAGTCAAAATGAAGACAATTTGGAGTGAAATTGGGATATTTACAGCGTTCCCGCCCCCTAATGCCATTCTATTCAATTGGTATTTGCTTCCATAATTTCCCCCAAAAGTGTTTTTGATGGAGCTGGGATGGGGGGTGGAGGTGTACATTTTTTTATTTTCAAACTCCAAATTGCTGTATCTTCTTTTTTGCTCATGTTAAAACCATGTTCTATTTCAGACTAAGAGAGACGCACAAAAAATGGAGGCTTCAGGTGTAAAATGAATAGCTGGTGGAGTTGTCAACTTGACGTAATTTAGACAGCATCTCCTTTTTTTGCTGCCGTCTCTTTATATCCATGCGAAACTTATCATTTCACAATTATGCGTGGCAAAAAAGTACCATATTTTTCAGCCGGCGTGGGGCATCGTCTTTTGTGTGGGGATATTGCTCTTTGCTTAATGGCAGGCTGAGGGAGCGCCCGGGCTCGCGGGCTTTCACAGAACACCCACAGTCATTTCATTACCCGTCTACTCGGCTCAAATTGAAGCGCGGCACAATTGCCTTATTTCTCTTAGCCGAAATCGTTGACATTAGCGTCCTTTGTCGGGAGTGTCGGGAAATTTCCTCGCGTGTTATTTCGCTGCTTGGCTTGACTCGCTGTCTGCTCTAATCGGACTAAGAGGCTGAGGCGGGGAGATGTAATAGACGCCGGCATGGACATCTGTAGCGGTTGCAAGGAGGTTGTTATCAAGGAATTTGTCATGTACAATTATGGGAGAGATTTGCCCACCTTGTTTTTAACTGATATTTGGGTGTAAGAGTTTATGGAGAATGCAATTCTTTTAACTCCCAACGATTTTGTGCTTGATCTGTTCAGAATGGCAGTAAACAAGCGGGTGGTGTTACTAGCGAATTAGCGAGAGGAGCGAGAGTGCTCCTATACTCTCTCTGCTTTATTTTCTGTAATGTGGCCTTGTTGGCGGGCTGTCTGATGGAAATTTGGCATTCGGGAAGACGGGACGTGGAGTAGAGGGAGAGGCCACAAGCTTCCAGGGGGCTCCCAGAACACTCCGTCCTATCATCATATGCAGGACCCTCTGCATGGCCTGTTCCTACTTTGAAGCGCTCTTTCTCTCCCTCCCTCTCACTCACTCATTCACTCCATCCCTCTCCGTCTGTCTGTCTTCCGCGTCGCTTTGATGCGCTTACGTTCTATGAATAGTTGTCTTTAATGTCTGCTTTCTCGTGCCTCCCTCTCTCCCCCTCCCTGTGTAAAACAGTGAATCTCTTGCCTTTGAAATGCCGTCCATAAATTACAAGTTGTCAAGTGTCATTTCCCTTGTTTACTGCCATTTTGGGCATTCCCAACCCTCCCCACGCTCCTCTCGGCGCTTCACGTTTAATTGCGCCCAATAACGTTCGCCGGGTTCGCCGCTTCTCGTTGCCGTGGCATGGGACAAAAAACTGTTTAGAAACATATTTACTGGTCTTCCAGACTTCGCATGCGTATGTGTGTACAAGCGTGATTTGGGTGGCTCTGTCCCACTGCGTTAACAACAACAACTTTGAGAGTTCGCTTGCCCCTTATGCTGAATCCGCTGCTGAGAGAGGGAGATGACAAGAGGGAGGGAGGAAGGGGGAGTCTGTACAGGAAATAGCCGCAGAGTGTTTCTAGAAAGCCCATGTCGTCCCTCTCCTATGCAAACAGTCTAATTTATAGCGTGTCAGCAGAAGACAACAAGCTTTTATTGCCCTACAATAATTTCCCATATGGTGAGTGTATATTACCACTAGGGGAATAGAAGCATAGGAACTGTGTAAGTGTTGGTGGGTCGGTGCTAAAAATGTAGTTTGTAAATCCTCAAAAGACATGGAGAAGATTAACAGCCACCCTGCCAGAAAAGACTAAGAAGCAAGATTATTTTTGGGTAAGAGCACAAAGCAGGTAAGAATTATAGATGAATCTGATATCAGTCCAGTCCAGGTTGATTGGGATTGGCAACAATGGGCTAATCTGTTAAACTACTTGTGTGAATTACTACAGTCTCTGTGCATTAGCTTGTGACTTGCATTGTTTACATTTAGTGTTTATTTGCTGCAATTATATTATTTTATACTGGAATTTAAATTTCTCACCAATTTATTGTTTCACTGAAAAGTTTATGCTTATTGTAGATGATTTGGGGGCAGCTGGTAGCGCAACATTAAGGGAGTTTGCCCCGTGATTGGAAGGTTGCCGGTTCGAATCCCAGCTTGGGTAAAGATACCACTGGGGTACTCCTGAGCAAGGTACCATCCCCAAGCACGGCTCCCCCACTGCTGCTGCACAGGTGGGTCAAATGCAGAGGCCACATTTTGTTGTAGTGCACTGTGTGCTGTGCTGTGGTGCATTCACAATGACAAATAATCATTTGTCATTGAATCATCATTCAAATAATCAATTATTCTTAAGTTACTTGCACTTGATTATTTTATCTATATTACGAAGGAATTTAATTAGATTCATTTGTTGCATTGCCCTGTGGTGTGTTAGCACACGCCCAGGGCTGGACCCCTTGGGGGATATTCCTGGGATAGGCTCCGGTCCCTGCAACCCCGATAGGGATCCAGCAGTTCGGATAATGAATGAATGAATAATTTGTTGCATTATGCTTAACAAAATCAGCAAAGATCTATTTGTCACTCATGAAACTCTGTATTGTGTATCGGATCTGTACTTTGTATGAGTATAAGTATTGAGGCTAAGAAAAAGTTGGATTGGTGCATCCCTAAGTAATTGCAGTTACAAATTCAGTTACATTACTAAAATTCAGTTACATCCTCGGTGAGGAAGTACGTGACTCAATATCCAGTCATCCATGCAGCTTTTTCCTCATTTCCATTTCTACTCTACTCTGTGGCCTAGTTGGCCAGATTTTATTTTGACTCATTTTAGCACAGCATTTCGATGGCCAGACTTCCAGTTTCCGTCTGAAGTCCGAGGCCGGTCCTCGTTGCTGACGACGTGTGAGGATGAGCTGGACGATTCGTAGGAGGTAAGAATTGGGAAGCATTTGAGTTGGCTAGCTGCATTGGGTGGAATAGGCGGGTTGCAACGCGAGCAGGCCAAAAGCAGCCGTGGCCGGTGGTCGGAGGCACCGCTTTTGGGCTGGCATGTGTGAGACAGCAACAGAGGGGGTTGATAGAGTGGGACGTGACCTTCATCCACCCTGTGAGGAAGGACTGGGCTATTGGAGGGGAATCCCACCGAGCTGATCGATCAGCCAGCAGCAGGTGGCCGGTCTGTAGAACATTGCCGTGCACTCCAGAACCTGAACTGACTGCCAAACACTTCAGATATTTCACCGACAAAGCAGGCTTGGTGCATTTCATGCACTGCACACAAACAGATCACAGATCAGTTTGCTGACTATATACAAAAATGCATCAACACACACAAAAACGTATTAATATCCAAGGTCAACAACTCAGATTTTGAACTATGCTGTTCTGTAAGCTGCTTAATTTGCTACTTCATTAGGCCGCAAAATGGTATCGTTGTCACTGGCCATCACGCTTACAGCACCCGGCAGCGCAAAGAGATCTGATATTCAGCTTTACAGTCCATTTCATCCAGATCCCCCTCCCGCGCTGGAAATGATGTTCTCTCTCTTATTCTCTCAATCGCCCACTACGTACAGTAACTGCCGTCGGAGAGCGTGCCGTCTGCCGTTTCATCAGATGTCGCATGGCATGACAAATGCACGGGAGCAAAAACCATTAAGACTTCTGATCTCGCGTTCATGGATCTGTGCAAGTTTGAATCATCAGGTTCTGCTTTGAGCTTGGCTTCCAACCCGGCAACTCCTTATTCATAAAGAAATAGGTTAAGCCTTGATGTTTAAATCAGAGGCAGAGAGTAAATCTCCTAAAATCCTTTTATGCTTGTTAGACAAAAGGATACAGCTGCAGAAACACATCTTTTAGTTTGTCATGGCAGCGTCCAATGATTTTCTCTTTTTTCCTTCGCTATGCGCCAATCTGCTAATGCTGCTCGTAATATATACATGAGCATTTTCTTCTTTCTTTGCATTACAGATGAGTCATTCGTTATTGCCCACGTGCAGCGGTGCTATACGAGTATATATGTGTGTGTATACATATAAATATATATATATATATATATACATATATATATATATATATATATATATATATATATATATATATACTTAGATAGATATATATAGATAATTATGGATGTCATGAATATTGTCACTGAAAACTTACCTTGAATTGGGATTAACAAAGATTTTTGGTCTCCAAAATACGGCCTAGAACCTTACAGATTGGTTTAATTTAGAATTTTCTAAAAGCTCCACTTTGTAGTGTATTTCTGACTGTCAGTTATTGTTCAGATATGCTTCATATCTCGGCAATATGAAGTTTTCTTTTCCAACTCAACAGCAGTAGCTTCCTAACTGGTTTGAAGAGGTGTCTTGAGGATTAGAAGTCTGGCCAGAAGCTTGTTGAGGCGGTGGGGGACTCTTACTCTCTCTAACCTACATCGCAAAATGAAACAAACAGGCTTTATTTGGCCTTTTCCTACTGGGACACAGGAAATTATTATCCACAAAGTGCAGCAATAAAGACTTGATTTTCCCAACCTGATGAATTCAGCATGTTCCAGCTGAGGCTGCTAGGTCCTGACCAGTCGAGCTCTAGTTTATAGGCTTGAAATTGAGTGCCAGGTTGAGGTGGAGCCTTAAAAAGCCTTACCCTCGCTGCAGGCATGATGTCAATAACCCTCCTGTATATTTGATGTTAATAGTCTCCAAAGTGGATGTAAATGTATAGAGATAAGAAAGGTGTTTAGCGCTGGCCTCAGTGTTGAGATTGAATGAAACACATGCCAGGGACATTCTGCTTCTGCTGAATGGTTACATTATTACTTCGTTACATGGCAAACAGGCAGCGGAGGGGGTTAACGACAGTTGGGGAGCTATCAAAGCTCATGAGGTTTTGTAAAGAAAACCAAAAAATATGAAAAAAAAAGAACACAGTAGTGATCTCAAGTGCTTAGGCCTAGTTGGCTCTTAATTGTGATAGCGACGCAGGTTACTGCCTAGAATGAGATCATATGACAAAATAACAGCAAAACCACCATCAACCACCAAAACTACACTGAATAAACCTTACATCATTACAGACAAAGCTTTACCAGTGGTGGCTTGTTGGGTCCCCAGATTGAGTTACTTGTTTATGTACTTATTTATGCACTATTCTCGGTTTATACTGTTTTGTTATTTGTTGTAAAAGTCTTCTTTTTCTTTGAAGATGACTGATGAGTTACATCACTTCCTTATTCTAAGACTTAACGTAGTGTTTGTATGACCATTTAAATGCTCCAGCGCAAAGACCCCAAACATTTTCTCCAAGGGAGAAAAACATTCCAAATCCATTGATGTTCAGTCAGTAGCCAACAGTGCTCAGTCACTGCCTAGTCCAAACAAGTTAGTGTTACAAGGAGTCACTGTTTCATGCCGCTGACACACACTCACACTGAAACACAAACACACACAAGCCTACCTACACAAGAAGGTTGCTAGCTTTAAGAATGTTTTCTGAAGGAGCCATTGATGTTTAAGCTAAACATTTAGCCACTCCAGCTAATTAAGTGTGCTGAATGAGGACACATCAAAGGGAATGAATTGCATTTAAGGTCTCTTGCACCACCTCTTGAAACGAAGGTCAACCCTCTTGAAGAGAAAAGTTAGGGCGTCTCAGTTCACAGACCTCTGCCTGCCTAACCCCTCACCCCCGTTGGAGATATATATCAAAGCCTTGGGAGCAGTGGGATGCACCACCATCCCAGAACAAAAACAGGAGCACTTCAAAGCACCAGTTGGAAAAAGACAAGAGGAATGAGAAGAAGAGAGAAAGTGAAAAAAAAAAACATGGGATGGCCAATATCAAATTCCCTCTTATTTGGAGCCATATTCAGAAAGATGAATGCTGATTTAATCTCCTAAGGTTATCCTGTGCCTATAGGGCTCTTGCTGAGAATTGTAACTTCCTCAGGGCACTTGAAGAGGGGGTATGTGATTAAATAGACCTGAGCATTCTGGATTTGAGTCAGAGAAAGGCCTCTCCTCATAATGCCCTATTATAGAAGAGGCTGCTAGCTATTTGAAGTTCTGGCCGGGGCCTTCAGCAGCCTGTTCGCAATCTGTTTAATAACAGAGTGCGGGATGGAGAAGACAATAAAATTCCACAATGGGCCACATATAGGAAATGGCTAGCTAACCTGACCAGGCATTGGATCCTCCCTAAGACTAATTTAAATGTCCTCCCAAATTTCCTCACAAACTCTCAAGCATTTCAAAATTCTTAACTTTCTTTCCCTCACGGCTCTTCTAGCAGAGGCACATGACTAAAGGCTGAAGTGGTTGTCTCAAATGATCCCTGCTAAATCAGTTAAGTCAAGTTGTTGGCAGAGGGTATGTAAATGAAAATGACCACAATAGTCTCCCCAGCCAGTCTAGAGACATGGTCTGTCCTTTTTCATCTGTAACTGACCCCATCTCCTAGTAGCATCTTCACCAAAGTGTTTTACTCCAGAAGGAACCACGATACTTGTTTTCTCAGAAGATGGGATGTGACTATTTTACGTGGGACTGTTTCCAATGAGCTCAGTTGACCAGTCAGCCGCTTCGGCCTTCCTCTATTAGAACCCAGATATCTGCGGAAGGCGGACAAGTAGGAAAAGCATAAACAGTCCATTTTATTCCCCCCTCTTTTGGCCCTATTCTTCTCATTACTTGAGCTGTGTGTGTGTAACATGGCGGCAGAGAGGAGGCGGGGGAGTGGCGGGGGAGTGAGGAGCCAGCAAGAAGAGAGGGTTAGAACCTGATTGCTTTTAATCTCAGTGTTGTGTGGCTTGGAGCCTTTCATGGGGCTACAGGGCTGTGTGATTCAGGGCTTGAGCCTGGCTCTGTGCCCACTCATTGTTCTCCCAGAAATCCAATTCCCTTGAAGGAGCCCTCCTTAATCGTTTGCGTACAATGGCTGCTTGGCGTGACCCCCACGGACTACGGCCTGGGATGATGTGGCTGTCTGCTTGGATTGGAGCCTTTCAGTGCCTTCAATAGCCTCACTTTGTAGTGCAAGTGCAGGGACTTCCGACAGGAAGACATTTGCGATCCTGTAATTTCCTGTGGAGCTTCGGCCAGGCCTCCCCTCCCCAGTGTCTTACGCCCCCCAGAATAGTTTTAGTGGTCGACAACCTTACAGAGAGGAGATCAGCCCTGCTGTGACTGTCCTTTTGAACAGGGGGCCATGGGGCGACCCTTTGCTCTATAGGCAATAGAATTGTTGTGAATTTCTGCTTGATTCACCTATAGGGGGAAAAGATAAAAGGCAGCTCCCAGAATGTGGGGACATAGTGGCTCCATAAAAGAAAAAAAAAATACATTGACAGACACATATTTTCCTGAATTTAAGAATGTAGATTTTGTCCGTTAAGTAGGCACTTTTAAAGATCTAGAGATCAAAATGCTGCTTGGAAGAAAAATAAACATGGCCACAAGCAGACGCAAGCAAACACTCTCCAAAGGTTTCGAGGCTTGTTCATGTTCAGGTAGAAATTTTAGATCATTGTTTATCTTTTGTAGGATGAGAGCGTTCTGGAAGGGCCTTATCAAGTCTGCAGTCTTGACAGGGCCTGATAACCCTTGATCTTCCTGTTCGCACATCAAAACCCGACCAGATTTTCTGAGCTACTGGACTCTTCCAGTTTACTTTGATTTCTTTAGCTCTCCAAAGACTATGTAGGCGAAAGAGCATGACATCACAGCACCAATCTCTCTAATTACGAGTCACTCCTCTATCTAAAAAGCCAAACCTGATCCAGGAAGACAAAGGCTTGAGTCTACAGAGCAGTTTTCATTGCCATACTCTCTCCTTACCTTCTTCCATGTTTTTTCCATGAGGGAAACAAAAGGTGGAACCCTACTGATTGAAAACTAGCAGAACAGTGAAACAACAGGACACAACTGATCACTCATGCATAGTTTAGGATTAGGATAAAAGTATAAAAAGGCCAGCGGAAGAAAAGGCACAACAAAAGGAACAGAGGGGACAGCTAACTTTTCTTCTTTCTTTTGAAGAATTGAAAAGGGAGGAAGAAAAAGAAGTTTACCTGGCCATATGAAAAGATGAAAAGAAAAGATTAACAAATGGGGGCAGTCTTTTCTAGCTTCTATGCGCCTCCTCCTCCTTTTAACGCAAACATAGCCAAGAAGTGAGGACTAACTTTGCGTGACATACCTTGAAGAAACAAGCGGGACGAAGTTGATAACACTATTACTATAATTTAAAAATATCTATTCCTCAAAGGTGACTTTCATTTGCATGAAAATGTAGAAATAATACTCCATGGGAATTTTTTGTCTTTTTTTTCTTGCTGTGAGAAAAAAAGAATGTTGCATTGTGATTACGGTTGATCAACTGGCTTGTGAAGTCTTCAATGACACACCAGCTAACAAGACAGCCATCCTTTCAGCCCCCGCTTGTACTAAGTGGAAATAATCCAGAAATACTTTGCACGCCCGGCCTGCTTTGGCCCCTGTCAAGTGCAGTCTATTCTTTTAATCTCCTTAATAAGGAAAAAAGTGATTAACATCTGTGCTTCTTTTTCCCCCATACATGGCCTCATTTGGTGGGCAAATGTGAATGTGGGAGGTGATGACAAGCGCCTTTGGCTGCTTTTGCTGGGGAGCTCCTAAGCAGCTGCCTGGCCTTTGGGCTCTGCGAATAGGTGCTTGTAAAGGAGAGTCAGCGGAAGCGTTAGACTGTGGAGCCTCTTCATTCTGGGCAGATGTGACAGAGTCGCCGCTGAGGAGGTGCAGCTTAGATATTAAATTCAGTCTAGAGGCAGTTAGAAGTCTAATAGCGTGACAGGCAGAGCAGAGATTAATAAGCAATAACATATTTGGGGAGACTTTATATTATAGTAGCTAAACCACAGTGAATGTCATGTGTGCGTGTGTGTGCGCGTGTGTGTGTGTGGCGTGTGTGTGTAGCGTGTGTGTGTGTGTGTGTGTGTGTGCGTGTGTGTGTGCGCGTGAGTGTGCGTGTGTGTGTGCGTGTGTGTGTGTGTGTGCACACTCACATAGACCATTATACCAAAAATACTTACATCGCTAGTCCTGGAAAATTGTTGCAATGTAAAATGCTTTGGGATTCAATGTTTAACTCTCTTGTTTGCATTGGAACGTAATTCTTTATTTTTAAGTTGAATTTCTGCATATAATAGTAAAGGAATCAATGCTTTGAAATAGCATACTGTTAATAATCAAAAATTATAAAAAATCTAAAATACACTTTTCCGTTGTATCTTAATGACCTTAGGCTAGGCATACTTTGGTTACTTTCTATTTCCCTGAATATTTAGAAACATAGCCTTACATGCTATGTACAGTATTTGAAGTATAATAATTATACATAATGCCCTGTGTGTGTGTGTGTGTGTGTGTGTGTGTGTGTGTGTGTGTAGCACAGAAAGCTTTTCAGCAGCAGCCTACACATGTCATGGGCAGAGCGAATGCTTATGTGCAGTGCTAAGTACCCAGACATCTAATGCAGCTGTTTCATTTGTATCTCTGGGCTTTGTATTACAGTCTCAGTGGCACAGACAGTGGAACGGACTCTAACAAAGCCTGCAGCTACACGCCCATTAGGGCCTCAATGTCACAGTGGATTCACAGATGTTATGCAGCAGCCCCGCTGGTCCACCATTAAATTAACTGGAACAACACGGCTCCTCGGCAACAAGGGCCACAACATGAATGATTAAAACTACACACACGCTCCACCCCCACGGCAGGCTGAATGCAGCGTCACCTTGATCTAGTATTCTATATGCACAGCTTACTGCATAATACAAATATGTGTTGTGTTGTGGAGTAGCTAACTAAAATGACCTATGCTACTGTTTTTTTCAGCACCTTATCCGTAACAAAGCTACTTAAAAAATGCAGTAGCTTTTTTTTTTACAATTAGTTAAAATTGTAGATGGCAAAAAACTGCATCGTTACAAATGATGGGTATGTTTCTCTCTTTACAAAGTGGGTATTTTACTTGAGAGTGCTTTTGATTGGTGTTGAATTGGTAGAAGTTTCATGTGATAGGCTACCGTCATTGCCTCACGGTGCACTCATGGCAGGTGCGAGATGAAGTCGGATGGAGGATGGGGTTTAACTTGGCAAAGACGGAGGCAAAAATCTGAGGCCGTTTTTATCCAACTTCATGAGTTTGAAAGGCAAAACTTAAATATTTGAGTACAACTTATGCAAATAAAAATCAAAAGCCTGTCACTGAAAAAATCTTATTCATTTGCATTACTTTTTAAAATAAAAATTTTCTTGTTGCTATCATGAATCATGTTTCACATTTTTTATTATTTTTGCTTTTAAGAGTGGCCTTAGCTAACTACTGCAAACATTGGCTTGGCTGAATTGTAATTTGCTAATAATTAACCCTTGTTAATGACAGTATGCTGAAAGATAGGAAGTAAATGCTATATATATATATATATATGTGTATATATATATATATATCGTTATTGTCGAGGTTAGCATTATTTATTTATGAAATTATTTTTATTAAATTGCATTAGCATGATTTATTATTCTTATTCTTTATTCTTATTCTTATTCTTATTCTTATTCTTATTCTTATTCTTATTCTTATTCTTATTTTGAAAGTCCATCACTGGCTCTGAAAACACGTACAGACAAACCCGCATGAGGGGTAGGATGTGGATCAGTACTGGCTTGGAATGGGCATCATCATGCGTTGCAACCAATGAGAGCATTTGGGGGTGGGCGTAAGACTGCTGCAGCACTCACATGAACCCAAACGGGAAAAAACTGGCGGGAAAAATGGAGAAAGGTACCAATATCTTACATGGACATTTTCATTAAAAATCTAAGTTAATATCGAAGTTGATAAAACAAAAGTTATTTGCAGCCACTACTTTGAAGTATCAATTAAATGCAATACACACCGTTGATGTCAGCAAATCACTCACTCAAACAAACAGTGGGAGGCGGCTTCGGCAGACTACGTTGGATGTAGCGTGTGGGAGACGTATAGATAAACAAAAGCAAGACAAGCTAACAAATGCCATAGCAAAGTGGATAGCTACAAACTGCAGGCCTCTTAGTAGTGTGGAACATGTCGGTCTGAGGAACGCTCTTAGGATCGCAAACATGGACTTCACAAACTAAAAAGTCCCCTGCACAGTAAATCCCAGCTGTGAACTTTTTTTGTGCTCAACCATTTTACCTCACTCTAACAGGGACACTTGCTGCTGAACATAGAGTGTTTATGCTGCTGTCTGATAAAAGGAAATGTTTCTGCTGGTACCTGTTCAGAAAAAAAAAAAAACAGATTTATAAATGTTAACTTGCTGATGCTCGCAAGGTGCCTGTTATAATGTTATCGTGGCTCTGGACCTTGAGGGTAACTTTTTTCTCTATAACAAACGTTAATGCTCTGGCAGTGGCAAATAGCTTTGGTTTTATATTTGATTTGATCACATTAATGTTTAAGTTAAGATTTACAAGAAATATTTAACTGCTGCTGTGTAAAGGGAATACTGTTATACTGTTAACACTACTTTTAAAATAAAAGTGCGAATACACTACTTTTGAATTCATTATCAAATTTTGTGAATAACAGTGTGATTAATCGTGATTAATCGCAGAAAATCTCGTGATTAATCACGATTAAAAATCTTATTCGTTGCACAGCACTAATACATATATATATATATATATAGCATTTTCCTTACCGCACTGTATGCAACTATGCTGAGACAACTGCAGGTGGCTTAATGAGATTACAATTACTTCATTACTACATTAAAGTCCATATACATAAAGTTGCTGCAAATAACAATATAACAATGACTCAAATATTACATAAGTCTATGCATGAGATAAAAGAAAAAAAAAAAACAAGGTTAGCATATATTAAACTATACAACAGTAAGTCAACTTTTATGGACTTACAACAACAGTTAATGACTGTGAATAGATCAATTAACATCAGTATTATGAAGTTGATGAGTAATTTAAATTGACAGATATACTCATTTATCACTTCACACTCTCCGCCTTCGAAAAGGCATTCAGCGCGACATTCCCAGAATTCTCCAGTCCCCATACTCTTACTGTCCCGTTTCCGACCTTTGCCCCGCTGTTCTATTGTCAGGATGCCTGTGGGAAGAGCAGCCTCCTCTCACTGTGCTGACCCCAGCAACACTCCCAGGGCCTGAGTGACGTAGCAGACAGCCTCACAACATAATGTCCTCCCACCTCGGCGGCTGTCCAGGATCTCATTAAAGCCACCCCTGACATCCCCCCCTTATCCCTCCTTCTTGCCTCACGGCCTGAGGGAAGCAGGACCCGGTTTTAAGAGGTGCTTAATGAGGTGTAGCGTCACGCACGGAGAGGAGGCCTGCCACATACGGGGAAAATTGCAGGAAGAGGAGTTGCGTGGTCAGGGTTTCCCATGGCTCGGGACAACGGGGGTCCTCCTCAGGGTTTGCAGTGCAGGAGATGCGCTTAAGGGCCCACTTTTGTGGACAGGTGGCCTCAGTCTGAACTGTCTACAGTATGATTATAACTAACTAGAATTGTCTGCTCTTTTATTCTCACTTTTCGCAGACATCATAAAACTGCTGGATAGCCTTGATTAATTGATTAACTAAGTTATTGATTAGTTAGTCACATTACATAATATTGCATTAAATAATGTAACATTTATATCTATATATCATTCAAACATTTCAATTATTTACATTAACATGATGGTTTTTATAGTTATGGTTTATCGTCCAGAATAGCAGCTGTGTTTCCTCTTCAGGGGCCTGGGTGTAGCACTGTTGCTGCTGTGGCCTTCAAAACTTTGCTCAGTGAACAGCACTTTTTCATGCTGGGTCTTTAGAAGCATTTAAACTGACAGCTGACTGCAGCCTGTTAACTGGAGCCAAAAGGGGTTGACGATGTTCAAACAGCATTTGGGTAGTGATATTGAAGGAATAACATTTATTTGAAATTAAAAAGCTAAACCCTTATAAAATTATGCATAGGTTTTCTAACAATTGCTTAAATATTGATGAATGATCGACAACCTCACTGGAAGGTTCAGTTTAACTGAAACCAACAAATGTTGTCTGTTTTTCAGTACGCCTTTTTAACATCAAAAACACTTCTCAGCAGTATACTGTACACTTGTAGAGTGAAGTAAGAACGCATGGCTTTAGTCGTTACAGTATGCAAAAATGGAACTTAGAATACATTCATATTAATGAACTCTAAATAAGAACTATAAATAGATGACATATGTATATGATCAAAAGCAATAGTAATATTCTAGGCTGTGTAATAGTTTACAACGGACTGAAATCCATTGTAATGTTTAATTTTTTGCAAATACTTAAAATGCTGTTATTTGCTAGTGAGTGTATTGCCAGCAGAAACTGTTACCACATTACAAGAAAGAGTTTGGGTCATAGCACGTTTTATGATTGATATATCCCATGCTCGAAAAAAGCCGTCTGAACAGCGAGCGGCAATTAATTAAATTGATAGCCTATTAGGTTGTAATTGACGCAGACACACACACACACGCACAGAGCCTCTGAAACTCAGTAGCTAGCATAGTGCAGCTCTTTCTCTCCAGGGTGCAGTTAATCAGCTCTAGACAAACATGTGTGTCGGAGCATGAAAGGCCCCATAGCTCACCCTCTTCATGATGTGCCTCATCCACAGCCTGTTGGCTTGGCAAAGAATATACAGCTCTGATAAGTCTCCACCAATTTGTTGTGTAGTCTGGACGACACAATCAGGCAGTTTCATTTTCTTACACCTAAACGTTCAATTTCAGCCGACACAACAGCGTAATACCTGATGCTTGTCATGGCCGAGTTGCTTCAAGCGCAAGCTTTTCATAGAGCGATTTGCGACGCTTGTTTTTTTTCTTTTACTTTTTTGTTTCTCCCCGCAGAACGTTGCCTGTGCCGCGTTTAAGCTTGACGACTGGCTCACGTTTAGCCGAGCTAATCTACCTAGCATTGTTGCGGCAAAGTGGAGCTGTAACCTCCTACCTAATGAAGTTGTGCTTTCACTGCACGCCGCCAGACAAACAAAAACAAGGGCACAAAAGCGAGAGGGTGTGTGAGAGGGAGTTGTGGGCAGATGGGTCACATGCTGTCCTTTGAGAGCCGGGCCTATCAAGCCCATTCACTGAGCGCCATAAAACCGACAGCCTGCTTAAATACCTGACATAAGAAAAGGGCCAAAGACAAAGAGGAAAAGAGGAGGGAACAACAGTTAAAATAAATAAGACGGCCCTCTGTGACTGATGTGTATAGACCGGGCCCGGCGTCTTAGTGACCATTAATAAATGTGGCCGCTGCCGCCACCACAAAAGAGCTGGGTAGAAAGGGGGTGGGGGGGAGAAAAGGAAAGGGGGTGAGAAAAAAAAGAAAACAGAGTGAATGTTGCCTCCAGCTCTGAATTCCACTGCTTATTCTTTGGAGCAAAAAGAGAGAGAGAGCTCAGTGGGCACATTTTTCTGTCCCTTGGCCGTTCTTTCTTGGACCCCCTTTTGAGCCTTTGTTTGTCTTTCGAGTCGGAGAGAAAAGTCAATTATGGATCAACAACCGCGCTTAGTTAACAGTGCTGTGTGGATTCTTAAAGGGGCCCATTACTCTTAATCATGGCGAGGAGAAGGGAAGAGAGTGAGAATGAGAGAGAGAGAAACCGTGTTGTAAAATCAGTGTAAGAGAGAGAGCGAGGCGGCGTCATTCATCGCTCTTTTCCGCCCAGTCGTCGCAACGGGGCGAGTAAGACGGTCTGCACATCTGGGCCAATGCGCCAGGCAACATCAAAAAGGGAGAGGCACAGAAAGATAAATACTGGCCGGCGATTAAAATCCATATTTATGCAGTCGCAATTTTCCACGCGAGGGGGGAAAAATGCACATATTGGTTTGCTGGCTCCATTTGATCTGAGCAGAGAGAGAGAGAGAATGAGGGAGGGAGGGAAGGAGAGACAGAGAAAGAAGGGGTGGAAGGAGGGTGGGGGCGAGAGAAAGAGATGTTTAAACCTCGAGGCCTGTGATGCCCGGCCTAATGCACTGGCAAAAACTGTCCATTATATTGTAAATTTGCAAGGAGAAGAGTATCAAAATATTTGAGCAGCAAAGGAGTTCTGCAAATTAGCAAAAAGCAGTCCGACACACCAAAAACTTGCAAATAAACAGGTCGGGCTGCAGCAAGGAGCTTCGACTTTCAACACAGATGCCCAATTACGGAGTACTAATAATACTGGTAGGGCTTTGGACTGCAGAAGCGTTGAAGTTGAGCTCGGGCCAGTTACATAACCGAAAAGCTGAATCTTGTCCTCGAATGGCACAGAGAACTAAAGACACATTTATATACTGGCAGTGGAAGCTGAAAAGGAGGAAAGTGGGTTTGTAAGACTGTCTGTGTACCTTCCAATACATTTGAGAGTTTTTATCCAAAACGCAAATAGCCATAAATAGGTCAGATATTGGAGGAATAATAATACATTAAAAAACGATACAAGGCGACTTTAAGTTCACAGTTAAAAAAAAAAGAAGAGAGAGAGAGAGAGAGAGAGAGAGAGGGATGTTTCCATGCCATCCCTGCGAGAGCGAGCTATAAATCAGAGTGAAGCGTCCATACGGCCCCGTGGAGAAGCCCTCACCCAGGCGTCAGTGGGAACTTTTGCAGAATCCATCTGTGTAATCTCATCTTCATTATGCCCCCGCTGCTACGTGTGCCATAAATCATCCTGGCAAACTTTAATGCCTCTGCAGCCGTTGTAAAAGCCCCGGCCCGCTGGCAGGAACGCACGCTCTGTGCTGCGTAAGATCTCTAGAAGTTTCCCGGTGAGACTTCTTTGGAAAGGATGCTGTACAGTGGAGGCTCTGTCTGCTTGGTCTGTTTGGGAGTTCCATCTCCGTTTCAGTTGCGAGCCATAAACACACTGCTGCTTTTGAAGAAATGTGAGCAGCAGCTATGGGAACAACTTCCAGCAACTTCCCGAATACAGTATTCAAAGATTTTCCTCAGATTAGACATCAGATTATGAGTTTGATGTTGTTGAAATGACAGGAAAAGTTATGGTGTGGCCACTATCAGTACTAAGAAATTAGATGACTTTTTTTTTTTTTTTCAATCTTAAATTGGCGGCACATCACTCCATATTGTACTTGTGTAGCTATGTATGTAGGGGGGAAGTAATCTTGAAATCTTGAATCTTGATTTTTATGATTTTGTTGGAATAAAGGCAAATGAAATATAAAAAAGTGTTTGGACCACTTATCAGAAATCAGAAATAAGACCTTTACGCCAGATTATATGAAGCTGATGGTGGAATAAAAGTTTGAAATATGATGATTTCACTCACATCATCAATTACATGAACTTGATGTTGAAAAAGTTGGAAGTGCAAATAAATTGTTGGATCAATTTCACAACAGTGTTCACAAGTTAGATGATTTTGCTCAAATCCCAGGTTACATGAAACAGACGTTGGAAGAATATGAAAAACAAAGACAAGTTTGGGCCACTTCCAATACTCAAAAATGACTTTTATCACAGATCATTTCATTTTGATGTTAAAATAAATGTTTGGACCACTTCCAATGGTCAAAAGTTAGACATTGTTAGACATTTAAGGATTTTGGAATTGCTGGAAATGCTAATTATTGTATGAGCCACTAACACCAGGATTTAGCCATTTTTTTTACTTATGTTATGTTTGAATACTAGAAGACTTGATGTTTGGATCATTTCCAGTGCTCAGAAATAACTGTTTTACTTCTATCTTAGATTTGTATGAATTTAATTTTATGATAAAGACAAAAGCAAATAAAAGTTGTCCAGAAATTAGACAGTTTTACACATGTTATATTATTTTTTATTTTCTTGGGATGACAGGAAATGCAAATGATTGGAGCACTTCCAGTGCTTACGAAGCAGGCGATTTAAACTTGGATTAAATTAGGTTGACTGTTCTTGGAATAAACTCAAAGAACATAAAGAATTGTTTGGACCACTTTCAGAAATTAGACGACTTTTCCCATATTTCATGTTGTATGAATTAGATTTTCTGTGACCCCGGTTGGGATTGAGCTGTTTGGATAATGAATGAATTAGATTTTGGAATAATGTGGAAAAAACGGTTAAATCTGGATTTGTTGCATTGTTCAGAAAACTGACAATTTTACCAAGGTATGAATTAGATCTTCCTGGAGAAACTGGTAAAACACATAGATGTTTGGACTGTAATATCTCTTCTAAAATCCCAATTTTATTGCTGTAAAATGCAAATTAGCTGCTGTTGAGCATCAGTAAAGGGAGAACATTGGCCCACATAATAAGTGCCAAAAGATTAAGGCATTTTCAGTGTAAACCAACCAATGCAAGTGTATGACTCAGTTTGGCTTGTTTTTACGTTTTGCAGTGGTGATTCACTATAGTATCGTAATGTGTGCTTTAGGTTTTTTTTTTTTTGGTGAAAACTGGAACTACTCCTTCTTGTTTACCATCTGATGCATTTGATGATCCATCCCAATCTGTGTGATTTACGTTTCTTCCGACTGTGCGTGCGTGTTTGTGGAGTGTGTGCTGAGATAGCCGGCGCTCGCTTTGATCTGGCACTCGCACCAGGAAGAACTAGATTAGAAGGTTCACGAGATCAAAATGGGCTGTATTTCAGATTGCTTTTAGCAGACATGCAGGAAAAATAAGAGCTTCATACAAAGTGTCCCCAAAAATCCAAGTATAAATCTTTCGAATAGCGGCCTGGGACTAGCCGAACCGTTAAAAATGCCTGTGCTCACTTCAGTAATTTAAATGAATAAATATGCATTTAAAAAGTGTAATATTCTGCATTAAGTTAAATTAATTCTGATATCTTACGTTTAGATGCAGAATCAGACCCTTTTTCATTTTTCTGGCTCATTCCCAGAGGATTATTGGCTAATGCTTCAGCTGGGTTTAAAGCAACAGTTAGCCTAGTAGAAGAGCTAGACAAGACAGTGAAAAATGTCAAGAAAAAGCTATTTGAGATATTAAATATTGTTATGAAACAATTGCATATCCTGAAGCTTGTAACTATTACACTGGGTTTTCGACTTCAGAATTCTTGGTATTATATATTTTTGGCAAAATGGAATTTGGTGTGATGGTGTATGTGTGAAACATTTTCTGGCCAGTATTTTTAGACCAGTAATCCATTTTTTAAAGAGGAGTATCCCTTCAGGCCACATTTTAGCCTTTTTATGCTTCCAACAAGCCTGATTCAACTCACAAGATCCTTCACTGTGTTTAAGATGCTGGGGAAATCGTTTGGCCAGCGCTGGAAAACTGTGGCCCTCGTTCATCAACCGTTCTTACGGATACGTTCTTAAGACCCACTTAGTTTTCATGAAGATTTTAATATTGACCAATGATTTCATATTTAAGAGTTGTTCCTAGGTGAGAACAGAATAGAATCGACAAATGGTGAAGAGCGTGCTTATGGAAATGTTACAATTTTGCTTATGCAAAATGATATTGGTGATTGAGGCTCGATTAGTTAGTCTCAGTTAAGAGGAGAGATCTTCTCTCAGAGGTTGGACGTCACATTCAAGTTTGAATCTCTTTCCCAAACGACGATTGTCCATCACAAAGTCACTACAAGTCATCGCTTAGCCTGATCTGAATGGCTGAGGCTCGTGTCCCGAGCAAGGCCGTGAATCAGTCACTGCCCAAGTCACGCAGCGCAGGCTGACCGAGCCTGTGTCTGAATAATCACTGCACAGGTGTTGGGGGTCTGGCCCAGATGTGAGGGGTCAGGGTGCTGCAGTAACACAGAGAACCCCACCGGGGGGGGACGAGCGCCTGCTATTGTTTTCTGACCCACTGGGCACATCAGTGTGAGGAAGTGTGTGGCCCTGGTGCCTGTCTTAGAGCGCACACATGTCTCTGAGTATGTGTGTGTGGAGTAGAGGAGGGAAGAGCAGCTCCAACGTTCCCGTCTCTCACTGGCAAGCTGCGCCCTCTACTGGCCGTTGGGCTGAAACTCAAGCCAAATTAGCAGTGTGTTCATCCCAGGGAGGTGTAATAACTGGCATTAGCAGTATGTCAGTCAGCTTCAGATTCTGTTTGCAGAACATTCTTTTTTCATGGTTGCGTGATAAAAAATGAAAGAGGAAAAAAAAAAAAAGATATCCCATTTCTTTTATGATATGTTTTGTGAAAGAATACAAATTTACTTACTAAATGTTACTGAATGACTCGAATAGCTTGATTTGGAATGAAAGAAGTAAATCATTCTAAAGTGATCTGCGTAGAAAATGAAAATAATGATTTAAAAAGAACTCAAATAACTCATTACTCAGAAGGTTCTGAGTGGGAACCATCATTTCTTGACTTCATTCAGGAAATATGAGTAAATGATGTTATATCAAACTTCTCTTATAGATTAGTCATGGAAAATAAGGTGAGTTCTGTGCAGCCCTAATCTTTTGCAACTATTTCTTATGCAAAGGAGAAAAATCAGTGGCTGCAATGATTATTTTTTGCCTTTGGGTGGATTTTTAAGTGCAGAAAAAGAAAGAAAAAAAAAAGAAATCCTCCTTTAAAGGCATTGGTGTAATAGACAATGTTGCTGCATATGTGTTTTTGTTTAGCCTCAATTATTTTGGGCTTTTCAGAAGGGAAAACAAGCCTTTGATGTAGGCAAACAACCTTTGATAATCATCACATTTATCAAAATACCATTTTCGCTCCGATCATACTGCTGCACGGTTATTAAATCTGAGCGCATTAGGACATTTCAGCCCCGATGCCTGTGTATGTGTGTGTGATGTTGCTGCAGCAGCTTGTTGACAAACCCAGCCGCTCTGTACAAATGTTTTGCACAATAACAGCTTCATAACAGATCACGGCTAACCAGAACTTTGCGGCGGGGGGTAAAGTTTGGGAAAGAGACATGACTTTTTCGCTGGCAGATTAGATGCCGACAAGCGGCGCGCCGGATAAGAGCCGAGCGCAAAGCGGCCTGCGTGTTCCGATAAACACACCTTCTGACTTTTTTAGTCAGAAAACAACAGTTGCTTTTGCCATTAGAAGTCTGCCTCACTATGTGTTATGTATAATCTCCAAGTGTGCACGTCTGCTACGCTTTTTTAAAGGAAAAAAAGAAGAAAAGTTTAATGCGAAGACAGAGATATTATTCAAATCTGATGCCCTTCCCGGGTAGTGATAAGAGCCGGGGTTTACACTTGACAGGTTAGAAAGGAGGTGGAGGTTGCGCTTTGTTCCTCGCTTCCACACCGTGTGCAGCGCTTTTGGAGCTTAGTCTATTTGAACACGTACCGGTTTTAAAGCTGCGAACAGCATGGGGCCGAGGAGTGCACATGATGAGTGAGCAAGAGGGAGAGGAAGAGGAGGGAAGGAGGGAGGGAGGGAGAGATGGAGAGAGAGAGAGAGACAGAGAGAGAGAGAGAGAGAGAAGCTGAAAGATAGAATCGCAGCACTGTTTATTCAAAGATGACATGACATAAACTTGCTCCCTTGTTCCCTGCCTGTTAATGCATGACAGGAGTGTTGTGAGAAGCAGGGTAGCAGACGTAGGAAGAAGAAGAAGAAAAAGAAATGGAGGGGGAAAAAAAAGTGGTACAGGAGTCACTCGACTTCGACATTCGAGGAGAAACGAGAGCCTTCCGTCAAACTGCTCTGCTCTTTTTAAAATCCACCCCCTCTCTCTTTCTCTCTATCCCCTTCTCTTCTCTTTTCCCCTCTCTCACTCACACGCACACACCAGGAGAGCAGCAGGATGACATGACACACTTTTTCTTCTTAAACTCAGGAGTCCACGACTGACTTCAGGTTAAAGGCACAAGACTGTACAGAACATTTCTCCATGAAGCAGACGGTCATTGCAGCTTTGACTGTAGTTTTTTTTTAAATATATATATTTACATTTGAGGAATTTAGCAGCTGCTCTTAATCGCCGCCACTCACATTTCCTATTGAGTGACAGTGACAGTCTCCGTGGAGCAATTTGGGGTTAAGGGCCACGTTTAAGGGTCACACAAGGTCATCATTTTCTCCATGACACTTATGTTTATATCGTTACGTTAAAAATGAATTACACATTCTTTGTCACATAGATTCTGTATTTGTAGTTATACAAGTATAACATGAAATGCACCCTAATTTAAAACTGTGCAAATCTAACTAGACTGTAACAAACAAATTAAAGAAATTAAATCTAATTTAATATATAAAAACATATTCTGAGAATAAACCTTAATATTAACACAGAGTCATTGTACATGCGCATCGTATGGGATAATTGTGCATGGTGAAGTGCTTTGTGCCTTATTGTTGTGTAACAGACAAAAACATACAACCCATAAACAGCAGGCGGGAGACAGTTCACATGAGTCAGTCTGTGTTATTAAGAATAATCAAAAAGTTGTTGTGGCATTTCAAATGATGCAAGTGAATAAATGAAGATTCCTCACTTTACCCTCAGGCCACTTTACACTCACGGCTCTCACTGGCATGTCACACTTTTGTGTTTGCCACACTTTTGGCGTGCAGTTTCTGTAATGACTATTTGAGTATAAAATTTTGACTCCCCTTGTTTAGTTTTGTGACTATATTACAAATTTATTTGTGATTTTTGTCAGAACTAAAAAGTATTCCATATTCCACATCTTATTTCAAAATGAATTATCACATCTATGAGGTCAGGAAGTGGTCAGAGAGACTGAAAGACTGTGTTGATGAACATAAGACTGACGATTTGAATCCCAGGTGAACCTAAAAAGCACTGTTGACCCCCTGAGCAAGACCCTTATCTCCAAGTTGCTCAAAAAAGACTGTAATTTAGGAAATGTAAGGCACTTTGCATAAGAGTGTCTTCTGTGTCCCATAATTGTCATTCTTTAATAAATTAAATTTGACATTTTATTTTGATAACTGATCATTTATGATATTTGGCTGGCCACAGCCATTTATAACCGTTAATGCTCTTTCCAACAATAGTAATGCCTAACTGCAAGATGAAATATTTTTTATTATATCTATTTCTTAGCACTAAGTCCAACTATATGCTCAACATGTCTCAGGTCATTTTGGGTAAATGTTGAATTGTGCTACACTTCAGCTGTGCACTAGAGGGTGCTACATTAACACCACAGTGGAGTTGAGAAAGTGTGCAGACAGCAGCGAGTGCCCTTGTGCATGAACCAGTCTTAGAATCCATCCAGATGTAAAGTATTAGTGTTGTAGAATTCTGTGGGATTTAATAATTAACTGATTGTACATGAGGGGCATCACAGGACCTTTTAGTGGGATCTTGAGAGAGTTTCCCCGAAAATGTCATTATATTAAGTGTCTTCACATTAAAAATAATCTTAAAGTGAGCTGAAAACAAGGGTTAAGATTGGATGGTGAAATACTGCTACCAAGTTAAGAGTCAGGAAAGCAGTGTGAGCATGAACCAAGAACATCTACAAAATGAGAAATGCTTAGGTAAAATTGAATGTGATTAATTAGAGGGCCAGGTTTAAGTTTTATTGTAAAGTTTTAAGACTTAGGTGTTTAATGTACAGAGATGTACGAGAGTGTAAAATGCTAGACTAAAGCATGTTATCTGCTGTCTGTGTGAAAGAGACACTGTTTAAGCCTTATTGGTAATTAGGAAATTCTGTAGACAATAAAAGCATGAAAAGAGGTGGATAAGGGTTTTATTGACATCTCTCTATATCTCTTTAGTACTTTAAATTAGCTTTATCACCAGGCATTTATATTTTAGAATCAGTCATGTCGGTAAGAATGTCTCAAGGCATTGACCCTAATGTAACACCAATTTTACAAGTTATACTGCATTTTGTTTGTCTATAGAAATAGACCTGAACAAAAATAGTGTAAAAGAGGGACCACTCGAATGTTGAGTTCTAATGAATGTTGAGAAATGAGATTTTAATCTTGTAAATCTATTTTAGTTTAAAAATTAGATATTTTATATCCATCTATCTGAATAAATGAAGAATGACCAACTGCATACCATCTTGAACAAATAGCCATATTCTACTGCAAACATGTAAAAGAACTCTTGATAAATGTTTTTAATGTAAAAGAAAAGTTATTGATTTTTTTTTTTTTAAGTGTACTGCATGTCACATACTTATTGAATAATACCACAAGCATTTATAACATTTCTTCTGATTTCTCACAGAGGATTTAGAAGACTATTATGAGTCTGAATAATTGCTATTAGAATTTCCACTGGTATCATCATTTCCTCTTTTCAATTCCCCACAGCACAGGTCTTTCAAAAACTAAATGTTACTGTCCTCTGCTGTTACTGTCCTCTTCTGATATGGTCATGCAAACTAGAGTTTTACATTATATGTGGTACATTAGGGGAAGTTGTTAGTATAATGGTTAGGGAGTTGGCCCTGTGATCAGAAGGTCGCTAGTTTCCAGACTGATGAAGGTGCCACTGAGGTATTCATGAGCAAGGTACCATCCCCAAGTGCTACTCCCTGGGTGCTGCCAATGCTGCCCACTGCTCCTACACTGATGGTTCAAATGCAGAGGTCCCATTTTATTGTAGTGAACTGTGTGCTGTGCTGTGTTCACAATGACAAATACTCACTCACTCACCATCTCATTCATTACAGGGACAAAATGTGGCACACCTTGCCTTTACAGTCATGTCCATTCTACTGTCAGCCAGTCAGTCATTACCTGAACTGCTTCATCCCAACTGGGGTCGTGGGGGAACCGGAGCCTATCCCGGGAACGTGCAGGCGGAGGCGGAGGCGGGGAACAACCCTGGGCAGGCGCCAACACACAATCGCACGCACATTCACACGTTACGGGGCCAATTTAGAGTCACCAGTCAACCTATATCGCATGCCTTTGGACTATGGGAGGAAACCGGGGCACCTGGAGGAAACCCACACGAACACGGGGGGAGCATCCAAACTCCACACAGAAAGGTCCTACGGCCGTCCCCAGGGTTCGAACCCAGGACCTTCGTGCTGTAAGGCGGCAGCGCTAACACCACTGCGCCACCGTGCCGCCCTCCATTCTACTGTCTATCACAGAATTTCCTTTGCTTGCTCAATTTGGTGTGAGCTTAGTTTTCTGGGAGATGTAGAGTTTGGCATGGCTTTGTGAGGAAGGGAAGACAGATCATGTTAATCTCCTGCACTCTTATTAATTACTTCTCCATAAGCCCAGGGTATTTCGCACACAGTACAGAGACTGTTTTGCTGCAGATTTAATTGAATGTAGGTTAATGGGATGGGATCAGATTCAGGACAGTTAAAGCTGATCAGGGTTTGACGGGGAAGTAATGGTCCGTCTGAAACATGTCTGGTATGGCTAGGGGTGAGAATTTAATTTAATATTAATTTAAAAAAAACATTCAGAACCTCTTACTGACGTTAACTTGCCCATGATAATGATTTGGTTATTTTTGAAATTCTGTTAATACTTTCCCAGGTCTGTCTTGGTTTATTTGAAGATTTTTGTGTACTTTGTTTCAAGAGGACTGTTCAAATATGGACCAATTAGCAGGCTAATTAAGTTTGCTGCAGAAAATAGAGCCCTATCTGGGTTAGATCAGCCTGAGCTTATCAAGCCAGGTAAGATTGAACACAGAGAAGCTGAGAAATATGAGAGTGGAAGGCAGTAAAAGGCATTTCCATATTTCCAGTCCACCTCTATCTCCAAAATTCATTAAAAATGTTCTCATGAAACTATGTGACATACTCATTCTGACTTTGCAGTCGTAACACAAAAAAAAACGCAAGACCTGTACTATAGTTATAAATGCAGGTGTATAGTTGTATGTCTTAGCAAAGAAGAGAAAAAAACAAATTCACATTTCTTTTCTGTTGCCCTGTTTTGACTTTAGAGGTTTTAAATCCGATTTACTTTCTAACTCTAAAATGAGCTTGGTAAGCAAATACAGCTGTAAAATGTGCAGGTTTCCTGCAGGCCCGAGCTATTAACAGGCTTTTTGTGGTGGCAGACGGGAACTCAGCTGCTGTCTGGTACCAGGAAACATCACTAAAAGCCTCTGAACTCATCTCAACACTAATGCTGCAACTGGGGCAATGACCACTGTTCACACGTGTGTGTGTGTGTGGTGTCTTGCATGTAAAGATATTTCTCACACACCCAGTCCATGCTAACATAACAGAAAATACACAAAAACGAAAAACAAAAATGTTATTTATATGAATAAAATACAATTATAGATTTTAAATAAAATTATATATAGATATGTTTATATGTTCATATCTATCTATCTATCGTTCTATCGTTCTATCGTTCTATCGTTCTATCTATCTATCTATCTGTCGTTCTATCGTTCTATCGTTCTATCTATCATTCTATCTATCTAAGAAGCATATATACAGTAGGTAGGGAGATGGATTGATGGATAGTACATCACAATTCATTTTAGGGTTAAACACTATATGAAGCATCACCTGAAATCAATTTAACAGGTCCTTCATCTCTTGATACTGTATAAAAATCAGGAGTGTGTGTGTAACACCTAACACTTAACAAGAGGTGGCAGTGTTGCACTCACTATCCTGCAGCACGTAGGCAGCATTATGCCTCTCTGTAAGAGATCCAAAAATCTATAAAGCGTTAGATCAGCCACGTCTGCTTCCATCTATGTGCCTATATTTATAGCTCAAGGATCGTCTCCATCGATTCACACAGCACGTTGATTCTGTTCTCTAAAGGCAAAGCAACTTGATTAAAGAGCAGGGTTGATCCAAGCAGCTTTGGAGCTGAGATTCTGACATTTTTGTTGTTTTCAGTTATGCTCCCCGTGTCATACCACATTGGTAATCACGTTTATTACCAGGCAGCCAGCTCTGACGTGTTTCATCTCCTCATATTTTGACCAGCTTGTAGGTCTGTAGTTTCTAAATAATCAAAAGAAAGTTATTATGTAGCCATATTTATAGCTTGTTTGACTGATAATAACTTAGATTAAGATGTACAATCAAGATGCCCTTAAACAGCATGAACAGACATCTAAAAACGTACACACGCAGAAGTTGTTTAACTAGTAAAAGACGTTTGTCTTAGAATTTATCTTCATGCTAACATAATGAAAACAAAAGCAAGCAAAGCTTATAGAAATGTAATTGATTATATGATATTTATATTTTATATAATTATAATAAATTATAAAACAGCCAGATAGATATGTAATATAAATGAATAGATCTCTGATAGATAGATAGATCTCTGATAGATAGATAGATAGATAGATAGATAGATAGATAGATAGATAGATAGATAGATAGATAGATAGATAGAATAGATAGATAGATGGATGGATTGATCTGAGATAGATGAATCAGATAGATAGATAGATAGATAGATAGATAGATAGATAGTCAGATAGATAGATAGATAGATAGATTGATCTGAATAGATGGAGATAGATAGATAGATAGATAGATGAATGGAGTCGATATAGATCGATAGATAGATAGCATAAACAAACCTCTAACCGTCTTAGAAATTTGTTTTAGGAGCACCTCGAGCGTTTATCGTCACTCTAATTCAACAAGGACTTATCATTGCTACTGTAAAAAGTCATTAGTACACTTTCTGCTCTAACATGGACTTTTGTACCCCTCTGATCCATAACCTGTGGCTTAGGCTCCTTTATCACTCCTGTACTAGAAAAGAAGAAATTGTTTTCCTTTCGACCAACAACCCTTTCACGTATCAGCTTTGATATCGCAGGCTGCGGTTTGGCCTTCAGACTGGAAGTAGGACCTTAAGCGTTTTAAAACCTGCTGCAGCTCTTTGTGTTATCTGTTAGCGCGTGGCATCGTTGACCCCTGTGTGTGTAATGGATCTGCCTGACCAACTCGACTCCACTGGGAACGTTCCAGAGCAATAGCCTGTATTGGTGAACTTCGGCGCGTAAACATCTCCCTTCTACTCTTTCCATGAGATGTCATGGTGGGGTCGTGGGCTGTCACCCAGTGGAGTCAGAAAGGGAAGTTGTAAGTGTGTGTGTGTGTGTGTGTGTGTGTGCATGTTCCCATTGCCTGGATTGGAAATTCAGTCGGTTTTCGTGAGCTCCTTTTTGAAGGTGCTAGTGTCAAAATGAAACCTACAATGTGCTTCTAAGAAACTCATTAAAAAATAACTTAGGCAAATAAAGGACCACACACACACACACAAAAATATATAATCCATACTCTACACACAGGGGTCTCTCTCTCTCTTGTCCTCCATATGCCCTGAACTGGCTATGTGTCGGCACTGGCTACTCTCTCCTTCTCTCTTCTCCTCTCCCTCTCTCCCTTCATTGGCGCCTAAATAAAAAACCATCAGGTGATTCAGCACGTCTGCTTCTTTTAGGGACAGCCTTTGAAGATGAAACAACTGCATTCCGGGTCATTGCCTCCCGGAGATTTTGTTTTCCCACTATTTCGAGCAGCAGCACAAAGCCAGTCTGACATTTACTTGAAATCCATCAGCGTCGCCACTCCGGCGCTGACTCCTGGGCCGTCTGCTGCCGATATATTTAATCTAAAAGTTTCTGTACGGAGGCCACTCACACACACACACACAAAAGATAAAATTGCGGGACTCTCTTTATTGTCTCTCACTAGAACGAATTACAGTGACAGGCCTTCAAAGGAAGAGATATATATTAGCTTCACAGGGCACCAGTTTAAAGCCCTCTACTATTATGTTTGGCTTTTGCGTGAAGAAACTTTGTGCGTGTGCATGCTTTTGTGTGTGTTAATCCCTATAATGCTGGACAGATTTTTTATTAGTGCATGCATGTAGACACTAAAGTTTTGAGGTGTCTGTGAGATTTGATTGTTTCCTAAAAAATGAATTTTTTGTGGTTTTATAGAGGACATTTTTGACAATATCTAGCATTTTATCAGATTATCATCAAGAGCATCAAAGGCAACACAGGGTCCATTCAGATTGACACTGGAATGACATTTTTGCATTTCACTGAGACTATTTCATAGATTATTTTTCATGGAAAAAGTTTTACTTTGGTTACAGAGTTTAAGGTTGGTTTGTGTTTTTTAATCTGGCTATATGGTTGTAGTGATAGCACACCACAAAGACCTGGCTGTCTTACTGACTGTCTCCAGCCTGGATATAAATGTTCTGAACCTAAGGGCCTTGGCCGTCTGGCGACCGATCGTCTTAATTTCACCAAGCGTCATACCCAGATTTAGCCAGCGTCTTAGATAGAGAGATTAAACCTAAACCTCCTTCTCTCATAAGGCGGCCTTCAACCATCGGGCTGCAGCCTGGCCTCTGTTTGTCTCAAAGAAACCACTCATGTAACATCGTTGCTGCCTACATTAGTACATGTGTGGTTTCTGAGGCAAACGGTAGCAAACACTACCTTTCAATATTAATACCGTCCTTTCTCTTTGCTCAGAACTTTCAGTAGAGCAGATGGAGCCAGACATTCGACAAGCTGCGTGTTTTATGAGTTGGGGAAAAGCATGTTAGATTGTAGAGATTTGACTTTTTAGGCTCAAATTAATGAGACATCAGAGTGGTTTTTGTGAAATATAGATGTAATGTGATATTTCCCTACATTCCTACATGTTGATGGTATCAGTTGATCAGTTGTTTGTGTTTTGACACTCTTATCCAGAAGCGACTTGTTCCTAATTTCAGGGACAGTTCCTGAGAGCAACTTAGGGTTAGGGTCTTGGTCAAGGAGGACCCAATGTTGGTAGCATGCCAGAGTCAGTTCAAACCCACAACCTCTTGGTCCCAAGGTGAGTGTCCTACCACTAGGCCACCAACACCATGACAAGAAACATATATCTGTCATTATATGATCTTCGTGAGAACCTTTACAACACTACGCATGATAAATGTTTGGGGGCACTTGGTACACTTGGAGTTGGCCAAATGATCAGAGGTTCACTGGTTCAAGTCCCAGACCAGTAAAGGTGCTACTGAGGTACTCATGAGCAAGGTACCATCCCCAAGCACTGGATTTTGGTCCCAAATGACACTCTATAAATTGCAAATAAATCAAGTTTGCTTTGGAGTGCATTGACCAGCGCCAGACCAACATAAACACAAATGCCCATCTTATATCAGTTTTACAAGAACGATCTATTTTTCCCCAACAAATTTGGGCTGAATATGAACAAAAAATTTCACACTAGCAACACTATTGTGGGTGATAGTCTAATTGTAGGATACTTTTCTGTTGATCATATGGTTGTAGGTTCAAATCCAGCTTTTTCCTAACGGCCAGCACTATTATCCTTTGAGCCCCTAAGCAAGACCCTTAACCCAAAGTTGTTGCTGTACTGAAAACTAAATAGCTCTGCACAGGCGCATAACCTTCAGAAAGAATTACTGTGATGCTAATGAGTCAAACCACGAGTGAAAGCCTGTGGGGGGTAGCATATGCTGTGCTGGGTTCCCCATTAGGGAATTCTGTAGAAAATGCTCCAGTAACAAGAGCAGGCAGCTGACAGCGAGCCTCCTCGTTCTCTTTGCTGAAGAGATCCAGTATCCACAGCCTGCAACATCACGACCGTGCAGTCCTGTCAGGCCCGCAGGGGAGGATTCTGTGCCTCACTTTCCATCTAGAGGCAGTGAGGGTGGCGAGAAGCTGAGTAGAGAGGAGTAGAGGTGTAGCAGCCCAGGCGAGCCACTGCATTGGGCAGGGCCTTATCTCCCACTGCACTCATTCTCCTCTGTATCTTGGGAAATTACTGCCTTGCAAGTGCGATTTATGATCGTATTTCTGCTGCCATAGTATTTTAGTTTGCAATCACACCATTGCAATTCTGTTAAAATGCAGCCAATTTTGGAACTTCTTTAAATGATCTCACACTTTTCTTTTCATGTATAGCGGGAGAAAATTCTAATAACTATTACTGTGTTATGAGTAATAAGTACAATTATAGCTATTAAGTATTATGAAATATTACATTACACTGCATTTTTGAAAATCCTAAATCAATCTTTTTATTGCTATTAAACTCATTTATTATTTTCTTAAGTTAAGATAATTAACTTAATTAATTCTGTATATTCTCTACAGGTTCACTATTATACTACTATCAATACTACTATGGATAAATCATTGGATAAACTTGAATAATATTATTATTATTATTATTATTATATTATTATTATTATTATTATTATTATTATTATTATTATTATTATTATTATTATTATTATTATGTGCCATTAAATGGAAAGAGTTGCTTTAAGATAAAAATGGAGTGCTATAAATATTATAGAACTAGTATAGGTATATGGTATTAAATATATTATTAATGCTTGCCTACTAAAGTAAAGCTGCCCCGGCCAGTCCATGCCACACTGGGATGAGGGGAGACTCCAGTAATGTGGCATCATTGATTTTCTGACTAGTGGGTTTGCAAGATTCTTTAACAACGAGGCAGTGTGCTTTTTTATTTATTCCTTATTGATTAATTGCAATAACTGCTTTGTTCAGCTGAGCCAGCTGTCAACTTGCTGACCAAAATATGAGTGACTGGAGCAGGTACAGGACAGGATTTACTGCATCCATGTCTATTATTTATTTAGGAGTGATACCAAAGTGCACTCCTTTGTTCAAAAAAGGAGAGTGGACTTGTGCATGTTCTCTTTCTCTCTTTTCCTTTCACCCTCTCTAAATGGTTAAGAAGTTGTTAAAAAGAGAGGTGCCTAGTCATCACATGACATTTGAATAAATCAGTAGATAGCAACTTCAGGAGTAACTTCAGGTACATGTGCTGACAGGGAGGGCAAGAAAGTGAGAGAGAAGGGGATATAGTGAAGGAGAGAGAAGTGGGTATGAGGAAGAGACAAGCAGAGAGAGAGAGAGAGAGAGAGAGGGAGAGAGAGGGAGAGAGAGAGATAGGTGGGAGAGTGATATCTGCGTGAGAGATTGGATCCCGACTCTTTAAATCCTTATTTGCTCCTTGACAGCTGCTCCCTTTAAACTCAATCTTGTAGTATCTAGCACTAATCTCACTCTTATTTAAAGATTTTCTGCCAAGTTGAACAATAACACAAAATCTCAGCAGAGACTACAATAAAAAACAGGTGACAAATTCAGACTTGCCACATTCACACAATAAATAGATACATAAAAATATCCATCTTTCTAGCTCAATATAATCCCCATCATAACAAAAAAAGCGACCCACCACACGGCGGTGGTGTGACTCAGTCTCCATCTTACCTGCTCTGCTGCGCTTAAACACTCCTCCATGCTAACACTGAACGCAGTAACTCTCCTCCAATCTGTTCTTCTCCATGCCAGCCGGCCCAATTAGTGACGCTGTATTAAAGGTCAGTGGGGTCTGTTCACTAAGATTTCTCAGACACAGCTGTGAATGTGAAGACGAAAGTCTGGATTACTTTTTAAGAACCAGGGACAGGTTGTTCCCTTCCCTGCTGTTTCCAAGTGCCGGTCTTTCCAATATTCAATGTTTGGCTCAAATAGGTCAAGAGAGCCAGACAGACAACATGCTCATTACTTCTCATTAACGTCTGAAGATGTTAAATTTCTTTTTTTCCCCTTGTTTGTTTCAGATGCTAGTGCCCAGGTCCTGGGGCAGTGCCCGCTTCTCACCAGGAATACACCACAGGGCACTGTGATTGAGTTCTTGGCACAGCCCTTTGTAAGCTGACAGGCCTCTATGCCGCTTGACAACATTAGCAAGATTTTATTCTCCCATGTCCGCACCTCAATGAATCAGCAAAGGTAATGTAATAAAAAAAAACGGGTGTTGTAAAAGTGGGGAGGCTTTTGTACAAATTGTGCGGAGACGCTATTCGTATTTCTCTTACAGCCGTAAAATGAAAAGCGACTACAGAAAGAGAACAGGAGGCAGTTGGCATGGTGCTGGCACACTCACAAAAACTGGCTGTTGATTCGGGACATGATGTGGGGGGCATACGGCTGATGTTTTTGTTCTTTTGTGCTATTAAAAAAATTCTGTTGATTTTGAGATACAGTCAAAATCGATACAGTCTGATAATGATGATTGGAAGGATAGAATTAGTATAACATCATGTGATGGTGCAGAAAGTGAGAACTATTGCTTCTTAAATCAGAGGAAAGAAACTTCAGAATATCTTATGTCCAAATAGAATGATCTGAATGAAGGCAGGAAGAGACATAGAGGAGAGAGAAATGGGGAGAGAAGAAGTAGGAGAGACAGATGGAGGACTGAGATGGGGAGGAATGAAAGTGATGGGAAGAGAAATGGGGAAAGAGAGTTTGAGAGAGAGATGGGATAGAGAGAGATGGGGAACAGATATGCTGTTTAGTGTTTTGTGGTCATTTATATCTCATCATTATTTACAGATTTTCTACCAAGATGAACAATCCTACAAAATCACAACATACACAAAAATGAACACTTATCACAATGCATCTCTTAATTTAAGAAACCAACCAGAAAATAACTGAACAGAATAATTCAATCTGTATAATTACTATTTAGGCAGTTGTTAAGCTGTTATTTTTATCTAAACAGTAAAGAGAAAAATGAGACTTATTGCTCTTTCTCCTGCTCTCCTCATCCCTCTCTCCTCAGTGTGGTGGTGGGCTGCATGCTGTCAGCTCCACTGGGTGTTATGCAGGGTGACATGAATAAATGATAACAGCACAGACTTCACAGAAACCACTGTATTTGTGACATTACATAAGTACAGAAACCCTGCCTCTCTTTCTCACTTTTCCCAGACTTAATACTGATGTCTCTTCTTCAGTGTGGCCCACACATGAGCTTTTATCATCAGCATTGAGGAGAATATTTTAAATGGGAAAGATTACTGTACTGGCACCTGATGTAATCTGGGGTGGGGTAGATAAATCTTTCATAATGAAAAGGGGAATACATGGAGATGCAGTAATAACAGTGCACAATTTTTTATTGTCTGTGTCACCAGAGATGATTCTAGCAATCTTGTTCCAGTTGACAGTGAGGAATTGGAAAAAAAGTAAAGCAGTGAAGCTAAGGAAACCATCTGTAAATCTTTGTGTAAATGGTGAGGTTCTTGTCCATGTGGGAGAGTCTGAACCTTTTTGAAAGGATCGAAATATGCTCCTTATAGTGTAAAGTACTGTACACACTCCCACATCCTCAAACTTTGAAGGAAAATAAGTGTATCTTGCTTTTCAGACTGGCTAGTACCCTATGCCTGACCCTTCAATTTAAACGTTGATGTGACGTCTAAGTGAAATTATTGTTGTTGGTGGAAGAAAGTCTTATGTGGATGCAGTTTTTTTTTATTTTCCAAGGTGAAATATAAGAGTAGTAAAGGAAAATGCACATGGTTTTCTCCAGTTTGGCATAAACTTTGTTGTGCAACCAAAGAACAGTTTTAGACGGTACTAGTTGCATTTTTGGTATGTTTTCCCCTCTATTAAGCCCACTCAATTATCATGGATATTTCTGGTCTTATCCTGTTCATTGTTCAGTGAAAGCACAGTCATAAAGCAATATCCTGAAACCGTGTTGCTAGCCTAGTTGAATCATTAGACTGCACAATTCAAGCAGCATGCTTTCATATGTCCTGCAGAAACATTTAATCATGTAAACAGGGTTCGGAGCAGCAGTACACATGAATACAAGTAGCAGATTGCCTATATTGTTTGTGGCCTCATAACTGTGTACTACAAAGAGCTAACACAATGAATCTTACTGTCTAGATGGCAAGTCAAATAACCATGGTTAGCACATAATGACTATATTGTCAGCTAGCATTTCAACAAATTAGGTAGCTAGCTATTACTATAAACAGTAAGGACAGCCAACCAAACCAGATGACTTTCTTCAAGATGCTTCTTTAGCTGGAAGTAGAGTCTGTGTATGCTACAAGCAAGCTTGTGGCTGGCAAAGTGTATAGTTATTACACTCCTTGTGGTCTTCCTTTGATACTGTTTGAATTTCCTTCACAGAAATGCCATCCTGTACTGAGTAACATATTGCCAGCTCCATTACTCGAGTCTGAGTTAGCAGGCAGCTAATGTAACTGCACGTATGCTTGTAGTTGCATGGTTTATTTCATGAACCCCTGAACATGTATTAAATTGCAGTAATCTGAGAGTGAATACACATGTGAAATAGATTAATGTAATCATTTGATTCCAGCAATGTAACTAATGTAATTCTTATTATCCTCTATTCAATTTGTAACCGTATAATACAGATAAGCATATTTTGAATTCTAAATATGTAATACGGTTACATGTATTCCATTACTCCTCAACACTGTTCTTAACCATCTCTCTCTCTACTTCACATTTCTGACTGTTCCTTAAAATCTTGGATTCAATTATTCATTCCCAAAAGAAAGTAAAGCCGTTGAGGTCCATTTGGTCCATGACTCAAATAAGGACAGACAGAAGACTCATTTTCACATAAAGTGTGTATGTCAGTAGGGACCAATATCATGCTTGATGGTACTCTAGAATATTGAATTTTGATTTGATTTGGAATCTTTTTATAGGACCATTTTGAGACCCTTGAGTCCCATCACTCATCTTGGTCCCCTGTTTCTTTCTCCTTCTTCATTTCTGTCTCATAAATTAATACAGAAAATGGAAATGAGCACCTGTGATAAGTGTGCCGGTGATAGCTGGTGATCGAGCTACTCGTGTTACAGATGGTCTCTCCCACCAACAGACGCCGAATCACAGATCGCAAAAACCTCTCTGTCTGGGTCTTATGTGAGGTTTCATGCGGAAGAACTGCTGACCCTTTGATCATGGGGCCAACTACCGCATCATTACGCTACCAATTGCCCAAAAACTTGCCAGTCGCATCTAAGCCAACAATAGTTTGGACCCAGAAAAAAACATTAGTGTTAACGCTGGGGCAGTTGGTGGTGTAATGGTTAAGGATTTGGCCTATAATCGGATTGTCGCCAGTTCAAGTCCTTGACTGTTAAAGGTACCACTGAGGTGCTCATGATCAAGGTACTGTCCTCAATCACTGCGTTCTGGGTGCCACTAACGCTGCCCACTGCTCCTTCGTGGATGGTCCAGATGCAGAGGTCACATTTCGTTGTGGTACGCTGTGTGCTGTGCTGTTTTCACAAAAATTACACAAATAATTATTCACTTAAATTCAATCACTTAAAATATTTAATTGTTGTTCATCAGTCTCCTTCAACAAGACATGCTCTGCAATTGTTGCTTTATACAGCAGAGACAGGGTTGAGGAGTAATTTATGAATAATAAGTGACACTACTAACATAACACTGTTTACATTATCAGTATTGAAACTGCTTTTAAAATGCTGTAGCCTTATATAGCAATGTAGCATGACAAAGACGATTATTGAAAAGTTTAACCATTTACGGTTTACGGTACATTGCATCACAGCACACTTTTAGCAGCTGTGAGATGGAGTCAGAGGAGTCCTCCTTGATGAAGATTAAAGCAATAATCCATGGCCATGTTTATCAAAATGTATGAGTCTGCAAGGCTACGTGTCAGTACACAATCATCTGAATAGATGTGGTGAGTGACGTGGTTGCAGTCATTGGAAATAAGATCTGGTTCTCGCTAGTTACCAGCTTCAGCACCGGCACCAATGCAGTGGAAAAGTTCTAACAGACTTCAACATGGACAACTGAGCAATAAGTTCCTCTGCCAGCTCTATGTGTGCTTCAGTTCCCAAGAGGTGAATGTGACCTCCATCAGTACCATTTCTTTCTATCTCGTCTCTGTCTGGATTATTCGTGCGCAAATGTTTGTGAGGGCTGAGAATCGCCCAGCCTGCGTTTCTGACTCAAAGGCGACAGGGAAATTGAAGTCTTTGTGTAATTGCGGTTGCTGATGTTGCTGAGAGTCACACGGTTCGATTTTGCAAACACCATCTTTCAAGCTCCCTCATACCACCCTCCCCTCCCCCGCATGGGTATGGATGGCAGAAAAATGGACATCGCTTGTCACCTACAGCCTGCACTGGACGCTCCCTCTGCTGATGAATGGGTCACACTGTTCTAAAGCCCATGTACATTTTTATGACCGCCCACACCAATAAGTCATCTGTCCAGCAAAGCTGCCGGGAGGAAGCAGACCAGCCGGGTCCGGGCACCAGTCTGTGGTGGTCGGTCATTACAGCAGGTCACCGTTGGTGTCTGGCGTCCTTCCAAAATGCTGCTCAGAACATGGGTCAGATGCAGAAACAGATGCACAGAGATGTTGAATAATGTACACTGCAGTGAAAGTAGAGAAAAGAACACTTCAAACGTCATATCTAAATATAATACGAGAGTAGAAACAGCACCTCAAATGTCACAAACAAGCTCAAGCTCACACTAAAATTTTTCTGTATCTGTCCATTCACTGTGATTTCTTAGCATATGAAAGATTATCGTACTTTTCCTTTGAACAGAGCTAGATGTCTGTTTAATGCGTTGACGAAAGATGGATCTGGACATTTTTAGGTTACAGGCACAGATCTTTGTCTCTCTCTCTCTCCTCCTCCTCATCTCTCTCTCTCTTTGTATCTTAATGTCTCTTTACCAGTTTCACTCTCTCTTCTCTTATCTTCTTGTTTCCATCTCTTTCTCTCTACTCCTCCCTCCTCATCTTCTTCTCCCATCTCTCTCCCCATCTCTCCCTATCTCCCTTATCTCCCTCTCCCAGTCTCTCTATCACCCCACCTCTTCATCTCTTTCCTCTCTCCATCTCCTTCTCCTCCATCTTTACCCCTCCCTCATTTTTTCTTGTCTTTTAGGGGACAGTCAGGTCCTTACAAGCACCTAAAACAATTGCAGTAATGCCAAACTGATATTATGTAAGCAAGTGTAGAAGGCTTGTTTCATGTGTCTGACTTGGCTTTCTGATGCATGGATTATAAAGCGAGTCAGGGTATTTCATCGGATACAACACTATTTATTTTGGTCATAGTCGTGTTCGTGTCCAGCCACTCTGCCCTCTTGTGGTGCAGCAGGGCATGTATTATACATGTTCTTCTTTTACCCAAGACACACACAGCTCGTCCATTCTACTGGGCTCGATGTGTCCTCCTACTTCAGATCTGAAGCAATTGCATAGAAACAATGCAATTTCTCAAGTGCTTAGGTAGCCAAATTTCCTGGTTGAACCTAAAAAGACATAATGAGATTAAAGCAGTCAACACAGAACAAATGTCCTCATTAAACAAAGTTGCGTCAGAACATCTCTGCCGGCCTTGTCTGCTCGGCCCTCTCTGTTTATGTGGCAGGGAGGCAGCGAAGCGTGAAGAGAGTTAATTGAAAAAGAGTGCGTGCTCCTAAATGGGATCCAGACCCTCAGTCACGAATCAGCGCCTCCGAAGCCTTGTGATGGTGAGAGTGACGCAGGTTCTGATTTTGACGGGATAATATGGGCTTTCCTCCATCTTATCATTCTGTAGAAGAGCTCCAGCGAGCCACGTGCCTACATGGATCTGCTGTGGATTAAAGCTGTTTAAGAAGCAGGAATCTTAAAAGTAAAAAGTATAGTGGTTTGGATAAGTAATCTAATTTAACTTTAGACTTAACCTGATTGCATCCTGCAAGTCCAGTCTCCATTCAGGAATTAATTGTCAGTGCTCTGCAGTGCTTAGTTGGGGTTCTTTTTGTATTGTATGTATTGAAGCAGCAACAACTCATTTGTGTAGTGCCTCCATTGACTTCCAATAATCTTTAAGCTTCTAGCATTAAAACAGTACTGTAAACAGTCATATACATACACATATTAAAACAACCAATAAATTTTTTTATGAAATACAGTGGGTCAAGTGATGGTCTAGTGGTCAGGATACTCTACTCTGGACCAAGTGGTTGTGGGTTCAAATCCTACCTGCAGTACTACCATCACTGGATCACCCTGAGCAATACTCTTAAATCCAAGTTGCTCCCAGGGAAACTGTCCCTGAAGAATGAAAGAAAATGGAAGTCGCTCTGGATAAGAGCATCTGCTACATGTCAACATGGATAATTGATCTTCTTTCAAATGACATAAATAGACAAAGGTGATGTAATGGGATCACCTAGGGCAAATCAAAGAACTAATTACACAACAATTCCTTCTGAGGAAGTTATGAAAATGTCATGCTAGTATTTTCCCCTTTGGCTGAAATGACCCTCTAGGAGGTTTCACACAATCTACCCCATGAAATATTTAGGTCTTTACTAAGAAATATCAACATGTTAATATTTAAACTTCTTTCAGAATACATCTATAGATAATGTGGTCATTATATGGATTGAGAGGCTTTATTAATTAAACAACCTTGCAATTGCGCCAAAATGTTATACACAGTGAGGTCAGGCCCAAAATTACTATGAAAGATTCTAGCTAAGGCTTCCAGTCTGTTAAGTATTGTTCTTTGTGATTGAAAGGATTTCTCCATCATCCACCACAGGAGTCTTACTGCCTCATACTCCAATTTATTTCCCATTGCTCGCCCCACTAGAGGATGTTAGACTTGTTCTGCAGAGTCATAATGAAAGATGTGGTGTGTGTGCTGCATGGAATGTCACGTCATAGCAATAATACATCAAAGCAAGTAGTGCAACAGCACTTCCCTTAAGAAGAAAAGAAAGCACTGACACTTTCTAAAACTCCTTGTCACTGAATTGGTTTAAGGATGGAGAATGACATAATTTATGTATGAGTGCAGCAGGGAATCAGTGACTCATTTATGTATTGTCTTAACAATGCACACACCAATTCAAGTGTGTGGTAACTATCTTCAGTCCTGCTTTACTAGATTTATATAAGGGGCAAGTCGGTAGTGTAATGGCCTGGGCATCTGGCCGACAGTTCAAGTTCTAGCTCAAGGTACTACTGAGGTACTCATGAGCAAGGTACCAACCCCAAGCACTGCTCGCTGGGTGCTGCCTGTCAGCAGCCCACTGCTCCTTCACGAATGGGTCAAATGCAGAGGTCACATTTCATTATGGTGCAATGTGTGATTTGGTGTGTTCACAATGACAAAAAATCATTCACTTTGATCACTCTCTTTAATACTATGACTAAAACCATACAGTAACAGCAACCAATTGATGATTAACAATTGTAATCATTTTTTAAAAAATCTTTTGTCTATTCATAAAGTAAGGTTAGCCGGATCAGGTAATGCTTGTTTTTCCTGTCTTTTAGAGCATATTCAGCTTCTCACAACCATTTGAAAGCCGGTCCACATACACACACACACACACAGTCTTGTATTACTATCTTTGTCAGGTCTTTCCATAGGCTCTCATAATAACTAAAGTACATAATTTTACACCTACACCTAATCCTAACCCTAACCTTAACCTCAGTAACCAAAAGCACATCTTTTACCTCTTTTAGTTTTTCAAATAAAACAAGCACATTTTCTATAAAGTCATTTCTCTTTATGGGGACCTCTCAAATAACCCCACAAAGCCCAAAAAAACAGGTGAAAGTGGTTTTAGGGGACAAAAAGGTCCCCACAATGCGATAAATACATGGCCACACACACACACACACACACCAAAAACACACACACACCAAAACACACACTTAGAAAGTCTGTGGCTGGGTGTGAAGAATGTTGTTTGGCTCAGGACTGATGTAGAGTGCAGGAAGAGCAGTGCACTTTAAGAGAAGTGGCCCTTAATAAGATTCAGTGGAGAGGAACGACTTTTGTTTCACTAAGAGCAACACAACGTAGTTTTAATGAAGCACCAGTGTGCTTGTTTTTCAGAAGAGCTGTGCAGAACCTGGACAAGCTTCGTTTAAATGCATTTGTTCAACAGCTTGAGCACCGTGACTCATTTACAGCCTCTCTCTCTCTCTCTCTCTCTCTGCCTCCCTCTCTCTCTCTTTCCACATTCCCCAGCGAGATCATTAAAGTAAAATCAAGAAGTGAATTGTGAGTAAGGTTACCATAGGAGCTGTGACTGGCAGGCCGTGATTTGGGTCTTATTCATACTCCGGGCGTTCTGTGGATTTTTGCAGTTTCCTGGTTTCATTAGAGGCTAATGATGTGGTCAGAGGAGAGCAAGAAGGGCTTGGCTGGGTGTCTTTCTCAAATGGGAGAGAAGGTCTCCTTGGCTAAATGAGACTGTTGCTCAGGCTGGAAAATGTGAAGTATGGCACCGAGCCACGTCTCTACTCATATTCATACCACACAGTCCCACTGAGCCACAAAGACCTGTTTCGCTGTGCTTTGAACACGTTTAAGCCCATCTTGGTATTCTAGTCCCAAAGTTAGACCGGAACATGGAAGGTAGATGCAAACCTTAGAGAAGATGAAGCTAAGACAATTGTTTATCCAGGAAATTTTGTGACAGTTTAGGGCCTTAGTGTCATAGGTAAGATGAAGTTAAAGTGAATGTAAGGGTCATAGGTCAGGAAGGTTCTGAGGTTCAGAATAATTACCTTAAACTCAAAATTCAAACTCACCATCATGAACTATGAAACATGTTACAGGGGAAGTTAGTGATTATTTGTCACTGTGAACACACCACAGCACACAGTGCACCACAACGAAATGTGACCTCTGCATTTAACCCATCCGTGAAGGAGCAATAGGCAGCTAACAAGGGCAGTGCCCAAGGAGCAGTGCTTGGGGTTGGTACCTTGCTCATGAGTACCTCAGTGGTAACTTTACTGGTTCCGGATTCAAACTTGTGACCTTCTGATCACGGGGCAAACACCATACCGTTACGCCACCAACTGCCCCTCAGTTGACCCAACACTAGACTACAGTTTCAGCAGCTTTTAGGACTAACAGTACTTTGCATTCTGGGTACTGTGGTGGATACAGTTTACAGTTAATAACATCAGCATTTAAGGTAAATGGCTTACCTACAGTTATTTGTTTTTGTTGCATTATTCTTCATTTCTTTTCTTTTTCTTTTTTTTTCTTTTTTTTGTTTAATTCAAGTTTTTATTGTTTTCATCCGGTACATGACAATATCATTCAAAACACAGATTACAATTTTTCACAAATCCTGCACAATAGGGCCGGAATATACACAGTGGCTGTTATTAACAGAGACAGATGGAATATTAATTAAGGAGAGAGAAAATAATTAAATAATATTACCAAAAATAAAAATATGGAAAGTTAAAATTATTATGTCACCTGTGAAGACAGTGTCACAAAAGACCAAAAGTCTTCCCAAACCGGAATAACCACAGAAACCCCAGCTTTTTTCTTATTATGTAGTTTGTACAACAAACGTTCGTATGAAGCTGTCTTAGTCATTATATTGACCCATTCTTTTAACTCTGGGGCTTTGGGAGTCTTCCAGTGTCTCAAAATGACTCTAGCCGTGACAGAGACACCCACCATGATCACAGAAAACTCTCCCTTTGTAAGATTTGGCATCTGCTCCCTGTCACCCAATAGACACAGCCTTGGTGAGAATGGTATTGTTGTTCCAAGCCATTTGCTCAAAATATTTAAAGTTTGGTGCCATAAAGGCTGAATAAGTGGACAGTCCCAGATACAATGAATAAAAGTACCTTTATCCTTTTGACATTTCCAGAAAACATTATTATTAGTCAGACCCATTCTATTAAGTCTATGAGGTGTCAAATAAAACCTGTGTATTTTATACTGTGTAAATTGTCCTTTAGCTTCTCTTACATATTTGCCAGTATTTGATAAAATTCTTATTATTCTTCATTTCTTATTAATGTACAGTTGGAAATATACATAAAATGTTTCTTTGCATAACATTTACAATGCCTGGATCTCGTTATTATAATCGTCACTGTCACCAAGTGCTGCGTGTATCCAATTAAAACCCTCATTTATAAAACCCACAGTCTTATAAATAAAAGATGTTTGCTTGCAGAGCTATTTTTTCCAAGCTTGGTAAGTTTTCGATTAAGTGGCACGTTATGACATAAATATTTCAATTGTAACAGTTTGATTTTTGGCTAGTAGTATTCATATCTATATGGAATATTTAAAGTTTATGAATGGAACACAAATTTTCTAGCTGTAATTAATCAGTCAAATAAGTAATTGAGTAATTATGAAATAAAAACGATATAAGTAAGTCAAGTACAAGTTTTCGTTATACTTTACAAAATGGTACCAAACTCCAAATGTCAGATAGCATGCTTTTGTATTTACTGTAACTTAATAGAACCTTACTGCCGGTTCTTTGTCAGTACTGGCTTTGTTTAGTGCAGTGACTGTTTTTGACCACTTCTAAAATTTGAACGTATTTTTAACACTGCAAGAATAATCCAAAATCATAACTTCTTTAGCACCACAACAACCTAAGCTCTGTACCAGCAATAACCAGAAAATGATCTTCATGAATCATCTTAAAATCCAGGAACATCTCTACCTTCATCTTCTTTAGATACGAATATGCCATACCATCACCTTTTAATCCAGTCTATTTGTTTTTCTCCCTTCAGGAGTGTAACTGATGTTTCCCAGCATTATTGTTGACCTGGGTGAAAGCAGTAGTCATAAGCCAAAGCCTACATTGAAAGTACGGGACTGCTGGAGATGGTTCTGGAATGAAAGGCTCATCCTGACAGTGTGCTCATGACTGATCATATATTTGATGATTACTTCCATCCTGACATACTGTATGACAGAAGTCTCTCTCCTCTTCTCTCCCATCGATCTTCCTAATCATCCCCTGCTCTGGGCTTGGTGTCATCGCTCTCCAAAAGCACGAGCCCTCATCTGTTCCTGCTGACAGAGGAAAGGAAGGATGGAGCAGACAATGGAATTATAGCCATTAAAGAAGCTCATTTACAAGGGAAGGAACAAATCAGGATGGATTGTGGTATTAATAAGGAGTGCTTGGTTGGGCTAAAAACAGCAGTGCAGTGACAGAGATGGAGGAGCCAGGTCTGATCTCATCCAACCTCAAGGCAGAAGATGATAGTAAAGTGAAAGAGTCTTGAATATAGAGAAATGTCTGATACTTCTCATTTTGAGATAGACAAAATTATGTCTAGACATTTCAAGACTTTTTCAGCAAGTCTTACTGAGTGAAATTGTATTTGTAGACCATAGTGCATACTTTAACCACGATGGTGTTCACACCAAAACCCTGTTTGAAGGATTTTTATGTAATTATAGTAGACCTTTAAACATCTTTTCACAATTTTTACATTATTCACTGGAAATGATGCATACCGTTCATACATTAATCATAAAAAAAAATCTAAAGAGAGAACACACAAAAAACATTTTTGGAATTGGAATGAGCTCTGGCTGTATGGTTCCATATGGTACTGTGCTATTCAGAACAAAAATGTTCTTGAGGCTACAGTATGGAGGTCTTTGAAATGAAAAAATCAGTATTTGTGATCACGCTTTTAAATGACGGTGTTTGTAGAGGATGTGTCAACATTATTTTCTTCCCTTTATTTTGATTGCAAGAGACATAAGTCCTTTTTCAAGAGATAACTAACAATTTTCTTGAGGCCATGAATTATATTTCTCATGATCTCAACAAAATAAAACTTGATTTCTTGAGATCACAGCTTATTTTCGTCCATTATGTCATGACAGGTTTAGTATCTTGGCAATGCATCATTTTCATTATGGGCGATTATCAACATGTGTGGTTCCACTTTGATGTTTTTGACTATCACAAGTTGAAAATGCAATAGGCCACTGCAATACTATAGCAGGATAAAAATAAGATTGATATGTGTCCTTTATTGACAGCCTTTAAAAAAAAAAGAATACCAAGTACAGTATACATTTTTATCAATTAACAATGCAAAGTGAATGAACAGAAGAGAAATCTAAATCAAGTCAAAATTTGGTGTCACTAACCTTTCCCTTCAAAACAGCATCATTACTTGTAGGTCCACCTGCACACAGTTTTTGAAAGAATTCGGCAGGTAGGTTGCTCAAAACGTCTTGGAGAACTAAGCACAGATGTTCCATGGACATAGCCTTCCTTAAATCTTGTTCTTGAGGGTGGCACGGTGGTGCAGTGGTTAGCGCTGCCGCCTCAGAGCGAGAAGGTCCAGGTCAGCTGTAGGGCCTTTCTGTGTGGAGTTTGCATGCTCTCCCTGTGTTTGCGTGGGTTTCCTCCGGGTGCTCCGGTTTCCTCCCACAGTCCAAAGGCATGCAATATAGGTTAATTGCTGACTCTAAATTGTTCCTGTAAGGTGTGAATGTGAGTGTGGTTGTGTGAGTATGTGTGCCCTGCAGTGTGTTGGCGCCTGCCCAGGGTTGGTCCACACCTTGGGTCCGTAAGTTCCCGGAATAGGCTCCGGTCCCCCCGTGACCCCAGTTGGTATTATGTGGTTCGGATAATGACTGAATGAATGAATAAATCCTACTTGATTATACTGTTCTTTCCCAACTATAACCCTACAGAATCCCTGACTTTGTGCATGTGTACCTATAAGAGCTGATGCCAGTTTGAAGGCAAAGAGTGGTCACATCAAGTCTTGATTTGATTTAGATATTTCTCATGTTAATTCACTTTGCACTTTGTAAATTGATAAAAAAAATCTTACTTTACAGCTTTTTCGCACCTTCATAAAACTTTTTCCCCAGTGCTGTATACAACGTGCAGTGTAAAAGCAGTTTAACATACAACACCTTGCGCAATTAATTAACTAACAGCTATCGGCTGAGAAAAGCCCAGTAGAGACAGTGAAATCAAGCAGCATGTGCTTCAGATGGTGCAGTGTGTGCATGTATGTGTGACCATGTATTTATCGCTTTGTGGGGACCTTTTGTCCCCTAAAAATCACTTTTATCTTTTTTGGAGGGCTTTGTGGGGACATTTGAGAGGTACCCGTGAGGAAAAATGACTTTATGGAAAATGTGCTTGTTTTATTTGAGAAACTAAAAGAGGTCAAAGATGTGCTTTTGGTTACTGAGGTTAAGGTTAGGATTAGGTGTAGGTGTAAAATTATGTACTTTAGTCATTATGGGAGTCTATGGAAGGAGCTCACAAAGATAGTAATACATAGACTGTGTGTGTATGTGTGTGTGTGTGTGTGTGTGCCTGCCTAGCTGCATGCTGATTTATGCTTGTGTTTGACTGGAGCCATCAGGTCCCTCAGCTGCAGCTGTCTGCTACTGTGATATCAGCACTGGAGGGCAGTCCCCAAGCTCTCTCACTCTCTCTCCTTCCTTCCCTCTCTTTCTCTCTCTTTTCTCATGGGTCTATATGTCCTCTTTCCCCTTTCCCTAATGCAGTTGGTCTTCATAAATAGTTTTCCATTAAAAAAAAACGCAAGTGGTTTAGCATTAAAGCTTTGGGCTACTGAGCATTAGAACAGTCGGCCCTATTGTGACAATTAGTTTGTGATCAAGCATGCACCTCTTGACAGCGAATCTCTAAATCCTGACAGGAGATGGACCAAAATAGCTCAATTTGCCTTCTCACTGGCAGATTTTGCAGTTCAACTTAAACAGCCTGTCTGTTTCCAGACAAGTTTTGTTGCTGTCCTGAATATCAGCAGAGCCATGTTCATGCCCTAAAGCAGTCCTGAGAAGAGTCAGGTACTGCGTTTGTTGTATAATCTTTCTGTAGCCAGTATTAAAGGGGTCCGGGTTATCTTAGACCTGTGTGTGTCCTAAAAGAGAGGAGAACATGATATTACATATCCTGCTGACTTTATTTATTTATATCTATACCTAGTTATACATTTTATAATTATACGTGTCATAATTTTGTATTTATTATTAGTACATTTAAGTATTAAATATTAAGTATTAATGACATTTAAGTATTAATGATGATTGACTACCAGCACCACCACTATTGGGCTCTTGAACAATACCCTTAACCCCTCTTTCAAAGAGACTGTCACCCTGGATAACAATGTCTCATAAATACTGTAAATGTTGTGTATTCATGTAAATACTTACATTTTACATATTATATCTTAGTATTTTGGCCTATATTTATTATAACTTAGCAGGGAGTCTATGATTTAAAAAAAACTACATGTATGTGCTTCTGTCTGGGAGTAGGACAGGTTTTTAGGTGAGTGAGAGGATCTGGTAGTTTACTAGAAATCAGAGAACCTGATTTTTATTGTATTTGTATTTCTTTGTGGGTTTTCACAGCACAGCACATGAAATATGAGCTTTGCATTTGCAGGGGCAGCTGACAGTGTAATGGTTAGGGCATTTGCCTCGTGATTGAAAGATCGCCAGTTCGAATCTCAGACAGGTAAAGGTATCACTGCCCAGTGCCACTTTACGGATGGCTCAAATGCAGAAGTCACATTTCGTTGTGGTACACTGTGTTCTGTGCTGTGGTGCGTTCACAATGACAAATTGTCACTCATTTGACCCAACTGTGAAGATGCAGTTGAATTTGCTGCTAACCAGGCAGTGCCTGGGGAGCAGTGCTTAGGGGCGGTTCCTTGCTCATGAGTACCTCAGTGGTACACTTACCAGTCTGGGTCTTAAAATGGCAACCTTCCTTGTGTGTGTCTACGTGACGTAGTAACGTCATGATTCCTAAAAAGCAGAGAAACTTAAGATTTGTGAACTTTGCATGTAAGAACGTTATAAACTAATAGAGAAGTTCCTGTGTTCATTTTGGAAAAACTAGAAGTGTCAAAAATATTGGATTATATCTGTGTACATGCAGGTGTTTAGATTGTTGTGACTTTGTGGAAACATTTATGACCATGAGGACCGCATCTGATAAAAATCAGTCAAAAAAGTTACAAAAGCCAGGGTTAAATGTAGTATTGAAAAACAAGGAAGAACCTCACAAAGACATGTTTATAGGGCTGTGATATAGTGAGAGAGAGCATGTGTAACAAGCTTGTGATCTCTGCATCAGGGTCAAACGTTTTATCTTTTCCCTCTCACTTAGTCGCTTGAATCACAATATCCAGCACTAGAATGAATTGTCTCCCAGTTATTATCCACATCAGTTGTTTATTCCAACGCAGCACTGCTTCATGTTGTTGCCGATGACACCCAGCTCCCTCTTACCCCGAGACCTCGAACAGAGAAAGCTGACATAAAGGTTCAGATTGTAAAAGGATGACACATCTATAAAAGTTGTGTAGTACACTGGAAAAAAGAGACTAATGTTTCCCCAGGCTGCAGCACCCATAGCCCTGAATCATTACCATCTGTTTCCTAGGAGCGCTTGGGCCTGCATTGTGGGAGAGCTGCTCCATGCTGGAGAAACTCTCCCACTGAATAAGATCTTATGAAAAATGCAGAAGGTAGCCTCTGAATTTTAAACTCATAAAACATTAATTGGAGACTTTTTCCTCCCCACTTTTACTCTGATGTTTTTATTTTTGCCCGTCTTGTTTACCATCCACTCTGGACTCGCCCTTTTTTGCCTCCTCTCCTGCTCTGTGAGGGCAGTTTTACAATGTTATGGTCTTATTTCTTTACACCATCATCTATGTTTGTGTGACGTTAGGGTTCAGCTGTGCTGCAAAGCTGCCATGTTCACAGGTGATGCTTCTTCTAACAGGAGATGGCAATGAAGCTTGATACGGTTATGGAGTTCTTTATCATAAATGAGAGCTTGAACCACTTTCCCAGCTTTGTGAAACTGACTGGGTAACACGTACCACGTACCTTTGGTGACACGTACCACAGATAACTCTATCACAGATTCTGTAGATATTCATGGAAATACATACATTCATAGTATTTAGATTTTAGTGTTACATAAACCCTCATAGTGGTAAACAAGCATTATGTATATAACAGGCATATTAACATTGTGTCTGTCTGCCTGCCTGTCTTTGTCCATAGTCGGTCTCTCTCTCTCTCTGCCTATTCGGTGTCTGTGTCTATTTCCCTGCCTGTCTTATTCTGTATTTGTCTGTCTGTGTTTGCCTGTCTTGTTTTTATCCGCTATTCAGTCTATATGTCTTGCACTTTCTTGTATCTATCTTGTCTAATTTGTGTCTTTCTGTCTGTGTCTGTCTATCTGTTTGTCTGTATCTGCCAGTCTCTCTGTTTGTGTGTCTGTCTGAATTTGTCTGTCCATCCATCCATCCTGTAGAACTCCATAATATCTAAGGTGACTAACTTGCTATTTTAACTTTATACACAGTCGAATACACACACTGTGTTAGTTACAAGTGCAGTGTTGGAGAATCAGACTTGAACTTACTTCCTTGAAGTAATATCGAAAAATCTCAAACAAAATGTTCTGAACCAACTTGCTGAGGCAGACTTGTCATTTGGATTATACTGCCTTTGGGTCTGTGATCTGAGAGCTACTTTGCAGGGGATGGGCTAAAACCACTTTTGGATGTAGTTATTTGTGATTAACTGAGTAGAACACCTGTGACCTTCTTGTTTACCATTAGAATATTAGCAAATAAGGTATTATTAGAGGTGGTGGTGGTATAGAGGTGACAGCAGTAATTTGAAGATGTTGAAATTACTTGCAAATCAACTAATTCTCCAAACTCTGACATGGTTATTTGTCTTTTGAAAAGTATTTCATAACTTTATCACAACTCACCCCCAACCCAACCCCCAAATCCTAAAACTATTGATAGCCCTAAACCTGACTTAACTAAATTCTCCAGAATAAAACATTTATAGAATTATGTTAACAATGAAATGTACAATCGATTAATATCAGCATTTGCCACATGAAATACAGTCTATACAGCATCTGAAAGCTGAGTGAGACTTTACTGATAAAAGTGCTATCAATTAAGGGGTGACCCTCAGATTATGTGTCTCCTTCGACCTTACTGTGCTAACAAACACTGCTCACTACTCCCACTTTGGCTCAGTTGGTAAAGTGTTGATTGTGTTGCAATTCAGGTTAGAATCTCTTGTCCTCTTTTTTAGTTTGTCTTCATTGTGTCTGAAAGTCATGTTGATTTGCTACTTGCATCATTAATTCCATGCTTATTTGTCATTTGCTATGATTTCTCAATCTCTTCATGATGATGATGTTGTCCAGCAACAAAACCACTCCTGTAAAGTTAGACTAAGGAGTGAGGATGGAGTGTGATGAAGGTTTGCAACAGGAGCGTGATAAAGGTATTGGACACACATCTGTTTGTTCTCTCAGCTTGGATATGTACCGGGATCACCTACATACGTTCACATTGACAACTAGTTGCAGTTAAGGGTCTTGCTGAAAGCCTCAATAGTGGTAGTGCTTGGACTCGGCCCCATGACAGTTTGGTTGGTGACTGAGCATCCCACTTCTACACCACCACCAACATGACTACACACTCACACACATAATCACACACGGACATAAGTGGCATCTTCCTGTCTCTCTGATTGAGAGATGGGCCTCTGGTTAGTGACAGGGGACCCCTGCCAGCTCCCTCCTGTGCTTAATGCTTTAATCGGCCCCCTGCTGTGGCTCTCCGAACCCCCAGAGCGGGGCCGGGAGTTGGCTGGTCGACACAAAAGAAGGGCACGTGTGTGTGCGCCAGTGTGATTGAGGGGATCTTTGTGGCACCCTGGAATGCCTCTGGCCCCATGGCGATTACCCGCACCGGGAGCTCGGCATTGTGGCGCGGGCGGCCAAGCGCCTCACCTTTACAAGACCCCCCGCTGGAGCGCAGCAGGAGCCTGCTGCCTCCCCGCCAATCACGCGCCCTTACGGCCAACACACACATTTATCTCTGCCACTTAAACAGCGATACACACAACCCAAATACGCACGGACGCGCTAACACAACAAAACGCAGCTATTCACGGCTTTCTGAGAGGTTGCGCAGAGACACTTATTGTAGCCACTCAAACACTGAAACGGGCTAAAAGCACACACACACACACACACACACATACTTGTACAGCTATCTTTGTGGGGACATGCCATAGGCTACCATAATGACTAGATGTATATAATTCTACAGCTAATCCTAACTCTAACCTTAATCTTAACTTCAGTAACCAAAAAAGCACATCTTTTACCTCTTTTAGTTTCTCAAATAAAAGATGCACATTTTCTATAAAGTCATTTCCTTTTGGGGACTTCTCAAATGTCCACGCAAAGCCATAAAAAATGAATAAAAGAGAACAAAAAGGCCCAAAAATGTCCTCACAACTCATAAAAACATGGTACACACACACAGCCCTGCTCTCTCTTTCCACACACACGCATGATCCCTCATTCTGAGTAATTAATAAATAATAACTTTTATCACATAGCGTAAATGCTCTAAGTATTTAGGTCAAAGAAGAGTAAAATATGAAGAAAAGGATGAATATGAAAAGATAAGGACAGGATTCAATACAGAAAAAAACAACAACACGACAATCTGCCTGTTGCCAGGGTAACTTCTGCAGAAATGGAAAACTGCATGTATCTGAGTTTATTCCATCCTTTAAGGGTTACAGTGTTATACTGTATTGCAAGGCATGGCATAATCTCCAGCTCTGGGAGTACACACATACACACACCATACAGTATGTTCAGGCACATTACAAAGTCCTCAGAAACAAGGGGAAATTATGAGATTAAAAATCTTGTAATTTCCACCCAGTGACAGGCTATAAGATGGATATACACTCACAAAAAATGAAATCATTTTAGCAAAAGTTAAAGTCACATTGGATTGGACCACCAGCAAAAGAAAGTGTGTTCTTGCCAAGATGCTATTGACTGTAATTGTTTAAAAGCAAAAATCTGGAAGTGCTAGCAGATGGATTTATTACAGATTACTGGTGGATTTATTGCTAAAATGACTATCCAGGTTGAACAATTTGTGCACTATTGCAGCTTCTAAACATTGGTTTAGTTTTTTCAGTGCACACAAAAAGCAATATATCTCTAAATCACCATAGCAAAAAACTGGAGTGAGTGTCTAAAAAGTCCTCCTGTTAAAGACTCACTGGCCTTAACGTGTCTTTATCCTGTGTCAAGATGCATGTCATTAAGCACACACATCCCTTCCTCCCTGTATGTCTGAGATGGTACTTGGCCAGGTTTGAGCATTCCCTGTGTGCCTAATTAAGATGCTGTGGATCAACATAACCCCATGACTGTTCCTTCGTTAATACGATTCTGGTATAGACTGTGTTCTCCCAGAGCGAGTGGCCGGGTCAGGAAAGCAAATGGGAGGATTTATATTGGTTTTATTAATGTGCACAAATCTTACTGTTTTTATGTGCTGGTGAGAAATTACTTCATCCTATTAGCTTACATCTATTTGCTTACATTCAGTTTGGATGTTTCCTAAAAAATATTAACATCATGTGCAAGGGTTTAGAAGATGATCCCAGGGTTTCATTACTGTGAATTGAACCATAGACTCAGTTATTTCAGTTTAAAATGCATTACATTATCTAGTAGACATTTTTAGACATTAACTAGTTGAACATTTTAGTGCTAGTGCTGAAACAACAGAGGATAGTAGTGGTGTAAATGTACTTTGACACTGTGCCTTTATGAATATTGTATTGAGTACTTGGAGTGAGTATTATCAATATTAACAACTTTCACTCTGTACTTGGCTACTAATATAATAAAAGTAATGTCACTTTGTTACTGCATTACGTTTCTAATGACAGCAGTCGTTACTTGTTACCCCTAAAATTCTCTGTGGTAACAAAAAACACATTTTTTCTTTTAGAAAATGATACTGAAACTGGATTTTTAAAGTAACTGACGGCCCAAAGTTTTGAAAGTAAAGGAATGAATGAAATTTAAAGAATTTAAAATGTTTATTTATAACCCTTAGCACATGCTCTTGTCCAAAGTGACTTCCATCTCCTATTTACAGGAACAGTGTCCCTGGAGCAACTTGGGGGTTAACGGCCCTGCTCAGGTCCCCAGTAGTGGAGCATTGGCATAATACTTTTAAAAACTTTTTTTTTTTCAGACATTAATGCACATAACTTAATTTCATTTCTGTTCTGTTCTTGGTATTTTCCACTTACTATAAAGTAGCTTGTCTTCTTTTTTCCCCATCATTCAGAAATCTACAGGTGAGTCACCGTGAGTTACGTCAATGTGAATGTGCTTAAAGTGTTAGAAGCCCTTACTCTGCCCGCCCAGTTTGGAGAGTGTAAACGTGCTTTCAAGCCTGTTGTCCTGAAAAGCCTGGTATCTTCTCTCTCTGGCAGTACAGAGGAGGCAGATTGCTTGGTTTCTTTTCCAAATGCTGTTGCAGTGGAAAAGCATCGATGCTCTCCATTGCCATGGCAACCAGTCTCCATGCATCCCTAATCCACCCCCGTGACGCCCCCACCCCGTGACGCCCACTTCCTCCTGCCTGGCCCCTGCTCTTCCTTAACTTCCTGACCCTCCTCTCCCTCACTTCCTCTCTCCGTTCTGTTTTGCTCTGGAGGTTACACAGGCAGAGTTAATGAGAGAAACTGATCCTCACTTGAACACCAGGACGTTAGTGTGTGTGAGTGTGTGCACTGCTTAGAATAATATGTGAAGCTTCATTAGCATCTAAAAACAATGTGGTGAATTGTGAATACAGCAACTATATTCACACCACAATCTCACAGTAAATTCATGAAGAATAAGCACAGTATTTGGACTTCATACAAATGAGATCATTCAAAAATGAACCCTATTTTTCTGATCATCTGTACTTTTTAACTTTTGACTAGGTTCAGACTTGAACTTATAATATGCTAAACATAATGGTCATAATTTATAAAGTCTCTCCATTGGATGATTTCTGAAGGTTTTATTTCATGTGATGTGGAACTGGAATGCGTCTCTAGGGACTGACTGCACATAAAAGCTGTTGATTAATGTGAATTTCACATTTGACATTAACACAGTTGTGTATAATACCATCACTAGTTATGGGGACTACAACAGACGTTATGAATTATTTTAATGCAATTATCAAAACAGTTGTTTCTAGTCCAAGAGTAACTGTACTTCAGAGACATTTGAGATTTGAGATTTAACTACTTGGACAGACTGTTATTAACCCTTTGAACATGTTATTAACTCTTTTGAACCAATTTTTGAGCGTTTTTGCATCCCTCTATTTATTGGGCTATAACATTTTAATTCCATAAGATAGCCATTCATGCCTTATGTTGTTGTTGTTGTTTTTTTTTTTCAGAAGACCCAGGGATACTTATTTATGTAATTATTTGATGTAAAACTAACAAGTAAAATCTTGATATTATCATTTTTATAAGCAAATTCTATTTTCAGTAGAGATTTAATTTTAGAAATGTGTGGGGTAAAGGTCCATAGCCATTGTTATATATTTATTTTCAATCTGGGACATTCTATGGCTTAAACCACATCAAACCACATCATCAAATTATCAAATTCGCCGACGACACGACCGTGGTGGGGCTCATCAGCAACAACGATGAGTCGGCATACAGAGATGAGGTTCAGCAGCTGGCTGCCTGGTGCTGAATGTAGAGAAAACAAAGGAAATGATTGTCCACTTCAGGAGAACTCGCCCCACCCACACACCACTCAGCATCTACGGTTCCACGGTTGAGACTGTAAAAAACACCAAGTTCCTGGGAGTTCACATCTCAGACGACCTCACCTGGACCACCAACATCATCTCCATCACCAAAAAAGCACAGCAGCATCTCCACTTCCTGAGATGGCTGAAGCGAGCCAACCTCCCCCTCCCACCCTCACCGTGTTCTATAGGGGCACCATAGAGAGCGTCCTGACCATCTGCATCTCCGCCTGGTTCGGTAACAGCACTGTTGCTGATAACAGGCAGCTTCAAAGTATTGTCAAAGCAGCTGGCAACATCATCAGAGCGTCTCTTCCGCCGCTGCAGGACATCTTCTACAAGCGCTGCATCAGGAGGGCCTCCTGCCTTGTGCTCGACCCCTCACATCCTTCACACGGACTCTTTACACTCCTCCCATCTGGCAGATGCTATGGCAGCATCAGGACACAATCCACCAGGATGCGTGATAGCTTTTTCCCACAAGCCATCATACTCTTGAACACACTTCCTGCCCTCACACGTACCCCCGACTGTGAACTAACTGACTCTGTTGCACCACTGCACTTTACACATCACTGTCGCTGTGATACACATGCTGCTATACAGACTATTTCCTCCTCAAATGACTGTTGATACAACACTGCAATAATAATTTTTGCACTGCCGCCACTTATTTGCACAAATATCGAACATTAAATGCATAGATAGACTGGATTTAGAATTTTTTTTCATATTATAACTGTGACAACCTCTTGCACATCCAGTGTAAAAGTCAATTTCCACTTTGCAGGCAATACTGCATCCTAGCTGTCTCTCTATCTACCTTGACCTCTATTTCTAATTCTAGGTTAAAGTTATATTTATTATTCCATGTCTAGTTTAAAATGTATATTGCGTACTTATTATTGTTTATTCCATGTGCCTTACTTGTTCTTTGTTCCCTATTTCCTACTGCACTGTCAAAACTGAAGCCACGTCGTCTCGTCTCACTATGTATCTATACAGTATACAGTATAGCAGAGGTGACAAAGTTTACTTTGACTTTGACTTTGACTTGTTATAATACAAAAATATGTGCTTATTTCCAGACGGAATTTGAATTTGACCTTCCTTGGTATCATAAATACTGGTGAAGAAGTTAGCAGTCTGCCCCAGAGATGTTCCTGATCAGATGACCTCTAGAATGCAGTCAAACACTATCGATTTCATTGATATGTGTATCATGCATGTGTGTTACTCCTGTCGTGAGTTATGAGTCTGAGACTAAACGTTACAAAAATGAACGCAAAACGCGTCCATTGAGTTCAAAAGGTTAATATACACAGGCAGAGTAAATGAGTCAAGCTGATCAACTGCAGTAATATCTGCACCACAACCCCACACTTAAGCCATGGAATTTATACATTAAATTGATGGTAAGTGTGAACAATTTGGTCGGACTTGATACCACTTCAATGACATGAATATGATTCTAATCATATTTAATCTTTTTAGCCATTGCTTCTTAAATGTCCTGCAAATTAGGATTATTCCTATCAGTGGCTGCACAAATATCCAGCAAAGAACATCAAAAACTACTGAAAGACCAAAACCAACACAAACTGAGCATGACAACAGATGAGCTTTAATGAGTCTATAACTGTGTCACTTTGTATTTTTAAGCCCTTCATGCATCATGTCACTTTGAGTGGACACATTTTAAACCATAAACCCCCTGTTTGGATGAGATCAGAAGCAAAAAAAGATTCCTTCACTCAAATTTCATGCATGAAAATCCATATCCCATTTCTGTTAAGGAACAAAACCTAAACGAGAACATGATTGGTCCTAATTTAAATACTTCTGCTCTGTCAAGATCAATCTAATAACTATAGCGAGCTAACCATTTAAATGAGACATTCTACACAATGAGAACCTCATAAGAACACAGTCCAGAAGTGATGGGGTTTATAGCTAAGAGGAAAGAACGCAACATAACACACACATATACATGTGTACATTAATCTGCTTCCCAAGCGCCTCCTCTCCCAGCCCATTCACTATTGATGTTCTAAGTGGCAGCCCCCTGCTCCCTCCCCCACATGCCTGATGCTGAGAGCGACAGATGATTAGTTGTGAGTGCTGCGTGGAGTCCACCCAGCTACTGCAGTGCTGAACCACTCAGAGACGGTCTCTTCCAACATATTGCGCTGATCCTGCAGGACACGTCTGATTAGCCTGCTGTGCGGCTGTGAGTGGGCCGCTAAAGTAAACAGAAGCTGTTGCTGCCCTTAAGTTGTCTCTTCTATCTCTACGAGAGAAAGGTATCTGAGCCTGGCATTCAATTATAGTGTGTCAAATGTCTCCTAAGACTTAACAACAGAGCTAATCAGAATGAGTCGGCAGATCGTTGTAGTAATCTCTGGTAGAAACTGGAAATATTGCTCTCATACAGGAGTAGCACTGATCTGCTTATAAGCTATTTATCTGTGGACCTTCCATATTTTTGTAAACTTCTTGGCTGGGCATTGAGGAGCTTTTCACAAGAAGTCAAACTAATTTGTGTTTAAAACCCCACGCAATTGTTATACCTTGAAGGCTTTCCCTGACGCGCAATACCAAGATTCAAGATTCTTTATTTGTCACAAACATAGTTATACAAGCTGAACCCAAAATAATAATAATACACAGGAAAATATGTTTACAATGATGCTGGGCTGAGAAACTCTCAGAAACTGAGAGTAGGGTTAGGGTTACGAAACATCATCATAAGGTGCTCACTTTCAATTACCTGTTGTTTGTCTTTGACATGGCCATTACAACAATTAAATTGTTTGAGTTGTGTCGCTTTTGTTCAAATGATGTAGTGCTGTTTTCTCATTGGTGACTGGTCAGCTTGGTCAGTGTCAGATGGGTCAAAGTTGAATTTTGTTAAGAACTGTGACACTCAAGTTGGCATGGGATAATAGGGGTTGATGCCCAACTGTCCATAATGCAAACAATGCAAAAATTGTTAGTTGTTGCAACACTTGAGGGTCATGCAAAACTAGACCAAAGAAGAAACAGTGGGATGTGTGTTATGAAATATAACAAAAATGTAAAGTAACAGATTTTCAGTACATTGATTTTTCTGTATAGGAGTGTAAAAGCAAAAAAAAGCCAACTTTTGCACAACATTTCCAAGCTAGATAAAGGGAGGGCGGTGAGTGAGGGGGAAGTGAAGTTTGCCAAGAGTGAACATTATCGCTCTCCACGAAGAAGATAAACAAAGTGTACTATTACTTAGATGCACACTGTGTCTTCGCCAGAACTGGTGTGATTACACTCTAAGGGCAGCTGAGTCGAGCATTCTGGGAGGACCGTGGTGGTGGCCGCAGTTGGCAGAACGCGGGAAAAACGCTTGGCAGACTGAGGCGTTCTTCATCTTTTAGGATAGCAACTGGCGAGATTTAAACAGAGATACTTATTATGTGTATGCCAAAACAGTCCGTTCCCCCGCACGGTTTATCTGGCTACTCTCTACACTGCCTTAATGGAGGTCATCCTTTAATGTAGCCTCCTCGTGCTGCTGAAGAGCCAGCCTTGCACCAGCCAAATCTTTCCCAACTCCTCTCTCCAGTTACATGCCAAATAGCAACTAATGGCTTTGGTGGACTTTGTCATACTTCTTAAAGTGGAGAAGGATTACAACAGTGGGCTAGTCGTCTTAATTCCCGATTTTCTATTTACTCTGTTAGATTGTAGTCTTTTTGGATGTCATTTTCCCGCAGAGCTTCACACAGAACTTCATCCAAATACAATTCTGCATGGTGTTTTCAGCTTATTATATCTCTTATTGCTTCAATTATCAAATACCATTTGTCCTTACATTTTAAGATTTCCCATGGCCTTTATTGGGGTGATGGTAGTCTAGAGGTTGCTCCTCAGTTGGTAGTTGGTAATGTGGTGGTTAAGTACATGCACTAACTGAGGTGGTCTCAGCTGTCTATAACTTGATATGAACCAACACACAGTTTCTAACAAAGGTATTGAGCTTGTAAGTGAAATGAGGCTCCAGCCAGTCCTCTAGTTAATGTCGATTTGTTTCTGAGAATATCCTGTGAATGATTTCCTCCATAAGGTGAAAAAATCCAAATTGAAGTGAAAGTGAGTGATTATTTGTCATTGTGAACACACCACAGCACAGCATGCACAGTGCACCACAATGAAATGTGACCTCTGCATTTGACTCATCCGTGAAGGAGCAGTGGGCAGCTAACATGGGCAGTGCCCGGGGAGCAGTGCTTGGGGACGGTACCTTGCTCATGAGTATCTCAGTGGTAACTTTACTGGTCACGGGGCGAACGCCCAACCATTATGCAACCATAAAAGTGCAACCATATAAACATGCAAAACATCTGAACGTAATCTACTGTAAATACAGCAAAACTCTAGACATTCTCTAGACTTGTTAAGTGCATTAACAAGCTGGTCTTTGTCATTCATGTTTTCATGTTGTCAAGTGCACTTTAGTAAATGAAGTATTCCTCGATGTGAATTGTCTGTGTATTATCACATCTAATACAAAGCAAACATGTTCCCGTTTTCTGCATTAACAGTATGAGATTCCATTAATTGGTCCTGAACATCGGTAAAGCTGAAAAACAGGGTCAGCGAGCCTGACGTAGCGTTGATTGTTCCCTAGCTCTTACAGAGATGAGTTGTGCAGTGTAATGCTCATCCACATCAGCGAGCTCACTTGTGGAGTGAGATAACACAGAGTAAAAGGCTTTTCTGAGCCGACACGTAAAAGATATAACAGTGTGTGAGAGAGAGAACTGTTGACATGGAAGCTTTCAAAGAAAGAGAAAGATGGAGCGGTTGTGGAAGGGGCTGCGATGTCCCTAGCAGTGCAGTGCATTACCAGCACGAATGGAAGCTGACAGAGAGAATGATGGTCCTGCTCCTAGGCTGGCAGCCTGCTCTATTTGTCAAAAGACGCATAACCACCCCAGACCTCCTTTATGAGGATTTCAATTACACAAACAGTCAGTCATTGATCAGCTCTAGGATTCCTCCAGCAGGGACCACTGTTGTTGTTTTTCCTCTACAAACCGTCCTTCTTATTTACTTTATTTACTCTCTGTCATCCACCTGTCTATATAAACGATGAGTCTCCTGGCTCCGGGCTTATGGTGATTTCCACATGTCATTCAAATGTGTGGCTGTGATCGATTTCTTTTTATTATTATTATTCTTTTACCTTAAACTCATTATTCTCCAGTGGCAGGCAAAACTTGGTCTGAAATGTCACCTCAGTAAATCACAAGAGTCCCTCTGCTATACAGGTTAGTGACATTGATTTCTCTGTATAATTATTTCCAATCCATTTTGTCTGGCTTTAAAGAATTGTTTTCACATCGACGGTACTTTCGAGTGTGAATTTTATTTGCATGCAAATGTGGCATGAAAAATATAGATATTTCACATATTTGAAACCTGTATTGCTTTTTTAATAACTTTTGTGCTATGCTACAGCTGCTATGGAGAGAAGTGGAGAGGCAAAGCAAAGCGACTCCAGGGACGATTTAATGAGGCGGGGTTACTGAGGCGGGGTGAGGAATAAGGATGCATTTGCACTGCACCGCACCTCATGAATGCTAAAATGGTTGGTAGCAGGTTGCGAGCGGGGAGGAGAGGGGAGAAAAAAGAGAGGGAATAGGCCGTCTGCCTCCCTCCCTTCTCTTACATAACCATAGTCCTCACTCACGCTCTGCAGCAGTAGTTACGCAGGCTGGGATTCCCCTCTGCTACTGAGAGAGGGAGGGAGGGAGGGAGGAAGAGAGAGGGGGCAATATGAAATTGGCAGGGGGATAGAGAGACTGTGGACAGATGAACAGTAGAGAAGATTAAAACTGAGACACTGGGTAAAGACTATGTGAGGGGACGGAGAGATCTTTGAATATTCTAATTCTATAGCATTAAAGTATTAATATAAGTATAGTATTATACATAAGATGCCTGAGTTCCTACTTTGACATTTAGATGACATGAAAATGTGTGTGTGTGCTTGAGGTGGCGTGAAGATGATTCATCAGTGAAGGTGCAGGAATAAAGTGCTTGTGAAGGGAGAAAGATGGAAGCAGGGAGCAAGCAGAGCCAGTGCTATTATAATGCTTTCAGTGCCATGATTACATGATTAAGAGGTTAGAAGCAACAGCACCAGAAGCAATATGCAATAATATGCAATTTCATATTGCGTCACTCGTTTTACATCTAAAGTGACCAAGACGACAACACTGTTGTGTAACTACAGATGTGCACCTAGTATTAACTGCTGTATGGAGTGTATTCCACACAATGTTTTATAATATTTCAAACAATAATAAAGGGTTACATCAGCGCCTCTGCACTAGGACGTAGTGGGAGAATGAGTTTACGCAGATTGCCTTAATCTTACCAGAGCTTCCTCTTAACTGACAACTGACCCACAGCAGAAACATTCAGTCGCACCAAATTTCCAGCCTGTAAGAGGAGGGAGGGGGACTGACGGGACTACGGAGTTCAGACTGATTAGCTGTGGATTATCCATTTAGAGTGGATTGTGCTTTTGCTCCGGATTTAAAGCCACAAGTTAATTCCACAGACTGACTCTCTCCTGGGACTCAGCTCTCATTAGGATGCCAGATTTCTGACAGCCCTCATATTCTGGGCTGAGGACAGCAGCAGCAGCACTGTGAACTACACACTCAAATGCTTACACAACCGCCAGCCTTCTCAGCGGCAACCTGTCACCCGGCTACCTGGAAATGCTCATGCTAACAGGAAGGATGATTTGTGATGTTGTTTTGACTTCAGGCTCAATTTTAAGACCTCTATCTCATAACCATTCAGGAAATAATGAATTCCTGAACTTATGTCGCTTATGTTCAAACAGCAACATTTTCACAAACGCAGCATTACATTACATAATTTTCAGAAGCATCGATTTCAGAGCCGATTTTGTTCTCAGACTGAATAAAAGGCTTTCCCCTGTGGACTGTTTTGCAGTTACTAGGCAGAGCAAGTTCAGTTCGTGATGATATTCTAGTCCTAGAAGCTTCCATATACATTGTGAGTGTGTGTCCTCTGATGAACTGAAGAGCCGTGCTCTGACTTGACAAGCAACTCTCTTGCATAATGCCAGCCTCTTCCCCTTGACGTGAACCCCAGTGCTCCCAATCAGTCCCCTCTGCAATTACTCTGAGAGCCATCAAACTGCTTTTACTGGAGGTCATTCTCATTATCACACAGACAGATCTTGTATCTGCCCTCTCTGATCTGGCAAAATCTTCAGAGGTGCATTCAAACCTGAAACAGACAGACCAGAGAAACTACAGATGTTGCTGGAGAATCAAGGCACGTTAGTATCACCTCACTGCCTTACTTCCAGCAAGGTGCTTATCGTTCAGCTGCATCTGCTTGCAACAGCTTTCCTGTCATGTTGAAGATGACTGTTATCTGAGGAAAAGAACTTAACAAAGATATATCAGTGGTTGATGTGAATTTTAGTTACTACAGGATTCTGGCAGACGTTTGGAAAACAGATGGTGAAATTGTGATTTTACACCGACTGACACCGTTTTGTTGTTAAACTAATCCTAACAACACTCTAGCCTTAGTCTTTATGCTACATTTGTTTTCAAACCCTAGCCTTAGCTTTAGTGCTAACCCTGACCATTACCTTGCCCAGTCCCAGATCTACAAAATACACCAGAGTGAAACCGAGCTTTAACATAATGCAAGTCTAAGACTAGGATGTTATGTTTGAAATTGAAACATTTAAATTCTGTTACTTTTTTAAAAGAACTCCAACCACTTCATATTCTCAGAAGATCAGTGCACCACTGACTTCACAGTTGTTCCTTGTAGGTAGAAAATAATAAGTCTTGCCATTTGCTTTTCTTTGAGATCCCAATTTCACAGTTCTAAACCTGCTATTTTATTCATCTGAGTTCTTGGAACTAAGAATTAATCTAGGGCTCTGGTAAGCCCGAGTCTAAGGTGTTGTTTCAATATAGGTCTTGGGTAAGATTTTATCATTCATTAACTGATTATTCAAACTGCTTTTTCCCTATCGGGGTTGCAGAGACCGGAGCCTATCCTGGGAACTATAAGCACAAGGCGGGAACTAACCCTGGGCAGGTGCCAACACAATGCAGGGCACACACTCACACAATCATATTCCCATTCACACCTTATGGGGCCAATTAACCTATAGTGCATGCTTTTGGACTGTGGCTATGATTTTGTGTATTTTGTGTATTATAGAGTATGTTTTTTTGTGTGTATGATAATGGTGATCAGTAAAGTTTGTATTAGGTTATGGTTAACCTTAGAGTTGGAAAAAATTTAGTACTTAGCAGTTACTGTTTTACAACTAGCAATGTAGTGTGACAAAGAGTTATGGTTAACTCTAGGATTAGGATTACCACTTACCAAGCTAGGGTTAGTGCTGGAAAAGGGTTAGGACTAAGACTTTGGTAAGCATTAAGCATAAGGTTAGGGTGTTGCTTAAACATAGGTGTTTTATTTACCCTATTATATTGGTAAACCTCATAGTTTAGTTTAGGTTATGTTAACCCTACGGATAGCGCTAACACTAAAGTTAACGTTAACTCTGACTCTTGGTTTTTTGTTTATGGTTATAATTATCCCTACAGATAAGGTGAGTAAAAACCCTGGGGTTGAGATTAACACTTACAGTAGGGTTACCCTAGGGTTATTTTTCTGCTTAGAAATTAGGTAAGGCTAGAGTTAACCCTAGTTTGAAAGTTCTTACTTGGAAAATGGTTTAAGCCTAGGACTTTGGTAAAGGACAAGTTTTAGTGTTCACTCTATTGTTACGTTTAGTTTTAAAGATTAGATTAGGTTATGGTTTACCCTAGAGTTAGGGTTAAATTTGGGAAAGTTGGGCTTTGCTAAGCATTACGCCTAAAGATAAGATTATGCTTAACATAGAGCTATGCTTAGCTTTTACTTTAAGGCACTACCCCCAAGTTTCTCCACAGAGGCGCTCCCTTTAAATATCCAGTAAATATCATCACACCGTCTTGCTGATTTTCACAAAAATCGCTTCATCTTGGTGATGTTCTTTGACCTTTGATTTTTAGTGATGCAATATTAGGTAGACAAACTGGTAGGATTGTGAACTGTTTTCTTAATTGAACCTGGTTCCATACCAAGCAGTTTTACAAACTGCTGCAAAAGCACAATCGGGGGAGAGAAATATGATGCTGAAATCCTGGTTGTAATTTACTAAAATAAACAAGACCGTGCTGACTGTTCACTCACCTTGAAGGCAGCTTACACACTATTGTAGACTGAATATGGCAAGAAACAGTACTGTACAAAAGGCTAGTATAAATAAGCATATTCAATATTCTACCTAATGTTCAAAGTTGATTTATCTTCATACTACTAGTTACACTAACATTCAGAGTTTGGGTGCATTTTGACATTACTGACTACATTGACATTTCATGCATTGTCATAATTGTCATGTAACTTTAGATTGTGGTTTTGTGTACAATGTATTTAATGTGTTGTTCATAAACTGTTTTGCTAAGAAGTGGTATTAGGTGGCTTTTAGAATGGAAATGAGCTGTGTGCAGAAATCCGTCCCTCACTCCCCACTCTCTTTGGAGACCGCTGTAATAATTCATGTGCTGCATGCTGAGCAATAACATGCGGACCATCAGTGTGTTTCAGACCCAGAGATGCAGAGCAGAACTGAATGGCTGTTCTTTTTTTGTCATTATCTGCTTGAGTTGTAGCAGGACTGCAGGCTCCTGTCTGCTCATGATCGAAGCCTGTCCTGTTAGACATTTCCAGCTCAAAGCTGCAGGAGGAAACTTTCCTGCTAATGAATGACAAACCAGAGCTTAATAAGCAGGTTCATGCAGCACACGGAGAGAACCAGAAAACTGCATGGTGCAGCAACATGAGGCATTCATCAGGCTCCTTAATTAGCTGTCTGCTCACTCTCCTGTCTATTGCACTAATATCTTAAAGACTGCTTGTTAATTATTGTATGTGCTTACTGTATCTCCCATCCTGAGAGAGATGTTGAAAAAGAGACAGCATCATTATGAAAAATTGAACAATTATTTTTCTCCCTTTACAAGGACAGATATTTTCAATCATCAGGTGTTACCACCAATCAAAATAGCGAAGATGGATGAAAGAATCCTTGGCCATATTTATCAAAATGTATGACAATGAAAGGTGAGACGAACTTACACATGACTGTAACTTTTGCAAGCTGTAAGTGTAAAACAAATTTCACCCCCATAATGTCATTGAAACCTTATTGTGATTTGACATATCCTACATTATGAAGTGTTATTGCATGAAATAGCTTCAATGTGATTGTCTACCTCTTCAGTATAGCTTATAGTGTAGAGAAGTTACTGTAACTACCCGGATACTGATTGTCAGTGTCTAAGATATTTCATTTCTTTATCATCTTGTTCTTGACTTGCAACAGTACTGCAGAAATCCAGAATGGAACATTTCTCCTATCCTCAAACCTCCATTCCTGAGCTCCACTACAAATCTTCAGAGATCCAGTGATGAAATTCAAATACTTGTACTTGACATACTAACTTCCTGTATAAATAGTCCATTGTTCTCATTGTTTCTTTTTAAATGGTTGCAAGTCTATGAGTCTGTACATGAGTGGCTTCTCTGATAATTTTCTTCTGGTTGGTTATTCTGCTTCTCATATTTCTTCAATTGGTTTTTACAAAGTGATCTGGACTTGGATATGCAGATAATCTGAGCCCATTTTGTTTGCATTAATGACCTTATCTTGGCCTAACAAGTTGCATTGGATTAATTATGAGCTCAACTCTCCCTATGATCATTTACTTGTCTTCAGTTAACATTAAATCTTTGCTTTTGAACTCAACACTTAGTCTTAATCTCGAAGCCAGACAGTCTTGCACACGTCTTAAGTGTCTTGTTAGTGCTGTTCCACCATGGACAGTGGTGCCTTCCATGCCTATGTTGATTTATTGCTTAAAATGACTTTGCATGGTGCAAGATGTCTGAAAGCATTGTCTCTTTAGGCAATTAAAGCATGGGAGCTTCTACCCTCTGAATCATCTGTGTCCAGCGGCAGATATGCCTAACTTCCCCAGGCATCAAAAAAGTGAATTTGTATTGTGTTAAAAGAACTTAGTCTCCCCTACAACATATCACAAATGCAGTTTGGTTTTTATTCAAACTGAAATAACCTCTTTTCTGTGCAAATTGGGCCTTGAAGTTATAGTCTATATAAGTCTTATTTTGCCCCAAGTGAGTTTTATTCAGAGTCTGTGAAATTATTTAGTAGAAACTATACATATACATAAAAACACAGACCATTGGTACACCTCTGGTTGATTTTTCATCATGAATAATAAAAAATACTTCACTATATGATGTGAAGTTGACAATGTTATAACAGTCACATTTGAGAAAATAAAGCAAGGAGACATGTTTTAAAAGTATAGCTTAATATAAACATTTTATTCAGTGCATTTTGTGTATACAACAAATAAGAAACCACTGGAAGGTAGCAGGCTGAGTGCCCATTTGTACGTGTTGGTTTCCGCTTTATTCCTGGTAGTCTGGAACACATGATCCAACATGGGGATAATACACATAGCCTACATCATGCAGCTCTACTCCTCCAGCTCCTGCTGTCTCCCATGCAACAGATATGTTCACTTAAAAAAAAACGGAAAAAAACTAAACAGAAAAGCCTGGAAAGGAACGGCCAAAAAGAAGAGCTCCTCTGTAGCAATTGTGAAGAAATAACGTTTCCAGAAGGAAAGAGTACATACAGTAGCCCACAAAAAGGGTCCTCGTTGTACACAACTTGATTTTGTACATGCCCTGTACAAGAGAATTTTTTTATTCCTTTTTCTGGTTTTGTCATGTTTTTTGTCACTTTTACAAATAAGACATATCCTATAAAATGTTAAGCCACCTAAAATTCCACAGTATTTTTTACATTTTCTTCTTTGTTTATGTAGAAAATCATCACAACAATAAGTTACTCATACTCATAATGGAGTTGAAAGTTGGGGAGGTTTGAAGCTTTGCCTTTGTCCTAGCCATCTCTGGTAATAGTGAACAGCTTCAGGGACAAAGGAGGCATGAGGGGAAAAGGAAGAACATCAAGCACTCAGACAGACAAAAGGCTTAGACAGAGACAATGTGACCCAAGAAAGACAGGAAGGGAAACACATAACAGTCTCTTGCACCACGCAACATCAGCAAAAGCACCTCCCCGCCCCCCCCCAAAAAATACAGAGGCCCTCACTTCCCCACAGCCAGCAGCCCACCTCAGACCCCTTTTCTCATCTAACAATGCACATTACAAGCAATACAGTTCCTTTTATCACTCTCAGTCATGCCTATGTATACTGCCATGGTTAAACTTCTTAAAGGGACTGTCTGACACTTCTGTCTTTGGTGTGCTGGAATCTCCGTTCACTGGTTGAGCCTCAAGAACACTGATTATGAGGGTGGGAGCGGGAGACGGGACACAAATGGCCGGACGGTAATAAATGCTCACGGCTAATTCCAACGATTAGCAAGCAGAGTTGAGCCTCAGACCTCCCATTGCTAACGCCGGGAGGCGACATTCTCACGTTCCTCGAGAGAGCAGAATGCAGGCTTTAAGAATCCCATGCTATAAAGGGCAAGGCCTCTGAGCAAGTGCATTAGAATGCAAGAGAGCTAGCGCCTGCCCTGCACTTCAGGACGGGGAACTTGACTACTGCTTCACCCTTGAGAAGCGCAAAGGACATGGGCGTCTCTCTGTAGTTACACTCCGACAGTCAAACCCTCGCTCACTGCCCTGATTTCTTCTGATTTCTGAAGCATCACTCAGTCATGACCTAAGATTATTAGTGATAACCAAAAATGAACCTCAACTCTGCTTTAGTACTAGTACCAAGCTGAGAGGGACTATGTCGAATGCCCGTTCATGTCAAAGGCTACAATTGTCATGGTTTGCTTATACGCAAGATGCCGTTACCATGGGGTGAAAAGTAAAAAGTTCAACTACAGCAATTCAAAGGAAAACGGACCAATCAAACGTTAACTCTAAGTTGAGAAAAAGGTATGTTGATGCTATGCAATGTTGGTTCTCTTTGTCCCGAACCATCAAGAGCATCCTTTTTTCTTTTTTTCTTAAATAAGGTTACATTTTTTTCTTTATTTAGAGAGAAGTCTGCGTGAAGTCACGAGCGTCCGGAGGTTTTGGTGAAGGCGTAGGGTAAGCGGGCCGGGTCAGGCCGAGCTGGGCTACGTGGACTCGTGCTGACTCACAGCTTTGCCTCCGTTAAGGACGGCTGAGGCACTCCGGCTCTTGGTGGGTGTACCACTGCCGGAGCGCGAGAACTCAGTCAGGTCATGCAGAGAGGGCTCCCGGTACATGGTCACTGCAGAGAGACAGAAAGAGAACGAGTGAGAGATGAGAAAGTGAAAGAAAGTCATTACTGAATGGACTCCACAAATATCCATAGCAGAAATAACTATTAAAGGCAGCATTTAGAGCGTCATGACATCTTTGAAGGTTTATTGCGGTACAAGTGTGCTGATTAGGAACCAGAAACCTAGCAATGTGCTCAAGGGTCCTGACACTTTACCACCCGCACTGGAAACACTGGTTTTTCAGCAAGCTTAAATTAAATTCTTTTCATATTATCAGGTACAAGACCCTAACAAGCAAGTCTAGAAAACAGTGATTAAGAAAAGCCTCTGTGGTAAATAGGAAGAAACACTGAGAGGAACCAAGGCTCAGAATGGCACTCAATCCTCCTCTAAGCCAAACCAGGCTGTGTTTAATTTTTAATTATAAAAATAGGAGACACCAGTCCTCAATCTGTCTGTCACAAATCGTATGGTGTTGTTGGAGGCCAAATCTGGTGGCCAGTGAAACATAACTCTTTGTAAATGTAAAAAGCACCATCAAAAACAATGTACTAAACTGTCGGCCTATAGCTGGACAATCAGCTAAGTGCTGTTCACACTAGGGGTGTAACAATTAGAGCTGTAATACTGGGTTCCTTTTTAGGATTCGGCTCCCTCTGAGTCACTCACTAAACTGATCCAGATGTGCGAGTCACTTGATTCACTTGAGTCAGTATTGCCAAATCGCCAGCTGAATCGTTTGTTTTTCATAGAAGAAAGTATATGTGGCTTGTGATGAGAATAAATGCACTTCTAAGTACATGACAGTATTAAGACAAGGCTACCAGAGTGGCACTAGAGGAACTTAACCTGCAGGTTCACTCTGTATGTGATTTGGGGGGCGCTAACCCGCTCGTGTGAGTGATTCAGATTTGGTTATTTGTTTCCGGCTCTAGAGGAAGTTAACTGACAGATTCACTCATGACTGTATGTTTCTTGTGCCGCGTTATTGATTCAACAGACTCGTAGTCTACTAAGAGGATTCAACTCTGTTGAAAGTTCTTAAGATCCCTCTTTCGAGTGTGGTGGTTGAATTATCAATTTATTAGCTGCTGTACTTGTTGCTATGGCTGTATTGATCTTGTAATGAATTTAAAATGATTATAAGAGGTATGTACGTGATGGGGTTTAGATTTTACTCATGGTGTAGTTTATATCATGATTTTACTCATGGTGTAGTTGGGACTGGATGGATTAAGTGAGACCTCAGATTTGTGACTCGTGAGGTGAGTCATGAATTGCTTGGCTCTAGTAACGATACATCAACCTACATCGACACATTGATTCAATGATCAGCAAGTCCATAGCATCGACTGTTGCTCATTGAGATGTTTGGTTGATTTCAGGAATAAAAATGTCAAATGATTTGGTATGAATGGAGGTGATTGTGTTAAGATACAATATTGTCTGACATTGATTGCTGGCTCCTGAACTGAATGGAATCAAAATTGTATCATAGCAGACTTTGTGATATCATCAGACACTGAAATCGCTGTCTATTAAATCAATAGAATATTGCATCGTGATGAAACTTTTCATTTACACCCCTAGTTCAGACTTGTTTACCTGTCCGTATAAAAGTCTTTAACACACACAGAATTTAGGAATAGCGTACGATGATAGGGACTCCTAAGCACCCCGAAACACATTGCTATAACTACTGCAGTAAAGTTTTCTTTCTCAAGAGTACATTAACAGAGTTGTCACTAGCCTCTGTTGAAACAACAATCTAACAAGCTCATGCATTTGGAGTGTGCATGTAAGTGACTGTATGTGTAGATCAAAATAGTATTTAGGTGACCAATTATGATTCAGGAGATCACAGCAACTATATCTCACAACTCTATCACAATTATGATCTATGGGCCTCCACTTTATGGCTCTGAAGTCTACTAGTCTAATGTTTGCTCTTTTATACTTCAGCACTAAGGGACAATTCCTCCAGCCTCATACATAGCTGCTTCTGCCTACAACAGGCAATCAATAGAGCACTTCAGTGGAAAGCTGTTAGAATCGATACTTGACGTATTAGCAGAGCCGCGGGACAGCAGCGCACAGTTACTCTCGGTGGTAAGTGGGGAGTCGGGAGGAGACCGGCAGACTGGACACTAGGCGTTATTGGTGCACTCAGCATCAGTGCCTCTGAGTCAACCGCTAACTCATCATTAAGCTAAAACCATAGATCCTGTCAACAAATGTAAAAAGGAAATGTTCTCAGTGCAACAGTCCCTTAATTGGTGCTTTGGAACAGCGGCTGGTCAAGAATCATTACTAGGCCACTTTTTCTCACTTGCTGTTGACAATTTCTCTAAACAGTTTTGAAGTTCTCATAATTGATTGTGCGTTGATTACAATAGTTTGCATAAGCAGCAGATGAAGCAATTCATTCAAAACCTTTAATTGTTGTTTCAAAATGCTATTTTCTTGGCAGCCAATTCCAACAAAATGTGAAATCTCTGAAATTTTATGTACACATATACCAGTCAAAATGTTTAGTCATGTTTTTAACCTGAAAATACACAATGGAATGTTTGCTCAGTTTACCTCTTCTATTGCCAGCACATTTTGCTTGTACACCAAACCATGTGTATTTGTGATTTAGAAACTATTGCAAGCTTTCTCCATATTGGTATTTTGGGCAAAACAGTAATACTCTAACATTTTACTGGATCAGAACAACATATAGTGACAAACATAAACCAGGAAGTGCTGATGTTTGAACCTTCATTCAACACATCATCAAAGGAACTCGGGAACTATTTCCATATATTTTCACAAACATAACAAAAGAGAAGCATACTTTAATTAATTATTAATAATTAATAATACATTTTTGAGAACATAACAAATGTATGTATGCATATGTGATTATTTTGGGATCAAGTCATATGAAACAAGAACTAAATCATTTATAAATGAATAAAAAACAATGAGAAGATGTGAGTAATTGACCTAAGATTGTGCAGGATTACATGCTATATGTGGTTATGAGAGGTAAAATTTTAATTTGAGAAATGGTCCAAAGCTAAAAAAAAAAAAAAAACTAAAATACGTAAGTTTCAACTTCAGTAATTGAATATAAGACCAGGATCAAACCAGAAATAATCAGTAAATGGACTCTTAAAAACAATGGTCATCTTAACTGTTGTATTTGATGATGTGATGTCAGTATATACTCTATTACAGCAAGAGGTGAAGGAACCAGGTGTAGAAGACCTAATGCCATACCTTCTGGTGAAAACATCAGCAACAAATTCACTCAGTAACAACAGAAGACAGCAGGTTTACTCTTCAAAGCTGAGTTCTTAAATCTAATCCTCTATTTTATTACCGCTCATCAATCAGCATCTTTTAACATCATTCTTTTCATCAAAGCTAGCCTAGGTTCAGAGGATTCACCACACACAGTGAAAATAGACATTTTTTTAATCTGCATAGCCACTGAGAATAATATCACGTTCATATGCTGAACATATTTTAAAAAAATAGGACATACTGTATCTGCAGAAATGGAAACATCATGATAATAATTGAAATTAATACTTGAACTCTTTGAGAATCGAGTTTTAAATCGAAGAGAATCGAAGACAGTTTTAAAACTATGTATTATGCATTGTGGTACCAAAATTGGATACTGTGCACAGGCTAGGTTTTTCTCTTAAAAACCAAAACCTGTCTCTGGGAGTTCTTGCTAAAAAGTCCCTGATTAAATGCTTAAGGAGTAATTATGTCAAGTCTTTAAATCTGTAACTCATTTTATAAAGCATAGAGAAAAGTACAGAACTCAAATCAAAGATCTTCAAAGATGGCATCCAGAGACCTGCCATCAAATCAAAAATATCCCTAGAGATGAAAAACAGAGATCTGCCTTCAGCAAGTCCTTATCAAATCAGGTTTGCATTCTACCTGTTTAATTAACCAGGTGAACTAAATATCATTCCCCATCTCAAGGGGGTTTTAAATGGTAAGCCAGGTCTTGACTTTTTTTGACAGGTTTTCTTGACACTCTGAACATCTCAAATTTTAAAACTAATTACAGTAGACAACAAAGTTGTCCACAACTCTTTCAAACACAATGCTTCGAATTCAAAGTTTCTAGCAAGCTTCTAACATAATGTCTCAGCTCAGGAAAGAATCAGAGCTGAACAGAATTGTCATGGATTGCTTTGAGTAACAGTGTGTCACAGACACAGCCTCATCACCATATTTGTTGGCTGTTTTTTGCACCGACAGCTTTTCCTTTTAGCGGGTGGAATTTGTGCTGAGAAGGTTCTTCTCATCAAGACCTCTTCATTGCTCTCCCTCATCCTCTCTGTGTCCCTCACATCTCTCTGTCTCTTCTTCTTTTTCCTCTGTTGACAGGTAAGTATTGTGCTTCCTAGATGAAAGCCCTGTGCTTCTCTCACGTAATGCTGAACAAAGCTCTGTTTCTCTTGCTCTCTCACTGTCCTGTCCTGACCTGAACGGTCTTTGTCCTCTCAGAAGCCCAGCTGCTTGAGGTGGAGCTTTATCATTTTTTCCCAAACATAATGCTATCTCAATTATTACAGAGAAAATGAATCAGTCTAACAGAGTTGGACCCTGACCAAGGCTATAGTGCCTAAATTTAGACATAGACCAATGCCAGTTCTCAGAAGAAAAAGTGTGGCACTGTCATTTACCCAGTCTAGTTTGGTGATAACATAAAGGCTAAGGCTAAACATGTTACAATGATTCGACTTGAATCTTGAATCAATACGACAAAATTATACAAATATTTTAAGTTTCGTGCGGCAGTCAAACAGCACGAAACAGAATGTACACATCTCCCGCCTTGTGAGATGCCTCACTCTTGCCAGCAATCGACAGAGTTCAGTTATCTCAGTGTTAGAGTGCATATTGTTTGTGTTTTTGGTGTTTCAAAGCCCAATTTTAGTGAAAAAGCATGTTTCTCAAACACCCAAGTATGTCTCCTGCCAGGTCTCAACTTACGGTATTTTCAAGTTATGATGGGGTCATCAGAACACATCTCCATCGTAAATCATATATATATATATATATATATATATATATATATGTATGTTATTCTGTATGTACTCAAATGTTAACATATATATATATATATATATATATATATATATATATATATATATATATATATATATATATCAACATTCTCACCTGTTAGCCAACAGTAGGGCTAGGTAATGTAGCATATGTTTACATCCAGAACAAATGCAATCTATTATTCATACCTAACAGTAATTTCCTTTAATTGCTTGGTGCTACAGCATGTCAAATTATGATTTGCTGGTGTCCTAGCGGAAATGAGCAGTGGCTAGTGGAAATGATCTTTAGTTAGCAACGTAGTGGGGGAAGGTTGCATCTGTCCAGGATCTCTTCAAAAGATGCATGACTGGTTCATACAATATAATTTTAAAACTATCTTCCTGAAATGGACCATTGAAATGCTGGTGACATAATTCTCAAAAGTGTCCAACTCTAGCCAACTGGTCAAAATCACACTGAAGAACAACTCACCTTTCAAAGGCTTGGGTAGGAAGTGTGCAGCAGGCTTGTTCTTTTTCACGTGGTTCCCTTTCATGATCTCTCCCTCCTTGTTCAGGCCCAGGTACCAGCCCTGCTGTGTTGCTGTCTGTAGATCATGGAGTATCACGTAGTAGTTCTCGAACACCGACTCCTTAAACTTGCACTCTGGTGTGAAATGTTCCTAGAAAGCAACAGAGAATGGAGAGAGGAGGCGGATAAGGAGGAGAAAGACTAGTGTACATGAGGGCCCTCGATTGAGGTCAGGATATTTAGTATGGGTCTGATGCTGAAGAGCACTTGTGACTTGCAGATTAAACCCTATTGTACTTGGTTCATCGTGGAACAGAACAATGAGAAAATGAACTTAAAACAAATGCGATGCAGTTTGGCACCATTTACAAGTGTATTTTGCTGTATTCTATCACAGCAAGAACCAGTGCCCTAAGCTTTACTGAGACTTTACTTTCTTCATCACCTTTATCTTCCCACATATCCCCTTTGCTTTGCCTTCTCCTCTGTTATCAAACAACACTACTTTATTCTCCTTTGCTTTATTACAAACTGTTTGTTGTCCATTCATTCCTGGCTTCTCGTTCTGAGAATTGCTGAGCAAAAGTGGTGCAGGCCTCTAATCAGTACAGGGTAAACAGGGCTATAGCCCAAGAGATGGTCAAAGCCAGTGTGCATCTCACCATTAGCATGGCCACCATTGACGTAGGGTTGGTGCTGTGGTCCTGACTTCAGCTAAAGCTATTTGTAACAATCATAATATTCAATGTCTGGATCCCAGTAGGCCTAAGAGCCGCGGAAACAGGTTCCTATCCCCCAATTTGCTTCAGAAAGACTGTCCATATGGTAGAAGTCTCCGAATGAAGCATGCTGATACATATATGAGTGTTACCCAAGATCCTCATTAGCTTTTATTTATTGTTGACATTTACAGCTTTTAGCAGATGATCTCATCTAGAGGTTTAGCAACACTGGTCCTCACTCATCAACCGTTCTTGAGAAAAAAATTGTTCTTAAACCCATTTACACTCTTTTCATAAAGATTCTGACAATTATCAGTGTTTTTCTTATTTAGATTTGCTCTTAGATAAGAACAAGATCTCTGACTTCTGAAAAAGCACTCTTATAAAATATTTTGCATGCATGTTTAATAAAGCATCAGGTGATTGAGCTACCTTTGTTCTACAGTGGTAAGGTATATTGAGTGTCTTAACTTTCATAAAAACATATTTAAGAAAAACTTTGTATCAGTGAATGAGGCCCACTGGATTTACATTACAGTGACAGTCTGGGGTTAGGGGGCTAGGGGTCAACATCAGAATCTCAGTGGTGGTAGTGCTGGATAAAGGATACAGTCAGTCTTAAGCCCTCAATTAAACTTCTCAATTTCTATGTGAGTATCCTACCACTAGGAATATTTGCGTCCCTTTATCCAGTCAAAAATGTAAGTCTGCCATTTGGGTTTGCATAAGTTGTAAATGGGTTGGAGCAAACCTCTGGCTTTTTTACTTCCAGAATCTGAAGTTTCTACCCTTGGCTCTCATATAATGCAATGTGCTGTAATGAAGGTCTGCTGTCAGCTCTGTGCTTGGTACCGGCAGTGTTTGACTCACAGGGTTTTTTCATTAAACTCATTAAGACAAAGCTCCTCTCCCAGAAGGAATTAAAATCCTGCTGTTTCTCAATGCGCTGAGAACAGGCAGCAGTAGAACAGAGCAGAGATGTTAGGCTGTAGAATAAACAACACTTTGTTGAGTAACTACTAAATTTGTTTTATTCTCTTCTCATACCCTCATACAACATTTCAAGTTGGTTGTTGAGCCAAGCAACTTGAATGAACCGCTCTTGTTCTGCAACAGAGATTACACTGAAAAGCTTTTTCTCTAATGCAAAATTAATGCACAGCTAAAATGTGTATTCATTAAAATCATTATATATTGGTTAATCACAAACTCAAGCCAGAAACACAACACAGCAACAATTCGCTGAGTTTTGAAAGCTCAGTGAATAGCAACAACTCTTAGTAGTCAGTTAATAATACAGTCTAAACCCCTGAACAGCTGTAGCTGGAGCATAAGTAATGCAGAGAGATAAGATGGATGAGAGAACCTGAGGGTCTCTTCTGGCTGTATAATCTCCATTGTTTCACTACAGCAAATGAGGTGGAAATAATACACACAAAAGGTTTTTCCACAGGAATATGGAGGCGATAAATGATCTCTATAATGAACTTTTTATTTACAAATGAACTCCAGCATCAAATTTTGGTTTGAATAGGTGACTCAATAGCAACTAATTTTGGAAGGACTTGTGTGCAAGTTGGTCTTCAATTATCATCTTTAGCATTATTGATTTCTGAAATAAGCCTAAACAAATGTAGTAAATCTCTGTGGTGATTGCTGCTTACTCTCATTTTTACCATCACAGGTTGACTAACATTCTTAAAAATTTCATTTGAAGGTTGATTTATGCTTGCTGTAATATAACTCAATTTTGAAAATCTGCAACAGCAGTGGTTTTGTTGGAGAGGTCACATTTGGGTAATCGCCTCTTCAATAGTTTTTACCAGATCTGGAAAAAAGCATTGGTGAATGTTAAGTCTTTCAGCTTCTGGAATTTTACTAGAACAAATTTCTTCTTATCTTCTTAAGTGTTCGACGCCCCCTCGTCGGCGTGCCCTCTGATCATGGGTTCAGCTTCAGTCCTTCGGTGTCCCTCATATTTCTGAGTTGTGGCAGGAAGTGGGACGGTCACTCATTAGCCTTTGTTTCCTTCTTCGCTCCCGGTCAGCTCAGTTACTCTTTGGTTCTTTCACCCTCATTTCACGCCATGACATTAAGTGTTGGTGAATGAGGCCCTATGAATTTAAGCCTGTGTCAAGTTGCTCTTTCATATTCATTCTGTATTTACTACATTAGCATTTTTTGTTGGACTATTTTTTTTAGTAAATCTGATGCTCATGGCGTCGTCTGCAGATACTAATTGAATTTTATGTTTTAGGACTAGCCTTCACCTGGACAGAAGTGACTGAGATCAGAACATAGTGTCCCAAGACTTTCACACACTTACACAGCATCCACACACTAACAGCGCCAATCCTGATGTGACACACAACATTGTCTTCAAGGGCAACATCAGTGGCCATGACTGCCGGAATATTTATCATCTTCTTTATCGACGAAAGATGGAGGGCAATCACTGGGAGAGGGAAGACATAGATCAGGTCAATTGGCTGTCCCGATAAATAAGAAAAATTTATATTAATTAAAAGCAGAATATCATCTATTAATATATAATTTATAACTGAATTCTTTAAAAAATCTTACAACACTTTAGATTACTTAATAAAACTGCCTAGAAATAGTATTCAAATCTCTTAGTTTTGAAAAAGATCTATAAACAAGAAAAGAAATTCTAGTAGGTTTTTAAAAATCTCGGTATTCAGAAAGTAAAAATTTATTGGATAGATTTCCAGATTTAGGACCCTGTTTACTAAGATGGATTTTGTGCCCGTAATGCAGGCTGAGAAGGTCAACACTGGGCATCAATGCTTCTCTCCCAATCCAACACCACTTCGAATCATTTACTGGGGCGGTGGCATTTCACTCTCAACTGTCAGTGTCGCCCAGCCATGTAACCTCAGGCTGCGTCAGGTCTGGTGTAGAAACCAGCTACACCGACAGCTAGACGACAGCTTTCTTTTCCCGAGTCTCCCCGGCCTAAGGCGAGCTGGTTTTAAAAGCGATTACCACTCCTCGGTCCTGCTTACATAAGCGGCTCCATTGTCAATGGCCGCTTGATGACTTGTGTCGAAAGGTCATATTAAATTAAAAGCGAGTTGGGGAAGCGGCCTGAAAGCTGCATTAAGCAATCGGATTACACACAAGACAGTGTCGATTATATTATATGGTATCAGCAAAAAACAAAAGAGTGGGAGGCTGAGATGGAGTCCATGTTACCAAGCAACAAATGGCAACAGCAAATTCACAAAGTACTGCTTTGGAAAATAGCTTACAACAATGTAAAAGGGCAGTGGGTCTGTCCTTTTTAGAACTTAACAAAGAGGCCCAGGAAACACCCTGGTGGTATTTTGAAAGATTAGTCCAACTCGCTTGTGACTGAAGAAAGCAAAAGTATTATTTGAGATTATTTTAAATGGTAATTTTATACACTTTTGTATGTCATTTCTCACGCCTACAGAAATGAAGCAGAAACAGCTTGTATGTCACAATCTCCTCAAACTTGCTATTGAGACTAATTTATTTTTGTTAGTGGAACATAAAACCTCACAGAGCTGATGTCTTAATCTATAACTAAGATAATACTCTCACACTCACTCATGTATGTGAATGACAGGGTTGCAGTACTTTCATCTCTTTCATGCTACAGTGCTGGCAGGCTGGGATGGTCTCCTGAACCAAGATTTAACCCCAAGGACTTGTTAGGGGGCTCAGTAGTGGAGTGTTCTACCACTAAACCAACACCACCAGTATACCACCTAATTTGGAGCCTCTTTATATTTAAGGCGTGGATTAATAAAAACTAGCCTAACCTGATTCTCTAAAACCCTCTCTTTCCTCTGCAACAACAAGTGAATAAAGTACTATTTTGTTCATTTTAGTGTCCGCACTCCAGGATCTTTGTTTTCCAAGGAAATTAAGCCAGAACCGGCCCTGTTATCTGCAATGAATACAGAAACAGAAGGTTTTCTCCAAAGAAAAACATAAAAGAGATGACTCATCAAGCCCTTTTCTCCTCAGTTCCTAACACTGTGATTTCCTGTCTCATTACTACAGGTTCATCATAGCCTGCATCTTTGTGGTGCTGGATGCACATAGATTCTCAAGACTTTGTGGTCCCTTTTACATTCATTGTTTTGCGCTCCTTCCTTCTGAAATGTCCACCTCTTCCTGACATGGAGCTTCACATTTCAGCAAATGCTCTTTCCTGGGCACTTTCTCCTGCCAGAGTGCTGCCAAGATGTCCAATACAGTATTAAATATGCTTTCTGTCTCACTGACTTGCTCACTACCACTTCATTTTTGGACAGATTACTTCAAAATTATTAGAAAATCACAAAAGATTGTATTACTACTTATGTAAGTAGTATGTTTAGTATTGTATTAAGCTGTTTTAACTCTACAGTATCCTCATACTGATAGTCAGAGTATACACAGTAGTGTATAGTGTAAGTTTACTTGTTAGTACCTGTAAATGCTTCTGTACTTTTTTCTGTACTGAATTTTGTACTTGAGCTGAAATATTCTCGCTTTCTACTTGACTACAATTATATATATATACAGATATATTATATATAAATATATAAATAAAAATACTTTCAGAAATATAAATAATGATTACTTTTAATTTACAAAATGCAAGAAATGAATAGACAAAGAAATCTAAGTAAATCTAACAATTATTTACTACCTTTTGCCTTCAAATAGCATCAACTTACTAATTTGCTTGCACAAACTCAGGGATTTTGGATTAATCGTGCCTGTATTTCAGTCATTATATTATTTGCTAGTCATTATATTATTTTTGTGGATTATAGGATTCTAGATCTTTGTAGTTGCTTCTCCAGATGTTTGGAACAACCTACCAATGAGTTCCTTCAAAAACTGTATAGAAATCACCTAGAATTGATCCTGTTTTGAAGGTGGGGTGAATCACCAAATATTGATTTGATTTAGATTGCTCTTTAGTATATTCCTGCATTTTTGTTGAATTAGTGAAAATAATTCTTATTTTGAAAGCATTCTTTGTTTACAGCATTTTTCCACCTGCCTAAAACTTTTGCACAGTACTGTATATACCTATATATATATATATATATATATATATATGTAAATATGTATATATACTATATATAGATATTACTACCTGCAGGCTTTTATTTGATGATCCTAAAATCCTAAAACAAACATTTATACAAAAAAATATACACGTTTGTCATTTGTGGACTTAAGGAATGGGTTAGGAGAGTTGGTGTCTATTTTCAACCAATTGCCCTTTGAGTCCAGTACTTCTTACAAAGCTAATTGCTACTTACTACTACTTCATCAAAATATGTTTAATAAGTATATCAGATACTTCAGTAGTCAGGTGGTATTCTGGTGGGTAAATCAGAACGTTTCTTTAACACTTTAACAAATTGTTACATTTACTTATGAACAGTTTTCAGATTCAGTACAGGCCTGTACATAAGTAATACTCACCATATACAGGACTTTTCGAGTCCATCCAGCATGAGCGATAAAACAAAAACACTGTGAAAGAGAATATGGCCGAATAGTGACTTCCCGCTTTCATATTAGAAGCCAACTCAAAATGCTGGCACGCTTTTTACAATGATTGGTAGCCCTATCTGTTTCACTGGTTTAATCATCCACCTCTGTTTAAACCCATCTGATTTCTTGTTTCTTATTAGAGTATTGACATCTCTTTATTCAATTTAGCTAACTATTACTCCTTTTGGGTCTGGATACTGTAACATTAGTTTTAAAATTATACCATTAATACTAGAATGGGGGTTTTCAATGCAGGTGGTCCATAACATGCAATCCAGTTTCACTATTAAATCCTTTAAAATTTATTTTTGTGCATTTATTTTTTCAAATCATATCAGATGATTTGGGCATCTATGAATAGTATGAAATGTTTCATAATTTAATGCAAATATCTAAAGATAATATAAAATTATATTTGTTTTAAAAAGATTCTGCATCAACTAGCTTTATCCAACTTCCATAAAGTGCATTAGTGTATGCAAATGACTGCTTAATTTTCTCACCCAAAATCTCATCAGTCTAATTTCTCTTACCATCTCATCACCAACTGCTTAACCAAACCAAGAAGCAGGGGCATCGTTACAGTCCCTTTGCAACAGCAACAGTCTGGAAATGGTGAGAGAAGTGATCCACCTGACAGCTGAACTAGTACTACCCAGAAAGGCTTCAGTTTCAACAAATGGATTTACTCCAATGATGCCATTATGAGAGATGTGGTCCAATGAGAAGTGAGGAGAAAGAGATTCATTGAAAGATGCAGCATGCTTCATTCTGCTCTGGATTTTATTAACATTCGTTACATTCATTTTGAGTTAGCAGGCATTGGTGTCCTCATGACTCCTCTGCAAATAACCATGAATATTAAAGCAAGCATGAAAAGAACAAGAGAGATTCTTAGAATGAGTTTGAGCGGTAAAGCGTGAGGGATCATGCTGCCGACAATGGAGAGCCGAATAGTGGAGAGTTGATCTCTATTTTCCAACGTGTTTAACATCTGAGTAGACTTCTTGTACATAATATCAACAAGCTACAGTCACTTTGCTTTGAAAAGCTTGGTGATGCCAATAAATGCTATTTTTTCCTCAAGTCGAAATCACCTTCCCCACCCCTCCTTCACTCTTCCCACTCTCCCACTTCCACCACAGGGCCTTCCCCCACCGGGGGTTGTTTGTGTGGGTGTGTTTCTGTGTGGAAGATAGATACATATACGCTGTAGAGCACTTTGTGGAAATGCACCATCAATCATCAATTGATTTTGACCCAACTGCTCCATTTCAGCTTTCACCGTCTCCTCCCTTAAACTCTTCCTCTTTTTTAGTTTCTCCTCTTTCTCACTTTCTCTTTTCCTCCATTTCTCTCCCCTTGCACCTACCTCCTCCTTGCCATTCTCTAGCACCCCCTGCCTCTGGTTTCCAATATCTTTTTCAGCCATGCCTTATTCAATTTCTCCTCCAGCCAATCTAAAGGCGCCCCCCCGCCTAGACTCCTCCCTCTCATGTCTTACCTTCTCTCTCTCTCTCTCTCATTACTCTCCCCTCCCCCCATTTTCTCTCTGTCTCTCACACTTTATCTCCAATTGTATCCACCAGGGAGGACGGAATAGAGAAGCAGACAGGATCTATTCCGCTCAGGAGCCGCCGCTCTAGCCTCCCTCCAGCTAAATGAGGCGTCTCCGTCTCTCATTCCTCTCCTTATATTCTTCCCCTGGCTGCCCAGTCTCTAGCCTCCACACTGCCTGAGCACGCTTACATGCACTCTGGAAACAAGCCAGTGACTTATTCACCAAGCTCCAACTTATTGCTTGAGAGCACTTGACAGTTTTTAAGCAGTATAACCAGCTCAGCTGGACACTGAGTGCTTAACCGTGAGGACTGCGTAACAGTGCAGGGCAGTTGGCTACCTGTTGTGTATGGAACTGTTGTTACATACAATCGTCTGTGTGCACACAGCTATCTGTATCCACACACACTGTCAATTCTACAGGACAAATGCAGTCTAATTAGCTCTAAAAAAATTCACGCATCCAACCCTCCATCTGATTAAGGCATGCAAAATATAGCTATGTTCTGCATCCTCCATAAAGCGAGACTTTGCAAAGCCCTGTTTGTCATGCATAATGCATCAAACCTCTAGAGAAATGCTTTCGCAGTCTGGTTACTTTTAGGAATACGCCGGGCAATTATTCTGAATAGTGGGGACAGAAATCAATGCGGTCGATGAATTTCATACGCACACCATTTCCAAAACAACAGTAATTACGCTGGTGATGTCACACGGCTTGATATGCCAAACCTTGCAGGAACATCAACTGGAGTTAACAATCTATAGTCATCTCTATTTGGGGTTGAGATTTCCGCAGTCCATATCATTTTTCCAGTCATGGGGCTCCATCTTTACACAAGTGTTTGCTAATTTTGAAGGGGCGCAGTGTTGTCATTTTGTTTCCACAATGTTTGACTTGGAGATTACTTTGTACCCATCCGTGTGTCGGTCTGAAAATGAGGAGGAGTCATGTGCATTGCTGTTTATAAGTAATATCAACCAATTGCACATTTGACCAAGAAAAACCTGGTTAAAGTCAGGCACAGGATTTCACTGAGATCTGTTTGACTTGAGAGTTTTTGTTTTCGTTTGTTTTTATCCATAAGCAATGTCTGTCCAAGGTGCAACAGAAAATAATAAAAGAGATGATTAAACTTGGTGGTTTATTGTACATTCATACAAACACACCTTTACTTAGACATTAAGGTTTTTTTTAGATCATTCATGGTCATTTTTAAGATGTTTTAATGCCCTCTTTAATAAAAATGCTGAATACAGTGTATTTACGTACTGCCATGTGAAGTGTTCTGAAATTTTTACACTAAAGATTCACATGGTAGTCTTCTGAGATGCCGTATGTGCATTTTTGTCAAGAAAAGGTTCTGATGTTTCCTTGACAGCATTTGTAGCAGTAAGTGGCCTCTGGGGCTGTATCATAATTAAGGACAGTCTCTCTGGAGCAATTTATTGTTAAAGGTCTTGCTCAGGGGACACCAATGGTGGTTTTAATATACACGGGATTCAAATCCTTAATCTCATACTCACTTTAGTCCCCCATTCCATTACACTACCATCATCCCATACTAACATGTAATAGGTGATGCCATTATTTTGGGGCAGGATAGAGCCAGTACTTGTGATCAGGAGACTTCTGTCCCAGTGGAGCAACACTAAGCAACACCTGCCTTGCTGTTGTGGCCCAATACTAAACCAATAACACCATTTTCCAGCCATCTCTCTCCATCATATTATATATCACGGCTACAACACGCCCATACACTGCTGGTCATTTTTTGTGATTTTTATCTCAAGGGTGATATCAGGTTTTTATTTGTTCCCTGGTACAAAAGAAACACATAATTCTGATTCCCTCAGCTCCCTGCTATTTTTACGTTTTAGAAAGGCTGTGGCTATGATATTGTGTTAATTGGTCTCACTTTCATAAAATATCTGCTGGTATGAGTGCTGTATATATCCTCTCTCTCTCTCTCTCTCTCTCTCTCTCTCTGTCTCTGTCTCTCTCTCCTCTCCTCTCACTCTCTCATCTTTCTCCTCCCTCTTTTGCCTCTCTCCCCTCTTCTTTCATCCCTTTCTCCTCCTTCTCTTCTCTCTTTCTCTCCCTCTCTATCTCTCTCTCTCTCTCTCTCCCTCTCCTCTCCTCTCTCTCTCTCTCTCTCTCTCTCTCTCTCCTGTCTCCTTCTCTCTCTCTCCCTCTCCTTCTCCTCTCTCTCTCTCTCCCTCTCTCTCTCCCCCCTCTCTCTCCCTCTCTCTTTCCCTCTCTCTCTCTCCCACTCCCATCCTCTTTTTCTTACATGTGCATATAGACATTTATTTGTCATTTTTGCCTTTCTATCTTTCTCTTTTCCATTCTATCCTATCCCTTTCTTTCTCTCTATCGCTCCCTCTCATTCTCTCTTTTCTCTCAAACACTTGATTTCTCTTACTTTTCCTATAGTGTGTCTATTCTATGTCTTTCTCTTTCTCCTCTCTTTCCTTTCTCTTTCTGCACCTCTCACTCTCTCCCCATTCTCTCTTTCTCTCTCATTCCCTCCCTCCCTTAAACACACTAACACATATAAAGACACTTTTAGAAATATATGCCCATCATTTTGTTAATTATGAACTTTACTTCCACTGTAATGTCTAAACTTCCATACATTTATACACTTACACACACAAAACATACCCCTTGCACTCCACACACACACTATGAGGACCGTGATGCAGCGCTCTGTCTAGAGCAGGGCTGCAGAGAGAAGGAAGAGCAGAGGAGAGAAAAGGAAAAAGGGAGCAGAATGCATTTTTAATTGATTCTCTCTCTCTCTCCCACTCGCTGTCACACTGATGGATGAATATATTTGCACTGGTACATTCTGACTCACCCACACATGTACACTCTGTCTCTCTCTCTCTCTCTCTCTCTCTCTCTCTCTCTCTCTCCATCTCTCTCTCTCTCTAACGCTTGCACTCTTTTCCCTCTCTTCTCACACGTACATAGCTTCACACTCATATGTGCATGTACACACACACACACACACACACGCACAATTTGAGCTGACACACAACTGCCAAGGTGGACATCTTATAAGGAAGTGAATAAGTATATTAAGGAGATTAAAAAGTGAACACAAGCAGACACACACTCAAACACACACTCGAACACACACACACACACACACACAGCTCCTACGTCACTGTCTGGCTACAGGTTGCTGATCGGGAATCTCCCCAACACCACAGAGCTGCCGTTGGCTGCCTGCTTGGCCAATCGTAAAGTGAGGCAACAGAGCAGCAAAGCCGCAAGCAAACTATCAAGCATTCAAACACACATATACACACACTGCAGTCCTGTGGTTTCACCACTTACAGTCGTCATCCACTCACAATAGCCACAAGCTCTTTATCACCAGAGAGCCCTGATAACATCCTCCCAGAGCCGCACTATGTGTGTGAAACACAACACCAGTAAACATTCAGCTCCGTGTCAACAACATTCACACACACACTCACACACACACAGTTATAGAGGAAACCAGTGGAGCAGGTTCTGGTGATGCCATGATCACAAGCCTTCTTGCATTATCGTTTACAGTCATAAAGCATAAGCCTTAATGAAACTGTCATACAAACGCATGTACTAAGCAGCAGTCACATAAACACATAAAACTGCCCGGAGACACTGCGGCTGAATATGAAAAACACATTTCATTTGATATATACTGCCAACCCTATATAAAGTACATTGCATGCTATGCAGATGCAGAAACCTATAGAGAAAATGTAAGTAAAAGTCCTATGTCCTATCATTATGAAACATATTTATTTTCATACATAATTATGGCCCATTTCATCAGAAAGATAAGGGGCGTAAAAGAGCTCCACGTGTTAAAACTGCTACATGACTAGCGGTACGGCAAATATTTATATCTGCTATATAATTACTGTACACTATGAATTTTTAATAGGATAGCAAACCTCTTCCATACGGAACAGCCTTTTCAGGTTCAGTCCTCACTGTAAAATAAACATCTGCACAACATTGCTGTAATGTTACAGGAGAATTTCACAATAAATTTCAGTCTCCTACTACAATATTTGAAGTAAATGAACAAATTCATTTTTTGGATTCTTTCCATTATTCTTTATTAGTAATATCTATTAATTTCTCACTAGTGCTGTTGCACGCTTGTGGAAGTATTACACCGTTCCTCAGTACCATCTGTGACTGTCTACAGCTCCTGCTTCAGACATACTGGTGCAGCTGTTTGACACACACTCCACATGTCAACTGTAGTCTCAGAGGAGAGTCGTAATACGACACACGAGAGGTAGCAGAAGTGCTCCTATAATACCGCGCCGGTTAGCCGCAGCTCCACTACAACACATAACATTACAGAGTGGGAGAAAAATGAGGCGCCGCTGTAATTAGCTCTGTAAGCAGACTTCATTCCCGTTTACTTATGCAGTAGGCGTGCGCTGGTTATGGCCTCCTGCTTTCTGTCGTTCTTTTCCTCACGACTCTGTTGTTTCACCATATGGAGGATGTTCATTAGTGCAGAGAGAACGACTGAAGTAATTGTGTGCGGTAAGAGTTAGGCAAGAGTCACTTGCAGATTTTTACTCACAAAGCTCTCTCCCTTTCTTTCTCTCCCTATCTCCATCTCTCTCTCCCCCGCCCTCCTGCCGTCGGAAAACATGGGCTCCTGTCACTCGCTCTACTTCTGCCCAGCACATTGTGAAATCCTGACATTTGCAGCCGCGATGGAAGCTTTTTTTATTCCTGACTTTTTCATTTATTTTTGCAGGTTTGGCGGTTGCATTACACCTGGTTTTACACAGTGAACATAGTTCCACAGACTTTGTATTTCTCAACCAGCTTCTTTAAGATGTGTTCTGGAAGCTCTTAGGATGGTTTTACTCCCGCTTTTTGCTTAAACTTTGGCTTAGCATCAAGCCGGCATATAACAACTGATAACAACTTAAAATCTTTGCACATCATGTTTCAGAGCTTACATGGATGCTGCACACTTACATGTACCAACCTGTTACAAGCATGCAATACACGATCATGCATACTTGCAGATTTAATGCAAGCATTTCATTCAGTAGAAAATAGGCCTATGGGAGGTAAACTGTTTGTTCAGTCATCTTGTTCTTGTAAATATTAGTATTATTTCATTTTTCAAGTTGCCATAGATAACAATGTATGACAGGAAGTGAACTGAAAACCAAAAGGTGACTTGTTCCCTGCATTAATCCTCAGATTCCTTCAAATATAGTGTCTGTCATCTGCCTTAAAAATACATATGTTTTAAATCCAACTTTTAACCTTGCAGTGCTGTATCTGACGCAATAACTTTATTTAAAAGCCACTAAAACCTAAAGACTAAAAAGAGTGTTCCTGTGACCAACTGACAATCCAAACACCTCATTTTATACCCAACAAAACACTTCCCCTGACATGGGCAATCTTTTTGTTGTCTATGCTGGTTTCTATCGTCCTCATTCTTTTACTTCATTAACTTTCCCGGTTACTTACGACTCATTTTGTTCAACTTAAATCCTCAATTCTTGCAAGATTTTACTCCCATTGTTAAATATTTATCACACGTCTGACCCCCAACTGGCCCCAAAATCCCAGACTCCAGCACACTATAATAAATCAGATTTTACAGGCCCTTATCAGTTCATCCTCGAAAAACGTCTTCTGCTTTTGATTCTGCTTTTCTAATGGGCCGATAGAGATTGAGTAATGTGCTTTAGGCAACAACATACGTTGCAGAAATCAGATACTGCCTAATCGAGTGCCTCAGAGCACCGACATTTGGTCCGATCCGGTTTGAACAGGCGTGAAAGGAGTTGGGAGCGGGTTAATATGACGCAAGTGCATGGGCATGAGTGGTAAACACACATACACACACATATCTGATCAACATGTACTACAACGCTAACACCTTCCGAACCCGGTGTGTGTGTAGTCAGCTGTAAACAAGACTGGGGCACATTGCAAAAACATGTTGTTTAACGGCACGTCCAGACCCTGAATCATGATCCCAGCTGCCCGGCCTCGAGTATTGACAGGCGGCCATATGGAGGGAAGGAGTGGGATTAGCGGAGAGGATGTATCATGCCTTTCTGCAGCAGGGTCTGTGCGTAAGCGAAGTGACAAGCGAGCCGGGCTTCTGGGAATCGGCAGCAGATTGCAAGCATACTTGACGCTTTTAGAAACTTTATAGTAGCAGTTTTTCTGAACAGAATTTACTGGCACAGAACCCTCTGGTTTGAGCAAAGGTGCCACAACTTGGAAAGACGACTTAAAACTGTGAAGTGCAGCTGTTACGAGGCGGCAAGAAGAGTGATAAAGAGTGATTAAGGAAGTGTTCCAACATTAGAGGAGTAACATATATAAATAATGTTTTAATACAGAAATTCAAGTTGTGCTTACTTTCCTTTTACAGGATAGCAAAATCAAAGAAGACTCACAAAACACACATTCCTGCAAGAGGTTGGAGGTGCTTAAAGAGTAAAATATTATATTTGGAACTACTCAAAGAGTAAAAAGTTAAATCAAAATTGACAGTATATCTAAATAAAAAAATTAATTAAATAATTTTCACCAAATGTATCTATCCCATATCCTGTGAGGTTTGCCTATTAGTTTCCAATAACGTAAAAAAGCTGAAAGAATCACCCAAAATCAGTCACATTTTTTAAAGGCACATAAAACCTCAAAAAATGAAAGAATAAACCCTCAAAATGCACAGTTAATATGTGGACTCATGATGTTGGTGCAGGCAGAAGCTGAGCAAAGCATGCATGTGTGTTTGCTGACACTCAAAAGCTGCATGAGCAGCAGTATCATATTGTGCTTATTTTCTTTAAGCCCTTTAACAGGATAGCGAAAACAAAGAAGACTCTTATAAAACACACACACACATTCCTGCAAGAGGTTGAAGGTACTTACTGATGTGTACAGGTAGCCTTCGTTGTTCATGGCCAAGTAGAGTTTGGTCTGGACGCCCTGGATGGCTACAACTCGCAGACCCACTGGAATGAGGTTGAACATGGCTGAAAAGGAGACAGAGATACAGACACTCAAAAATCTACACAAAAGTATTCACGCATCATGTCGTATTTCCATCTCTACAATCTAAATTTCTACATCATACAGTCCCGCCTCTATACTCAATGCAAACAACACTGTGACTATGATGGAAACATCATCATCACGTTGAGCTCAGTGCATGCTGACGTGATGTTTCAAGTATGACAAGCTGAATCTTGCGACAACTTTTTTTTTGCTGCTTGATACAAAAGGAAATCTAGTTCTCATATGTCAAGACTAATCTACAAGAGAAGTCTGTCTGAGATAACATCATTTAGTCAGATTTAGGGGTTCAGGGTTAAAGTTGAAAAAAGGGTGGTGGTTGAAGAAAAGTTGTGTTATGCAGAACTGTTATAGAAACCACTGTCTCACTGTGAGTCGCAGTGATTTATGAGCGACAGAAGCTGATATACAGTTTAGGAAATCAATTTTCACATGTGAAAATTATATTCTTTGCAGCAGGTATCTCCTTCTCAATTCTTTCCTTTCACATTTTGGATTTAAATATGGTGCTTTTATTTCCAGTTATACAACAATACCTTGCTTTACGGCATTAACGGGTTCCAGAACACACAACTTAAGTTAACAAATGACCTAACTTCGAATAAAACGAATAAATCCTCCAAAATAAATCCCCTAAAAAACTCCAAGGGACCCCCTATAAACAGGCCAAAGCCATCACATAGAAATACAAAAACTCATTCAGTAAGTAAAAATTCTTAACTTTCCTCTTCAAAAAAGACTTTCTCTTTAATACTGTGCTATATCCAATTCATTATATAAAAGCAACTCCCACAAGATGGATGGTCTGGGGGTGCTTTGGAGGTGGTAAAATAGGAGATTTGTACAGACTGGAAGGGACTTTGAGGAAGGAAACCTGTCACAAGATTTTGCAACGCCACGCCACACCCTGGGGACAGCACTTGATTTTGGCCAATTTCATCCTACAACAGGATAAGGACCCAAAACACACCTCCAAAATGTGTAAGCAATATTTAAAGAATAAGCAGTCAGCCAGAATGGTCAGGAGGAAGACTCCATCAAGCCAGTCCATCTTGTGAGAGATGCACTGGGAAGCATAGGGTGAAATCTCATCAGATTACCTTGATAAATTGACAGCTAGAATGCCTACAGTCCGCCAGCCTGTAATTGTTGCAAAGGTTTTTTTTAAATAAAAGCAAGGTTTGAAGAACACACCATCATTTCCATTAAAATCATTATTTCTGCCTCTGACAAGATATGTATATATATATATATAAGTAAACTTTATTGTCATCTCTGCTACATACTGTACAAGTATACAGAGAGACGAGACGACGTGGCTCGAGTGTACAAAGCAACGCACAAGGAACTAAGAACAAATAAGTAAACTTTAAATTAGAAGTAGAAGTAGAAAGAGATACAAGTAGAAAGATAATTCTAAAGTAATGAATGAAAAAATAGGATTATATAAAACCACCCTGTCGTTTTAACCAAAAGCAAGCCTTATATTAAAAGTGTAATAAATAACACTTGTATATACTACACAGTATATACTGTGTGTGTGTGTGTGTGTGTGTGTGTATATATATATTTTTTTCTTCTTCTTCCTTTTTCTCTATAAGAGATAATAAGGCCAAAAGCAAAAGAGACAGAAGGAACTTGGTCTTTTGTTAGCATGTGTTCGCTCTGCCGCACTTCCGCTCGCCCTCATTCACACCGAATGTTGTCTGTGCGTCTCGCGGCACCGCTGCCTGCCCAGCGCTGCCAAATCGCCTCACACCTTTATCCCTCTGCCGTGTTGCAAGCCAAAAAGCTGACAATCTCGCTCTTTCACACCGCATGGCCATGCCAGGGAAAGAGAGAGAGGGAGAGACCCAGCAGCCATCCACCCGGGACTGCGCTGGCATCCGGCGAACCTGTCTGCCGGAATCGCACCGGCTTCTCAGAAAATAATAAGCCGGAATGCATTACCATGTGCACCCCATCACGCCTTATGTAACGCGCTGTTATTAACAACAAAGTGAAGAGGAAACATCGCGTAGCGCCATAGCGGAGCTCGGCAAAAAGAACAAAGTCGTCAACAAATGCGGGATTCAGCCGAAAAGCACACATATTTCAACAGACGTGGTGTGTGTACGTGCTATATGTGTGTGTGTGTGAGTGTGTGTGTGCGTCCTGGTCTCAAGCTAATCCAGACAAATTAGTAAGGGTTAGTGAGGGATTTATAAGCAGATGGACACATCTGTACTCCTGTCTCACATGCAGGTACACAGTCAGATACCTGACCCCTGAACAATGTGTTCTTTTCAACATGTACTTGTGATAATACTGGGAAGGACTTTGGTAATGAACTTTTATGCAAGAACAGAATATTAATAATATTATTATGCAGGGTCATGCCGCTTCAGTGCCCAGAAAACTAATAATGGCTTTGTTTTTCCCATTTGATTTCCCATTCATTGCTGCAAGTCTGACCCAGCTTGCTTTTTTCTTTCTCATGATTTTGCATTTCTCCATTTTCAGACTACGACTGTCTTTGGTGTGTTCAACTGGCTTGGAGCTGTGAGCGAGGGCTTTAACCCCGAGTTGTCTCTGTAATTAGAAAATGGAAATCGCTCTGGATGAGAGCATCTGATAAATGCTGTAAAAGTAAGCAACTTTTGCTTTAGCCCTCACGCAGTTCTAAAAAATGTAAAATGATGGGAAACATAATCCAAGTCAAATCTCATAACCTCAAATTAAAAGTAAAGCAAGTAATTAATTTGTTGCTTTTTGTAAGGTACAGTAATGCACATAAAGACAAGCTGATTATGTTAGGTGACTTATTTTACAACGCATCAATATAAATGATAGGAGGTAATGAGACATTTTGGCTTCTAATGCTGAAGGCTTCTTGTTCCATTGCATTATAGCAGCTGGTGGTTTTTTAATGAAGATTTTTTGCAACAATGTTAAAATAATGCTGTAATTTCCATGCACTGAACCACAAGGATAACTTTAAAAGGGTCTTGTAAGAAATGTCTTGCTCATGCCTGTCCTTCTTTTTTTCCTCCCTTACTTTTTTAACATTACATGCCTCAAAAAATGATTTGATTAAACATTCATTAAATCGCCTTTTAATGCATTAAATATATCAAAAGGAATTTCTTCATTTTTAAAAATGGCTAATAGTCTGATCAAATTTATAGAGATATAACTGTAATTGTTTTAAGTTTCATTTAGTTTGTAAGTGCTACAGAACACATTTACATTTTTTACATTTACATTTCCCAGATTATATAACATTTCTTCCATCTCTGTCCAAGTCTGACATTATACAGTAACAATCAACTATCTTTCAAAAGATAACCACAGACCTTGGAGTCTTTTAAAACCAGATTGTGAATATTAATCATATGGATATTACGCATATGGGATACAGATCTTACGAATACACTTATCCTGCAAAGCTTTAATAGCAAGAAGAACATAAAGCTCATTCTGGACACCAAACTTGGCCACAGCTTCTCTGAGTTGTTTCTTTTCTGTCCAGTCTAGCTTGGGCTTGCCAAAGAGGCATATTGTCTTCTCGACATTTAAAAAAACTCCAGTCCATCACAGACTCACTTCATTAGTAAACTGGTAGTGGTCTGACTTGCTGATGAAGAATACAATGTGCTGTGTGTCGTGAGGAAGATGGAGTAGGACGACTCGCCTCTGATCACGTATTCCAGCAGCGAATGGGTTTGTGTGCACTTGGGAACACCAGGTGCATTGAGCAATAATGGAGCACTTCACAGCACAATGCTTAATCTCTTTATGATTAGAACCTTCCTTGCTGTTCAGTGTTTTCGGGACTTCAGCTTACTATCAGTTGCACAATGTGGGTGAGAGCTGAAAAACAGTGTAAGGCTATATAGGGATGAGAAAAACACTCTACACATTCCCGCTCCCTACTCCCTGCTAACAGATTTTAGATTTTTGGAAACTAAATTGTGACACCTTGAGGTTTTCTTAAATGTAGTGTATGCAGAAGAGACAGAACGATAAATCTGTGCTCAGATATTGTCTTCTGATGTGAGCAAACTGTAGATAGTGTAAATTGGTCATTAATAAATGGCTAATAAATAAAATACATGGAAAGAACCATTATACAACCATGCACATGTTGACGGGACAGGACGTGACGGGAAAATGGAATTGACTACTAATTGACTACTAATATCATTAGTAGATTGTCAAATCAACCAATGTAATTGGTATCGCTCTTAAAAATTCTATATTGGTGTGGTTCTAATATGTATTCGTTTAAATGACACTGTCTCAATTTATAGACAGAAAATGTTATTTATTTCAATAACGGCTCACAGAAACTATTCAACTTTAAAATTAGGCAAATTCCCAAAAGGCAAGATGCCTGACTTGTTACAACATATTTTTTGTAGTTACCTTGAGGGGAAACCTTTTAAATAAGATACAGACCGGCTGGTCAGTAGGACAAACTTTGCTTCAAAAGTGGAATAGTGTTCAAAAATAAGTGAATAAAATATAATTAAATTGATTAAATGATTTTAACAAATGAAAATCAGACATCATACTTGCATTTTGAGGCAGTAAGTCTCATGACTTGCTATCTTTATGAACCTTGAAGACTGAAAATGGGACTACTACAATATTCCTAGAAATAAGAATAAAAAGCCTGAATAATCTTTACATATGCATAGAAAAATCTTCACTCAACCCTTTTGTCGTGTTTCTGACCATCTCCTATCAGCCTCTTTTTTCTGTCTGTTATTTTCAGGTGACCAGTCTGGTCCTGATTACATCAACTTGATCATCTTTCTCCCGCTTCATTTCCTTTCAGTGACCATCTCCTCTCCTGAGCCACTCCCCTCCTCGCTTGTCCCTCTCCCCTCCTCCTCCATCGCCTCCAGCTTTCATAAGAGACGTGTGGCGTCGATTAATATTTGATATGGAGCCATGGCTCGACTGCCGCCGATGCCGTACGCAAAGGGGCTCCGCCCAGGTCTCCGTTTAGGCTGCGGCATCTCTTCATCATCACTGAACCTTGGTATCACTGAGACAATGGTATTTAAATGTTTCTATTTAAATTAATTACTTATAATTGGAAACATTCTGTTGGAATGATTTTGAAGGGGAATCTATGGGATATTGTGTTTAATTAAATTGATCTTTCTTGACATTGCCCATCCAGAAATTTGACTATTTCACTTTGATGCTGAACATATATACTGCACTAACAAATACACAGTTAAAATAAACTTCAACAAAGATTATCAAAGTATGTTATCTACTAAAAACCTCCATTTTTCCATGTGATGCCACCAGCAACATATTCAATGGAGAAAATGGATGGCAAATTATTTTCAAAAGCTAAAAGCCAGGATTTCCTGTCTTAATGCACACCAAAATACATTAAGACAGCAAAACTCTGGCTTTTAGCTGTTGTGATTGATTGGTCCCATGTGATTGGTTACACATCCTGTTCTCAGCTGCTCCGCCCAGGCCTCCGTTTAGGCCATGTGGGTGCAACATCTCTTCCCTCCTCACCAGCCACATCCTCCTCCCATAATCCCACATCAAGGCACCTGACCCTGCTCTGAAGAGTCGCAGCTGCAGTGAGTTCCACCTGCAGAGATCACTCGTCCACCCGGCCTGCAGCATTAAAGCTGCAAAAGCGCCGGACCGAGGCAGGAACTGCACTCTCTGAAATGAAGGAACGAAGCAGGGTGGAAATGTTTTATGGTCGCTGTTGCTGGTCGTTGGCCGACTAATTCAGCTGCGGCGCTGCTGAATTAGCTATGCTCATTTTTGTTAGCTGCTCAGTGTTTAAAAATGATTTTATTAATAGGCCACGTTAACATATGTCTTTCAGTTATTTCAACTTAAAAGAGTAAATACTACTAATTTTTTTCAGTGCAACAACTTAGGTTTTAAAGGTTCCATATTATGAACAAAATCACTTTTTCTGTTCTTTGGACATAAAATGGTAAACTGTGTCAGCATTAATGTACAAATGTCAGAAATCGTGTGCTTGAACAAGCCGTTCAGATTTCTCCTCTGCTTCTACATCACAGTAGGGGACATTTGAATAACTCCAGCCTCGTATCTGAGAAGCTCCGCCCACCAGGTAGAACTGCTAGCGCTTCCTGATCTGCCATGTTTTCTTGCGAGCGCTAGTGTAGGAATCGCAATGAAGAAGTCTACCGGCAGAGTGTTGTGTTGAACATGTATGACTGTATGGATGGTCTGTTAGCAGCAGCCATGATGATTATTTTCACGTGAGATAAACACTCGCCGTGCTGTTAACGCCCCAGTTCCAGAGTGAGACGTGGGCAGCAGCGGCTCATTTGCATTTAGGATACTAATGAGAAACAGCCTGTTCTGAAAGGGACTGAAATAGAGGGGTAAAAAGCAGGTGAAAATGTCTAATCTGAGAGGTTTTTTTACAGGTAACTACTTCAGAGACATGTTTAGTGAAGCTCATAGACCTATTTTAACTTGTTGAAAAAATGTATAATATGGGACCTTTAAGTCAGTTCACCGAAATGTAAATGTGAAGATATCAGATAAATTTAAAACTGTAAGTTTTAACTATGGCTGTGGTTAAGAGGGAATGTATTAATACACCACATATACTGTAAAAAATGTCGGCAGTTCGAATCCCAGACTGGTAAAGGTACCACTCGCCGGGTGCTGCCCATGTGAGATACCCACTGCTAGATAACAGATGGGTCAAATGCAGAGATCACATTTCGTGCTGTGATGAGTTCACAATGACAAATAATCACTCACTTTCACTTTATCTGGTTCTGTATGGTAAAAACTTAAGTTCAGTTGCTGCCTTAAAGATCCAAGTAAAATCAAATTGAATTTTCAAATTATTCCAACTCATTATTTATCTACATTTAGCTTTTTACTGCTTTCTGCAGGAAATTCCCATTTGGTGTTTCACTTAGACCTTTAAATACGGCATGATTGTTATATCCGATTTATCTGTAAAATATATTTTCTATATTATTGGAAGCTTTTTCAACATTTCAGTACATATAGTTTGTGGCATATTAAGACATGAAAAAACATAGCCATGAAAACGCATAAACATTGGTTGATACTGCATAACTTATTGTTTTAAGTAAATGAAAGACGTAAGGTAACTTGAATTATTCACAGTAAATTTTTATATAATTATTTACAGTAAATTTAATGGGGACCTTTTGCTGGGTTCTGACATGTCCTACACACATACACACACACACCACAGATAGACGCAGGTGAATCTCATTCTGGGGGGATTACCCTGCCTTGGTCTGTGGGGATTTTGGAAGAGAGAGTCAATTACCTGCAGCTAATGGAGCACCTGAGCTCAGGCGCAGCGGGATGTTGGATCAAGAGCACAGCCGTGCCGGTTAACGGTGACCCAACAGTCAAGAAGGGTGCATGCCGAGAAACAGCTATGCCGATGTAGCGTGGCAGCCATCTCACTTGGTGAATCCAGTGGAGTAATACAAACCCACAGATTACACTGGCTCTGATCAGACCCCTGGCACAGCCACGTTTCAAAGGGTCCCACTTTACACAATTTAAACACACCTCAAAAATTCAGATATATCTATGTAGCAGACGTAGAGCTGCAAAGTTTTGGATAAAATAGGCATTGCAGTATTGTTTCTGTAAACAATATCATATATCATATATACAGTATATACAGTACTGTGCAAATGGTTTAGGCAGGTGTAAAAAAATGCTGTAAACAAAGAATGCTTTCAAAAATGTAAGTGTTAATCATTTATTTTCATCAATCAACAAAATGCAGTGAATGAACAAAAGAGCAATCTAAATCAAATCAATATTTGGTGTGACCACCCTTTACCTTCAAAACAGCATCAATTCTTCTAGGTACACTTGCACACAGTTTTTGAAGGAACTCGGCTGGTAGGTTGTTCCAAACATCTTGGAGAACTAACCACAGATCTAGAATCCTATAATCCTACAAAATAATATAATGACTACAAAATAATATAATGACTATAATCCTACAAAATCCCTGACTTTGTGCAAGTGTACCTAGAAGAATTGATCCTGGTTTGAAGGCAAAAGGTAGTAACACCAAATATTGATTTGATTCAGATTTTTCTTTTGTTCGCTCACTTTGCATTTTGTAAATTGATAAAAATAAACAATCACTATTTATATTTCTGAAAGCATTCTTTGTTTACAGCATTTTTTCACAGTACTGTACTTTTGCACAGTACTGTATATTTTGTAGTTGATTTTGTAGTAGCATGTGCTTGCACAGAAAATAAAAATACTTACAAACACGAAAAATTATTCTTTACTCTAATTCCAAAAATTCTTTTTTTAAACTCATAATGAAAACAATATTTTTCGCATGTAACAAAGAAATCTTTGACACGCTGTATATCACCATGTGTTGCTCTGTAATTACTAAACCTTTCAGAATTACTATTGCTGCATAATAATAAAAAGATATAAAAATACAGCATTTTTCTGAACCTAATTACATAAATAATTTAATCTGAAAACATACTGTACATTGTTGTTGAGGTTATCTAGTCCTTAAAGTGTGGCAAATCAAAATCATAACTAGGTGAAAAAAACATTTTCCTCTTAAGATTTTTGACTGTAAACTATTGTTTGCTTATTCTTTATCCAAGAACCCTTAAATCAGAGTAAATGGTAGTGCAATCCGACACAATCTTTAGATCAGTCATGAAAAATGAAAATGAGTTTTTTCTTTCAAATGAACCAGCAAAAAAGTTGTGGCATGTGGCATGTTAGATATAATTTGCCTTTCTTGATATTCCCTGTCTTTTAACTTTAAAAAAAATAAGTTATCCTGTGTGTTTGGTCACACCCTTTTCTCAGCTGCCCTCTCTGCATGCCGCTTTCGGGACAGACCCTCTGACCAGCAGAATTGATTAGACAGAAATACAAATTGACATAACAAAAGGTGAAAAAGACAAGATAGTCCTGATAAAATTGGAGGTTGACAGAAAGAAAGCCCTCCAGCACAGACACATTGATCTAGAATTGAATTAAGCCCTCAGTGGAGAGAGACGTAATGCAATAGAGGGGTCACACGTGGCATTTAACGGCCCAGATGCACTCCTGTCCCGCTTGCACGAGAGCATCGTCAGGGCCGAAGATTAAAGCGACTGGATTTCAAGAAGATCGTTATCGTTTTACATAAACAGGTCAGGCTTCTATGGTTCCAGTTAGTGAAATATGGATGATCCAGCCTGTAAAAAAACAAAGCAATGCAGCTCTGCTGAGATTTCAAGCTGGATTTGGTGCTTTGGCACCAAAAAAATACAGCTTAAATGATCATGTAAAATTGGTCTTTGGGTACCATCTTAAGCCGATCAACATATATATTTTTAAAGAATTGGATATAATTGAATTTATACGGTGTAAAAATTTTGCTAGATTTTCCTAGCTTTCCATAATTCATTAAAATAACCCTGAAACACAATCACTAAGATCCTTTCAGATAAAATAATGGACGTCTTGCTTAGGCTGCTGTAATCCTACAACAAAGCTATTGTGTTCCTACATAAGTAAGTGACCAAAAGAGTTGTGTTTCGCAGAATTAGTGCATCCGAACAGATCCTCACCCCAACACACACGCACAAACATGCACACACGCACACACACACTCCCGCCAAGTCCGAAGCGCTGTCGCTATGGAGACAAGGCCGGCCAGCTCCTAACAATGCTATTTTCGGAACGTGAGAGATAGAAGCTACCGTTTTTCCCACTTCCCATCCCTCCGCGTTATCGCCGTTTGGTGAGGAAAGAGGCCAGCTGTTATGTAATCTCATCTCCTTAGGACTCAATCCAGATGCGCCTGCCAAGGGAAACGGCAAACAGCAGGCCAAGTTTGGGGTAAAAATTGGCAAACTACCTGGCGCTCGCCAGCCTACACCACAGTCCAAAACACACGGCCATGTCATTTGTTTCTGTAACGTAGCGTGACTGCCGAAGACGGAGGAAGCAAACACGACGCACAGCAAACAAGAGCGGAGCTACACTCAATCAATTTCTGGCCCAGCAGATAGGCCGAGCGATTGGATCACTATGTAATTAGTACTCGATTACAAAAACAAGCATAAACGTTGACGAGTTCCGTCTCTGGCGCCTTTGTCCAGAGATGAGCGGAATTAAATACCTGAGTGATTACAGTCTCGTATTACGGTCGGCACGCTCGACTCGTAACCTGTGTTCGTCCGTGAAATACGTGTGTCATCTTGGCTCAGTGACTAATGGAATAGAGTGGAGCTCATTTGCAGGCGGCGGGGTGTCACATCCGCTTAGTGACTGTGTGATATAGCACAGATTAAATTAGAGACCTGCCAAGCAGGCGGCTAACATTTTCCTCGCTTACGTACGCACTGGGGCTCAGCTGGTGAGGTTTCTGCTGCAGACGCCCGGGTCATCACACCTCTACCAGGGCACGAAGTGCGTAGGGGGAAGTGGGGGCTGGGAACATGACTAAAAAGGGCAAGTGACAAGGGGCCTGTTTCCAAACAACAAGTTTTGAAGTTTATTTTTCCACTGGCACCAGGAACCGTGACACAGCTGATTACAACTGTAATGGTACTGCTGGATAGTAAGACCAGAATTTGGGATATTGCAGTCAAGTTGGCTTTGGATTGGTTAGAATGTGGAAAGAGAGAAGCAACAGGAGCTGGATCAGATTCATCTCAACTATAGAGTCTTAAGATGTGCTTGTCTTCTGCAAGGTTGATAACGAATAAGAGATGGTGAAGTGAAAACTGTCAGTTTAAGGAAGCCTAAAACAGTCAGGGCATCACATTTCAAGGTCTGTTAAGCTTTTAACAAAAATGATGCTTGGAAAACTTTTTGCACAGTTCCTGTACGAGAAAGGAAAACGCCATAAGATGCCCACCCATCTTACTGACTGACCCTCAATAGCAGTAAATCAGAACATGCAAATTCAGCATGTTTATTTAGGTCATGGTTCCCAAATGCCAATGAAATGGTGCCATTATTTAGCCAAACATTACCTTTGGGACTCTAGTTAGTCTTAGTTTTCTCTCTCCTGTTTCCTCCTCTTCTGTTGGGGAGATGATATTGCACTAAGAAACAGTTTGGCCAGCAGTCTTTTTTTCATAACGCCTCAATATGGGGTTTGAGTCATAACTGCAAATGGTTTTCAGGACACAAAGGTACTCTCAAGCACTTTGGTCATCCAAACGGTGCCATGGGGAATTATAAAGGCTGTTTTTTGCACAAACATGCCCTGACTTCAGCAAATAGAAAGGGAGTGGAATTACCACAACTTCACGTCCTCTGTAAACCTTTACCATAGTACCTGCAAAGTCAGTTCTGTTCAGTCTGTGGTTATATCTTGATAAACATTTGGAAGATGTCTTTGTGGTTTCAACTTTTTATTGAAACCATTCTATTGTTCAAATTGCAAGGCCAATATAATGATTTAAATTTTAAAACTTTGTATATTTATAAGTAGATACATAAAAGATGGCAGGAAGAGAGAGAGAGGATGTGTCCGGTGGAGAATGTTGGAGGAACTTCTCTGTTTCATTACCATTTAAGAAAACTTAGCCACACAATAGTTTCATACTTCTGTCCTCTAGACACGTTGACAACATGTCCGATTATGGTTGAAAAGCAAGAATAGAGCTCAGTGAACTTACTGAAACCACTGTCCTCCTCTTTTGTCCCGTCAATGGTTCCATCTGCTTGGAGCTGCAGATGGAAGCCCTGCCGGCTATAAAGCTTCGTCACAATCCCCTTCAGCTGGGGCTCTGGGGGAAGAAGGGAAAAAGAGAGAGATAGAAAGAGAGATGCCATGAGACAGTCTTTGCTACAGTCACAAGTGTGCTGGAGTGTGACTTTAGCTCTGGCTCCAGGCTTAAAATGGTTCTTTTTGCTTCAGAAGCCTGAGCCTGCCGTATAAACAAGTCTCACAGATGAACACAGGCTGTAAAACTCACTTAGGGTCCAGAGCAGGGACAAAGGGGGCTCATACCTTCTGTTCTTTCTACACTACCTAGAGAAAATCCAACATGTTCTAAAAGAAAGACAAAAGCAGAACACAAGGTCTGAATAAATTAGACATAGTGTTGGCATTAGAAAATAATTGCCGCATTGTCCAAGTTGATCTTGGATGAGTACTCGAGCGTAAGATAAAGGCGCTTCTTCCCTGCAACAAAGACTAATTAACATAACTCGATGAAGAACAGATTCCAAAAGCCGAAGCCCAAAGTCGCTGCTAATTGGCTGCTTGTAACAACTTCTAAGCAAGTCTTAGCTTGGGTGCAGTTTTGCCATGTCAACCTCCATTATACTTATTGTATAACATATTACACTGACTTTCATCTCCTCCATCATTTGTACAGTGTTTCTACTGTATCTCTTCTCTGCTCTAACATAGGTTGCCTTGGCGATGCACATGCCCCTGCTATTTTTACTCCACTACCTTCCTATTTAGAAGTTCTCTGCAGATGCAAAGAGGCAGACGCCCTTTCATGCTGTAGGGTTTGATTTCCCCTTACTGGGGCTACTATGTGGATCGTTAGACATCACGTCTTTTCAAAGGGTTTTTCCTACGTGAGAAAGGCAACCTGATACTTGTAGATATGAAGCGTGAGTAGGATAATGGAACAAGCAGTGAGAGGGATATGAAGAGATGGATTCCATCCTCTAAGGAGCCTAGAGAATGTGGGCAGGTTTAAGCTTCAACACAGCGCCCGTTCTTGAGTAGGAGCAAACAGGCAGCAGAAATAAAACTACTAACTGCAACAAAACTACATGTAACAAGGACTGACAAAGTATATTTTCATTGTTTGTTTAGCACTCTGTGTGAGTGCGATCATGCATAAGGTTATGGAAAGTGCACAGATACATGCAGAGCCAAACCACATGAATGAAAATGCTGGAAGCTGAAGTTACTATATGACTGGTTTGATTCTGCTTGACCATTTTGTGTGTGTGTGTGATAGAGGGGTCAGAGTCACTGCAGCAAACAGTGGCCACTCTTAGATCTTGTCTCTAAAAGTTCCCTGCAAAGTGTTGAGGCGCCACATGTGTTATGTAAGATCTCCCCGGTCCCCTCCCGCTTTAGGAGGCTGAGGTGATTAGGGCTGCGCCTGGATCTGTCTCACTCAGGCTATGCGTGGTTGTGTGAGACAAAGATGGATAGATTACATAGATCGAGAGATAGATAGAAAGAGAGATAAAGTGAGCAAGATTAAAGCAACTGGGAAATGAAGTTTGTGTCAATGAAGGAAATGGTTTTGATTATTCTGGAAAAATGTTTTTAAAGATTTTGACAAAAAGACCCAACAGCTACTCCATTATGCAGCAAAAACTATGCCCGCTGTTTCCTGACACATTTACTATGGAGATCTTGTGAAAAAAAGAAGTGGCTGTAGTGAAAAAGGTGGTGTCTGGGATTATTACATAACAAAAGAGAGAGGAAGAGAAGAGAAGTGTGAGTCACAGCCAAAACCCGTCACTCATTAACCTGAAATCACTCGTACCCTGAACACATGCTTCAATGTTCTAACAGGGTGTAAGAGAGCTAGTACTCACAAAGGAAACCATGATAAATGGCTGTCTGTCTGGGTGCTTTAGGATGGGTGTGACCCAAACAGCATCTGGAAAAGACATGCTGTCAGCAGGGCGACACGTAATGTTAGTTTAGGTTTCTTTTTTAGAAGTCACCATGCATAAAAAATGTTTTGCACTTTATTGTAGAATTGCTGGACAACTGCAGAGACTTTTTAGAATCCTGTGCATTGTGTTATTTTGTGTGACTAACAAGAGGATGTTATGCTATTGCTGTCAAGGTAAAGTCTATGTCATGTACACAAAAATGACCATATCCGGCCAGTATTAGCCCCTTTCCAAAGTCCCTGGACTCCTAAATCTGGGAAGTGCTAAAAGCCACCAATGTTCAGCCTAAAATGACCCATGTTCAGCCCGAAAAAACCACTCTTACACACAAACGAACATGTTGTTCACCCCCAAGATCTGCAACTGAGCATTCTTTAAATGACCACCCTTAATGTATTTTTTCCAACACATTTTTCGAGTTTAACATCTGCATTTTCTCCACACCACGAAATGGGTCTGGCCCCCAGGACTGACAAAGTTGATGAAGTGTGAGTTCACAGACACTTAAAACTACAGAAAGACACGGCCAGAGGAGACGGGAGCGGATGGAATGAGCGCTTATGAAGAGTTTTGTGACATGAGATGGTTAGGGAGGGTATGAGTGGGAAGGTGGTGAGAATAAAATGGGCTCCCTTGTAACAATCACGGCTTTAATCTGCAGACCTGGTCTTCTCCTCCTGCGCTTCTTCGAGCCGAAGAGCTTGACGCGGGAGAAGACACTGAGGCGACTCGGTTTCTCACACGTCCCTTTGCTCTTGTTGGGGCTGCTCACGCAGCGGCAGGCGTTAGATTTTTCCCGCTCCCTCGCCTGCCTTTTCTGCCGAATTAGGGAGCTGGCGATCGCTGCAGCCATGGCCAGTTTGGCGCTGCAAACCCGGAAAACGTCCCGAGAGAATCCGCTTCCTTCTCTCCTCTTCCTCCCCTTCCTCCTCCTCCACCACCACGGTTTTCTAGTCACAAGTCGTTAAGTTGCTCCCTCACATCCAAGTTTTGTTTTTTTTTTGTTTTCACATCACAGCCGCCGCCATGGTTGACAAAAAGAGAAATCCGGGGTGTGGAAAAAAAAGTTGCCACGACGGTGCAAACGATGGCTAGTTATTTGAACGACAACATTGCTCACGGATTCAAATGCGTGCCTCGGTAACGCTGCATTGTTTTACCCTTTTCAGAAAGTGTTCACTCGGAGGTTAAAAGCAGCGCACACATGCGGTAAAACGGCATCGGTCTCTTCCAAACACGAGTCCTATCTGGGCATTTGGAGTAGCAGCGCGTGGGTTCGGTCCGAGTCCGCGCGCATGTTTGGCACCCTCTCTGTTCCAAAAAAAAAGGTCTCGTTACAAACGGGAGCGCGCGCGCGCGGCGGAAAAGCAGGTGAGCGACTCTCCGTGTCTCGCGCAGCCACAAAAAACACCTGTTAGCCGAGAGAGAGAGAGAGAGAGAGAGAGAGAGAGAGAGATGCGCAAAGCTTCCCCCTCCTTCCTCCGTTCTGTTCCTCTCATTCATCCAATAAGACCGCCGTCGCGATAAGAGCCGGTTGGTCTCACGTGTTTAATGGATGTAATGGGGGGAAAGGCAGTGTTGTTGCTATCGGTTTCAGTCTGAAATCTCCCCAACAACTCTTGGTGGTCTCCAGTTTTTAGTGTCGAGCCTCAGAGCTGCTGAGTGATCTTCACCAGAGGGAGGGCAAATCCTTGTTTAAAATTTGCGGATGGTGTTTCGCTTTCTCATGGACACTAATTGATCACGGGTTCGTTAAGCAGGACTATTCTTGTCGTCACACATGATGAAGTTTTGCAGAAAGTCCGGTGGTTCGGAATTAATTTTGTCACGGTATTATTCTCCAGAAGGGCAACTGCCATAATTCCCATTGACATAACGAGAATAAGAAATTCACAAATCTAATCCTAGACAAATCAAA